>BKCP01008071.1:21126-48233 GCA_008636005.1 Striga asiatica | reverse complement strand
AATGTGTATCGATTATCGGGATTTGAACCGATTAACGATAAAGAACAAGTATCCACTCCCAAGAATAGATGATTTGTTCGATCAGTTGAGAGGAGCTTGCGTATTTTCTAAAATAGATTTACGTTCAGGCTATCATCAACTGAAGATTAAAGAATCTGACGTAGCCAAGACTGCGTTTCGAACAAGATATGGACATTATGAGTTCGTAGTTATGCCATTTGGAGTAAGTAATGCACCAGCGGTGTTCATGGATTTAATGAATCGAGTATTCCATCCGTATTTAGATCAATTTGTCATTGTCTTTATTGATGATATTTTGGTCTATTCCAAGAGTATGGAAGAACATGAGCAACATTTAAGGGTTGTTCTTGATATTTTGGTCTATTCAAATGAGAAAGAGGCACGATGAAAGAAATGAGAATGAATCTGAACCATATGATATATTGTTGCAACGGCTGAGATGGAGTCAAATATTAATTAATTCGCGGTGGCAGTTTAGTAAATATTGATGATATTTATGGTCAACTCATAAAGTCTAAGGGCATTTAAGTATTTGTCTTAGCAGTGGACCCCACCACTAACTCTTCCCCTCCCCCAATTTCCAATCCCAACCCCCGTCACAATTCACACGCGTATATCATCATTCAGACCATCTCCAGCCCTTATCTCTACTCTAGCGCGGACTTTACTCTACTCTAGAGTAGAGTTGAACATTCATCTCCAGCCCTTATCTCTACATTTTACTCTATTAAATATATTATTTTTTTATTCATTTTAAAAATGAATTGTAATAAATTGAATTTTTTAAAGAAGATACATATACATCTATGTGCCGATTCAAAAGGGTTACTTTTGAAAATATATGAATTAGTGCAAATTTACACACTAGACCATATATGGTTTAGACCATATATGAATTAGTGCAAATTTACACACTAGACCATATATGGTTTAGACCATATATGAATTAGTGCAAATTTACACACTAGACCATATATGGTTTAGAGCATAAAAAAAAAAGGGAAAAATCTGGCGCTGCGCTACAGTGTTGCGCTACACTTGGCGCAACACTGTTCCCATATCTGATGTAGCGCAAGATTTCAGCGCAGGGTTGGAGCAGATATTTGACACAACTCTAGTGTTTTGCGCTAGAATATTGCAGCGTTGGAGATGGTCTTACAGGCCAAGCCATCCGTCCATCTCAATGTCTCATCTTCATCCACCAATCCGCCGCCGATCGTCGCCGCGCCAGTCGCCACCGGTAGCCTCCTTTTGTTGACTTCGTCGTTCGCCATCTCTCTCTCTGTGTCTCATTTTCTGCCATTCTCACATAATCATGAGCGCAAATCTCCGCCATTTTCATCGATCTGCCGGCTGACGTCGTCGGCGTCCGCCGTGTATTAAAAACAACATCGCCGGCGTGTTGCTCATAGACGAGCTCAGAACTCCAGTAGGTTAGGTGGCCGAGAAAGGCAGCGTCCCGACGTCGGGTGTGGTGGACAATGGACATGGATCTGCAGAAGGAGCGAGCCACCGTCGGTGGAGAAGAGTCGACGGAACTCGACTCCGGCAATGGCGGAAATGGAGAGAGCAGGCGAAGGAGACGTTGAGGCGAGGGGTGGTGAAGCTCTGGAAGTCGGACCTCAGGTCGTGGTGGTCGGCGGCGGGCTGACGGGGGAGCAGAAACCTGGAAGATGATGTTTGGGTATGAGGGCTTCACTTTGAGAATTTGATAAATTGCAAGGACACATTTGTAATTTGAACATTTTGACATATTACATCTTAATACATTGGTTAATTATATAATTTATAAAAAATAGTAAATGAACAATATCAATTAATAAAATGCACGGTAACAATATATGAAATGCACAACATTGTGTGACGATATACACATTAAAAAATATATTATATTACTATGAAATTTCATAATTGTCATCGCCTAGAAATTTAGAAGTTAAAAATTTAACAATTGGCCCATATTATACCAAAATGTCAAAACTGAATGATTGAGTCGAGCATTTAATTAAAAAAAAATTTGAATGATTGATTTTGTAATTAGGTCTACGGTGCATTCTCGCACTAAAAAAAAGTCGATGTTATATCGAAACAATCAATTTTCAAAGTAAGAAATGGTAATTGGGTTGAAATATGAAAAATAAAAAAAAAATATACTTATTTTTGGTCGTTTTGTTTGTTGTTGTGCAGTCCGACAGTCATTAATGTGCAGTTCTTCTTATACTATTGTGTACTATTTATGTCGTTATTGTGTTTTCCGAACTGAAAGAAATTTTGTCTCAAACCAAATTGAAACCAAACCGAATTACTTGATTTGTTATGTCGGTTAACCAAATTACCCAATTTAAATAATGTATTATTTATATTAAAAATACATTTATTATTTTAATAATTTAATTTAATATTTTTATATTATTATTAATTGAAAAACATAATATACAAAATACCCAAATAGATAATGTGCACTTTCATATAAACAAATGTGCATTTAGTATAATGTTATTGTGTATTCTATTAAGCGATTAGGTTTTTTTTATATCATTTTTTTATGCATTCGACGTTAGAAAACTTTAATAAGTATATATTAATTAAAGTTACTGATCATTTATCATATTATTTGAACAATAAAAATATAATTAGCATTTATATTTTTTTATATAATATTTTACATTATTTTTATTTGAAAAAAAAAATATTTGTATATTTAAAATATTAATAATATCTTTTTTATATAGTTTGACCGGTTTGGTTATTTTGTTTATTTATTTTATAAATAAGGTGGATATCAGAACGAAATAACCTATATTTTACTATTTGTAAAACAATGCACATCGTTATGCTAATATGCACTCTCGACCGATTTAATGTGCATTTGGTCTAACGTTATAGTGCATTTTGACCGTCACTTACGTGCATAATGTTTTATAACTATTATGCACTCAATCAGGATTATTTTTATGTGAAAATCTAAAATAAAATTGAACTAACAATAAATTGTATCATTCGTTTGATTAATGGAGTTAACTTAAATAATTTAAATAATTAAAATCGAACCGAAATAATATGTTTATTGGGTTGGTTAACCAAATCAATCATATTAACCGAAATAAAAATGTTATTTTTTATTATAAAAAAATATTTAGTATTTTAATTTTTTTTGGGAAAAATAATAATAATATACCTACATAAAAAATATAAAAAACAATTTTATTTTTATTTATTTTGTTCGGTTTGGTTATTTCGAGTTCGGTCAAAATTTTCAATTTGTATATCACTATAGTATAATTTGTAGAGAGGATATTTGTAATGTGCATATACGCATATGTATTGTGCATTTTAATTCACACTATTGCATTTATTAAATTTATTGCAAATTATAAATTAAAACCTTAAACCAAATTGTAATATATTGAAACTATGAAATTGCAATTAAGTCCTTAGAGGATATCAAAATTTCAAAACAAAAGCCCCACAAATCCTATCTTTGTTCACATTCGTCCCTGTCAAATCAACCTAGTACTAGCCGCCGGTGAACCTCACGGTCGTCATCTTCCCCGCCAAGACCTCGCTGGTGGTCAATTTCATCAGTTTTGTTTTGATTTTGATAGAAAAGTGATTCAGATTCGGGTCGATCCAGTGAAAGAACTACGGACATTAAATCTAATGGTGTCATAGCATGTCGTCTTCTCGGTAAGCGACGACAGCAGGTCGTCTTCTCCGACGAATGGCGGAGGAACGGCGACCGCGACGGCAATAAAAGGCATCGGAATTGGTCTTCACCAGGAACACTTGCAGGCGGTTGAGCTCTGCGGCGGAGGAAGGCGGTGACAGAGACAAGTAGTGGCCGACAGAGGGAGGATGACTGTGACGAGATCTCCGAACGTCGGACCAGACGGTGGCCGGTCGGAGCTGCGAGAGGAAGGCGTGACGGCAACAGATCGATGGTGATGGCATCAGACCGATGCTGGCAGGCGGCGGGACCAACAATGGAGGTGGCCGGCGTTGGTGTCAACCGGCAAGAGCTCGATGACAGATTGGCTGAACTGTGTGTGTCTGTGTGTAGGTGTGCGTGCATGCTGTGTGTAAAGAATATAGGTGCGTGTTGTGTGCGTGGGGATGGGGGTGGGCCCACTAATAAAATTAGGGTTTTTGGATTAAGATGTGTAAAATGTCCGTACTACTGAGTGTCAATTTTTGGATTTTTGTTATCCATTGGATGATCAGATTCAATGGCTACGATGTATTCTTATTTCTTTCATTGAGCACCTTTCTCACCGGAGCGCATCCCTATATATATATATAAAGTTACATTATTCTTAGAAATAGTTTCGCGCCAAAATCATTAATTAAGTACTAAAATGGGTAAGTTTTATATTTTTTTTATGTGTTTTCAAATAAGAATAAGAAAAGCATTAATGGACTGCCCTAATCTCGATTGTTGTTTGTCATACTTGATTTTTGTTTTAAAAAAAATATTTTCGAATTTTGTGTTGTGAACATTTTGAATTTATTTAAAAACAAACCATTTTAATGATATCATAATCTATTATTTATGGTAATGATTTTGAGTGTATATTTTTCTTTATATAAGATTTTTAAAACCACCGACTAATAAAATGAAATCTCATTCTAATTATGGACAGTACATATATTTTTTTTAATTTTTTTAAACAAAATTTAAAACTGCAATAGAATTGAACATGTTATATTCTCAATTTTATTTTTATAATTTTTTTTATAAAAATAAGCTATAAAAGGGTGATATAAATAACTCCAACAGTTCGATCATCCCCATTCAAAACGTAACAAACACTTTTTTGAATAAATAGCATTCAAATTTTCAAGATACACGATTAACATTCAAACTTATCATTTACATATACAAAAGAATATGATTTTTATACCCTTATTTATCATGTGAAAAAGTTATACATTATGAACCCAAGCAAAAAAAATGATTGTCTTATTCAAAAGAGATATACATAGCGGTGCCGCCATCGGCTCATCTGCCGAATTTTCGTCCTGTTCGAGGGTCGGCCAACGGAGAAGCTTCTCCTCCCTCTTTGGTCGCCGGCGTCCAGGATCAACCGGCGATGGTTGGGGTGCGGTGCTGCTTAATGGATGAGGCTTGGTTAGTTGCAATCGGCTTGGGCTGGGACGCTACTTAATCATCCTGCTTGCCCTTCTCGCCGCCGGTCTGGACCGTGCCTTTTCGCCGGCGGAGCGGCGATTGGACGTGGTCTCTTCCAGTTCGACTCAAGGCTGTGTCAATTGGAGGTTAGCCATCGATATTGCTGCTTGTGTCTCGGTTTTCTTTTTGTCTGTGACCGGAGGAATCTCCGAGTTCCTTCTCGGCGAGATGGATAGGGTGGTTCGCGATTGGGGGTTGTAGCTATTGCTGGGGTCAGGGTGCTGCTCCCGGATTAGTGCTCGGCAGCCTGGTTGTGTTCAACCGATTCGGGTGGGGTAAAGTGGTTGCTGTTTCAGGTAGGCTGATTCGATGAGGCCGAGCCGTGTTGTTTCTTCACGTGACTGGAGTGCGGCCAGCTCTTCAGTTGGTCCTGGGGTGCGGGTACTCGTCTTGCTAGGCCTTATGCAGTGGCGGGCGGTTGTTTTCCGTGCTTTGGAGCTGTCTTTGGAGTTGGTTTGTCTGCCGTTAATCTAGATGTAGCTGACGAGGGAGGTTGTGCCCTCATGTATGTTTTTGTTTTAGTTTTGGTTGGTCTGTGTTTTGTTATTAGTGTTTTTAGGAGTTGTTTTTTGTCTGTGCCGTTGGCCGCTGTGATCATGTGTAAACCCGAGTGTCACCTTATTATCCTGTTGGGATCCGACACTCGGTATTACTCTGTTGGGGTCTATGTTAGTTGTGTTAGTTGTTTTTAGTTGTTAGTGTAGTTGTGAGTTTGTCATTCTAGCGTTGCTAGACGGTTCTAGGCGATCTTCGGATCTGCCTCCCAGTTTTATGGTCTCTGGTTGTACTATTCAGCCTTTGGCTGCTTTCTCTTCGCACTTTGTGCGGTTTTATTAATATAGTTCTTCTATCGTTTCGGGGAAAAAAAAGAGATATACATAAGATCCATGCAAAATGAAATATAGGTATACACAAATTAATTTATTTATGAAATATTTTTTTTCCTTAAAAAATATGATTTACATGTCATTCGATTCATTTAGTTAGTTTTGAAGTATAAATGATAAAATATCGTTGTTATTTTTGTTAATGCAATTATTTTTATAAATATAGTTTACAAAAGATATCATCGAAATTCCAAATCTCTGTTAAAACATAACAAAACAAAATGTTCTAAATATTGGAATGGATTTGAAATAAAAAATGAGAATGATTGAAAAAAAGATATACTATAAATCCACACTTCAAGGTAACAACTTTTCTTATATTCCATATAAAATTAAATTCACCTCATAAATCATATCTTTAATATTTGTCACATTATTACATGTTTTCACTATAATTTTATTTCGTGGTGTTGACATTCCAAAAATCAGCACATAATTAGAGGAAGGAGGTGTTTATGCAATTTGCAATTACCAAGTGGAGAGAATATCGGTCTACAGTTGTCAAGTGCCAAATGATTTTGCATGGAAAAACAATGAGATTTTTAATAATGTACGACGTTTTTCTTGACGAACATTTTATGATTAGTTGACAAATCCTCTATGTATTATAACTTATATGTACAAAATCTGGTGCACTTGCTAAACGTACAAAAACTAATTTACAAAATACTGTGTACTCACATCTTTTTTTAATAATTTCAGTATCTAAATATTGAATATCCATAAATCTCGACGTGCATTTAAAACTAAGTTTTAAAATATTTGTATTCACATCTGTCTTTATGATAATTCTGGTATCTAAATACATAGTATGTACTAAGTTTCAAAATATTTTATACTCGCATCTTTTTTTTATGATAATTTTGTTATCTAAATATTTATAGGCATAAATACATGCACTTATTTTGAAAATATTTTGTACTCACAACTTTTTTTATGATAATTTTGGTATTTAGATATTTGTTATGCATAAACGTAAAAAATTAATTTTCAAAATATTTTGAATTGATAACATAATTTTATACATCGTCGTATATATTTATTTTATATCTATATTCTCTCATAAAATTCAATTTTATATATGTACATATATAAGATAAATTTAAGTGTTTTTAGACATATTTTCTTTACAAAGAGGTTTAGAAAAATAATAGGTGATTTCACATTTTTCAAGAATAATATAGAATAGTTTAGATATTTTTATATATGTTATATAATATTTTAGTCGCTTTTTTAAGAATAATATAGAATATTTTAGATACTTTTACCTATGTTATATAATATTTTAGGTGTTTTCAATATTTTACATGTACATGTTTTATGTTCTTTTATATAAGATAATTTTATATTATTTACATCAAAGTGATATAAGTAAATTATATCACACGTTAACCTATATTTTTTATTTATAGTTATTATTTAATATTATTTATTCATATGTTTAATTTGTAATTATTATTTAATATTATTTATTACATCTTTAATTTATAATTATTATTTAATATTGTCCATCCGTGCGTCGCACAGGCTACGCACTAGTTACTATAGATTGGACACTTTCTTATTGGAGCAATTAATCACAATAGATCGTAAATAGTATGGTAAAAATGATGTTAACAAAATAAAAAAATAAAATAAACATTAGTATGGTAAACAATATATCGATAATTTTATTTATCAACTTTAAAATTAAAAAAATTAAACTTTGTTTTTCAATCTTCGTGTCAAAAGTTTATGTCAACACACCATTTCTCTATTTTAGTTTTCTTAAATTAGATATAATTGAAAAAAATAGAGTAATAATGAGTTTAAAGTTGTTAAAAATTCATATCCAAAATTTTGTTGAACATACGACTAGTACGTAGCCCGTGCGATGCACGGTAAAATAATATTAAATAATAATTATAATTAAAGATACAGGCAAATAGCATTAAATAATAATAATAATAAATTAATATTTGGGATTAAAATGTCATATAAGTTACGTATATCGGTTTGTTGTACAATATAAAATTATCATGTACAAAGAACAAAAAACATGTATGTATAAAGTTGTTGGTGAATTTAAGGGTGTTGTGCTATCGTAATTGTATAAGAAGATCAAGGTTCTTGCTAAAGAAAATCCCTACTTATCGCGCGCCATCTTCCTATCAAGGTTAAGGAGTCAACTGAGTAGTCCTTCTCCTGGCATTTATGCTTACCTAGGGTAGCCTGCCATTGATCTAGTTCTTGGAGTCTCTCTTGAAAGCCCGCACATAATGGACAACGTGGGAATACCTACAATAGGGGACAACCCAGCATAGACCACATGAATCCATACCCTCGCGGAAAGCTGTGAGGTGAGGATAAATACAAACAATGAAAAGGGTAGCGCGGGATAACTTTGTGAAGGCACGCAAAGAAAGTCAAGCTTAGTTCGAAAATGAATAGTGAGGAACGAACGAAGCGAATCGAAGTGAAGTCATATAAGCGAAGTCCCGATCGCAAAACTCCTTTAAAGAGCGAAGCACTCCTAATTCCATTTTCCTTATCACATATAGCAAAAACTAGCCTAGTAAAGGCCGAGAGCAAGTCCAAGCTGCCGGGACCGATATTATTAGTTAGATTCAATATTCAATTCAATAAGAAATAGAAGCCAAATCCAGTATTAAAAGTACCTAAAATAACATATGTAAAGATGTCTAAAATATTCTACATTATTCTTAAAAAATGTTATATCACCTAAACTTCCACTAAACTATTTTGCAAAGACAAAATGTCTAAAAGCACCTAAAGATATAAACTTTAATGTATAGAATGGAAAAAAAAAAAAATATAAAAAGTATCTAAAATATTATGTGTGTGAGTGTTGAATGTGTAAAAAAAGTATCTAAAATATTATTTGAGTAAATAATAAGTACTACAATCTAATATCTCACGTTGAACATTATGAGAGAATATTTATATAATAGATATTGCCTATATGTCTTGTATACCAGTTTTATATTGTTACTATCACCATTGTCTATATGTAATGTATCGCATGTCAAGTGATTTTCATTATATCTCTTTGATCATATTTTGTACGCCATCCATTAATTCTTATTTCTTTTTACCAATTTCACGGAAATATATTATACGAATTTGTGTATATCTCGCACATGCTAATGCATTTAGTATGAAATACATAATTTGGAGTATTTTGTTAGAAAGAATTATTATTCCTTGCATTGGAATATAATACATAAACCTATATGGAAATTTTGGAAATTTTTATTTTGTTGAAAATTTTTCTAATGATGAAAAACTATAAAATAGAAACATAATTATTCAAATTAATATGGTATAAAATAATAAAATATTAATTTAAAATAGTTGAAAATTAAAATATCAAATGTGTAATAATATTATTTTAATTGTTAGGTTTGTAGTAATATTATTTGATATCCATTCACAATCTTATTGGTAAAAGTTTAAATTTTTCTTCATAAATCTAATTATACAAAAAATGAATAATCATTTATCTTCATTATTCATATACTAATTAATTAGGTGTAATTGATTTTAATCTCGTTAATCTTGCTTTATTTGACGACAAATACTCTAATTATTCTCTAATATAACGTGTTGCCCTTGTCATATCATCTATTATTATAGATTTGTTACTAAGATAAATATGAATTTTTTTATTTCAATCATTGGGAATTAATTATTTTCTAAAAAAAAAAATTAAAATACAATTAGGCAAGTTTTTTTGAAATTTGAAATTTAAATATAACAAATTCCATGATTTATTGTAGCATTAAATACGGCCTAATTGTTTTATTAAAAAATGAAAAAAAAAATTCTAAAAATAGTATGTAAGTAATATTTCAGATCTTTTGCTTACTATTTTTAGTAAACTAGTGTGTGTCCAGTGCGATGAACGAGAACAATATTATAAATAGACCTCGAGTTTGAGTCACTCAATGGCGGAAGTGGAAACTATTATTGATCTTATTTAAAAAGAGGAAGAAAAAAAATAATTATAAATTAAAGAGGAGGATAAACAATACTTAATAATTATAAATTAAAGATTCGAGGTCAAACAATGTAAAATTATTTTGTATAAGAGAATATAAAATTTACATTATTTTGTATAAGAGAATATAAAATTTGTATGTTTAATATTAAAAACACCTAAAATATTATATTAGTATTTGTAAGAGTAATCAAACTTTTCTATATTATTTTTCAAAGATGTGAAGTCACCTACAACTTTTCTAAACAATTTAGAAGGAACATATTTAAAAACATTTGAATTTAACATTACGTAAAAAAAGATTTTTCTAGACTATTTTGTAAGGAAACATGTCTACAAATATTTAAATTTAACATCAATTATGTATGTGTATATGTATATATATATATGCTGATGTAGCATAGCATCGCTGATATTAAAGGAAGTAGCTCGGCAAGTAGGCTGACCCGGTCCACTCAAAGTAGGCGCTGGAGCTCAGATGAGCTCGACCAAGTGCGAGAACCTAGCTGACTAGCCGAGTTAGTTGATCAACTGTGAGAGGCCAACCTTGTAAGCTAGGAACGTGGCCGAGATGGTAAATGAGGTAAACCTTGGGCGAACACACCTGAATGCTAGGATGAGCTCGGCGGTACAAAGGAGGAGCTCAGCTTGGTGGAAGGAGGTGGATGATGTTACAACAAGGAGTCGTTGCGCGTATCGCGGAGATCTTCCCCGATCATAAGGAGACAGGGTCGAGCAGGACTCTACGATCGTTGGATAAGATTTGCATTGTCCAGAGGTAGGCGGAGGAAGGACTCTTGTCATCACAAGTCTTTAGGGCGTTTGCCTTCAGATATAAAAGGGACAAGTTCCTTTCATCTTAAAGATAACACACAACATCTATGAACATACACTTTGTCTCATATATCTGCTACTTCTTCTAAATTCGTCACTGACTTGAGCGTCGGAGTGTTTGCGCTGGGACCACCCCCGGCGTACTTGCAGGTTACCGGCGATTCAAGGAAGGCAAACCAACTCGGAGAAGCGGTCTAGCGGTTCGAGAAAATTTGACGTATCATATGTATATATAGACGAATATGTAAAAAAAAATGTTTAAACAATTCATTTAAAGTATCTAAAATATTATGAGTATAATTTTATAAAGTCATTATGTCAGATAATACCGAATTTATGGCGTTACTTCCATCTAAAAAAATTTTATTACACACCATTGTTATTATATTTTTTATTCGAGGATATATTGTTAGCTTATAATATTTGTAAAAATATTAGTAATTAGACCGATGAAAATTAGCCTTGTAGATAATGGATTTCTAGTAGTAATTATGAATTGGTTTTTATTTTATTTTATTTTCTTAAATCTAGATGAGATTTTTTAAACTCGAACTTAGATTTATGCTATGAGATTTTTGTGGGAAAGTTTAAATCAAAAGCCAATCGGATTTATTGTTGCAAGCTTGAATTAAATAAACAATGCAATTTTTTTTTTTTCCAAAACGATAGATAATATTATAAATCAAAATGCACAAATGTGCGAATACATAGCAGTCAACGACTGAATACTCAGCAGCCAACAGCTGAAATGTGGGAGGACAGGTCAGAAGACCGCCTAGAATCCCGGCTAGCAACGCTAGAATAAAAACACTCAAACTAAACTAACTAAAGAACACAAACCACGAAAACAAACTACAAGGACCCCGACGGAGTAATACCCAAGTGTCGGATCCCAACAGGATAATAAGTTGACACTCGGGCTCACAGAGGCCAACGGCCCAAACCAAAAACACACATCCTAATCAACACAAGCACAACGCAAAGAGAAAAATAAGACATCCTAATCTATCGACAAACGAACAAAGCCCTTCCACAGCGAGCTAACCAATCCCAGCACAAGGCGCCAAGGAACTAAAGACAATCATCCACAGCATAACCCGAGATTCGAAACGCAGCTCCCGCCACTGCCTAATGCCTAGCAAAGGACGAGTCCCGAACCCCGAGCCACTCCAAGGATGAAGCCGATCCATAGCCAGAGGAACAACAATCAGACCCCCATACGCTAGTTGCCCAAGACTGACCAACAAACGTACATCTCCACAGGAGCTCCAATTAATCATCCCAGCCCCGGTCGACTTGACTCAGACGAGCCAACCACCAGGGTCGCACCCAAACCCCACCCACTCACCTCCAAAAAGCTACCCACCTCGAACCAGACACGCAGCTGACGACCTCCCACCGATGACCGGGGAGAGCCGAAGCCGACCAACAGCCAACCACCGGTGACTCTACACGGCGAAGCGGAAGGCAGGACCACCGGCGTGCTAGGGACAGCGAGACCTACCGACAGCGGAGGAGTAGCGCCATCGGTGCAGAAGCACGGGAGAGCGAGGACTAGGAGCAAGAGGACGAGGCTATAGACCATCCGCCGGCTCAGGGGCGGCTAATCGCCGGGGAAGGCACAAATTAGGGGCGAATTTGGCGGAAGACGATGGAGAAGAAGATAGGGTTCGGAGGGATTTGGGGCTGCGCAGTCTTTTTTATAAACAATGCAATTAAAGAGCCGGTTTTTGTGCTTATTCACAATTGTTCAACAATTACTATATTTAGGATATATTTAATGATTTTGGTGGGAAAAAGTTTTTAAATTTATAAGAAAATTATTTTTTTTATATAATGATAGATAGTAATTCTTATTATATATATATATATATATAGATTAATACAAGCAGGTAAATTAAATGTTATTATCCGATTGATGTTATATAAGTGATTTATAAATATTCGGATTTTGGAGTTCAATTAAAAAATCATATATCTAACACTAATAGGATTATGACATATATCAAATTTACCTGGTGCAATTAATTATACGTCTAGCAGAATTTGGTACATGATTTTTCAATATATATCTTAGGCTTTGTAATTTATATAATATAAAATGTCGACGGCCAAGAAATTCGACACAACATTAAGCCTAGTCATAAAGCCATTCTTTTAGGCTTTTTGGAAAAAGTCTAATTTAATAATTTATTGTAAGCTTGTAGTTATTTGGATTTTCTCTTCATAAAATGGATTCCGAGATGGTATATATTTTGTCTTTTTCAATCTTAAAACTTTTAGGAACAAAAGAAAAAAAAAATCTATACCTTTTGCAATATATGCTTAAATAATTAAACTATCCTCAATGATTGAACGGCTTATCATTTAAATGAAGTTTAATGTGAAATGTGCAATATGAATATATGGTACAAAATTATTTATTGTAGTGAATAAGAATTTTGCACATTAATTGTGCGCATAATTTAATGTGCAGTAATTATTGAGTAGTTAATAAGTTTGATCCATACACATTTTTTATTCCACAGATCCAAAAAGTTTAAATTTATTAGATTGACTAATTGTGATATATACATTTATTTTCACAAAAAATGATCATTTTTAATGTAGAATATCATACTTTGTTTATATTATAATTTTAAAATATGAAATTATTTAGGTTTGTTGGAATAGTATAACTGTTTAACTATTCCACATACTTCCTTTTTGTATTATAATCTTATAGTAGGAAATTATTTAAATTTATTGGATTAGCATGATTATCTAGCCCTATGCAGTTTAATAGAACACCTTTTCGATTTTCTGATATCACAATCAACAAAATATTATATTTCCCTTACATTGAATACAAATAACATAAACTACAACTATATGATAGTTTAAATAAATTCACATAAAAATAAAATTATTACAAATATTACAATAATGATTAATTAATGTACGGAATGTATTAATTTTTCGTTTTATTAAGTGTGAAATTTCCACATTAACTTTCATTATAAGTTTTTACATACCATCCTGCGTACTAATTCTTTAATTACTGCGGAAACAATTATTTAAGATTTTTTTAAGAATAAAAAATCATTTTCATTAATTTTATGGAATAGTATCGTATGAACGTCTGTTTTTCATGTTAGAATATCTATATATAATAAGAATTATCATTTAACAAAAATAGTAGCAAAAAAATAGGAGAGAATTTAATGCAATCTATAAATAGTAAGTTTTATTATTTTTTATTTTTATCTTTAAAAAATAATACAACATTAAATGTTGCATTTAATTTTGGGTTTTAATTCATTTTATTATTTAAAAGTTCCAGCTAAGATCTATTAAGTGTGCATTTTTTTTATTTATTTTTTTAATAGAAACAACGAAGAACATTAAAATCTCAATCTCTATATTTATAAAATCTCAATTCAAAAGGTAATAAAAAATTTAGAATATCGGTCTTTATATTTATGCCTTTCAAAAAAAATATTGAATGCTATTCTTTAAATGTCGTTTTCCACTAATCATCACAATTTTTTTATTTGGAACATTGATAATAAACTTGGTAATTTTTATCAATTATTTTTTTACCAATCTATTGTTTTTTCTATACTCGGTTTCAAAAGGTAAAATAATTTTCAAATTCTCAGTCTCAATAATTGTGCATTTAAAAAAATATATTTAATGATAATATATTATTTGTTAATAGTACACAATTCTGAAAACTCCATTATAAATTGTATGTTGATATCCAAATCATTTTATAAATGCAATAGACTTTGTTAAATCTTCACGAAAATATAGTAAACAAAATGAGATGATCAACTTTGTATGGAAATGAAATAGAATCAATAAATCAATATGAAGTTCAAAGAAAATTAACATAATGAATAATTTGTATAGTACACGGACTAGAAAATAATACTCACATGGATTCTAAAATTCAAACTTATATTTATCATCATCTTTTGGAAATTGAATAATATATTGCAGACAAGTTTTTTCAAAATAGTTTTAACATGCTTTATTTATAAAATAGTTTAGAAAAATTTTAGGTGACTTCACATCTTTCAATAAGGATATATAAAATTTTAGATATTTTACATACGTTATATAATATTTTTGGTGTTTTTAATATTTTAAACATATCTTTTCTATGTTATTTTATACAAGATAATTTTATATTGTTTACATCTGATATACGATAAATTATGTCACAAATAAACTCCACATCTTAATTACAATTCTTAGTTAATATTGTTTACCCTCATATTTAATTTATAATTATTAGTTAATATTGTTTACTATCATCTTTAATTTATAATTATTATTTATTATTATTTACCCGTGCATCGCACGAGCTACACACTAGTTAGTTATTAAAAATTGGGATTGACCAATTTTAACTTCTTTTTTATTATAAGAATTTAGTTAAATTAAATGGTGCAGAAAAATTCTACGTTATATTTATTTTTTTAAAATTAATCATAGATGATTAAAAAATAAATTATTAATGTTAGTCAATAAGCACTAAAATATTGGTTGTGAGAATCAAAATATCAAGTAACCTATTATATTTGACTCTTAAATGAGAATAAATCTATTTATTATAATAAAAAGAGTTTGAGCTGGTCACAACAACTAAATCTATGCACCTGGTATAGGTGTTGGCTTCAGCCACGCGCGCGCACTCGTCGACCTGTTGGGCTCGAGCACAGGCTTGGGCCTTGGACATTATCTTGGTGTCTTGGATCCAAATCCTACTATTCTGTTAGAGGAATTTACACTCATACTATCATATATATTTTATATTACATATTTACACCCAATTAATAGTTATTTGCAAATATACAAAATCACCCCAACATATTTGTATATATACCAGATTTTATAAGTTTATTAATTATGGTTTAAATATAGAAAGATTAATTGAGATAATTAATACATTTTTCTTTTTCTTTTCCCTTTTTCTTTTCCTCCTTTTTCTTTTCTTCTTGTTTCTCATCACTTTTCTTTCCTTTTCTTTCTCCTCCTTCGCAGATCCCCGTTTCTTCTTCCTCCAATTCACCCTCTTCACTGCAAATTTCCTTCTACAAATTTCCCTTTCAATTTTCTTCCATTTCCAACTACTCAATTACCCCAAACCGAAATTGGCTATTGACAGTGATGGGATTGGGCGCCGTCAGCTCAGGGGGCGGCGATTTGAACTGGTGTCGGAGAGGTGGCATTCCGCCTCCCCGTCAAGGTGCGGTCATTGCTGTGCGGCTGCGGTGGCGAGGACGGCTGGAGATCGGTCGCCGATGCTGGGGCTGCAGCGGATCGTGACTTTCCTCGACGTGGTGCAGCTGAGACTTGAGGCATCTATTATTGTGTATTATATTTGTATTTATTGTATTAGCCTTAGGTGTATTTATGTTAATTGTAAACCCTAAAGCTAGGATATATATTTCGGTTTGTTTGCAGCGGCATCATCAGAAAAGATGGCCGTCACCATATCTCTCTTGTCTCGTTTCTAACATGGTACCAGAGCAATAATTTTTTATTTTTTTTCCGATCATCGTCCACGTCCAGCCGCTGTGTTATATCCTTCAATTGCTAAAGAGCAATGTTTTCTTAATTCGTCCAATTGCCACNNAAAAAAAAAAAAAAGAAAATAAAAGAAAATAAAAAAAGGAAAGGAAAATCAGATTTGCTCAATTGTTTTGAATTCGGATTCGGCCAAAATTGCTCAAAAGTCTCAATTGCTCAATTCAGATACGGCCAATTGCTCAACAGCAATTCAATTGGACAATTTGCATTTTAATTCAAATTTGCAATTCCACAACAATTGAACAATCTCAGTTCAGATTTGCCATTTTAATTCAGCCATTCATTCAGTCACTGTGGTTCCTCTCAATCGGCTTCTTGCTCAAGATCCACTTCCTTCGTAGAATCGAGTCTATTCTACAATGATTCAAGAGGAGCACATGCGAAATATCTCGAGTGACGAGTAGCCGCCCTTGGATATCGCCGCGGCCACGAGCGAGCTTCAGATTTCAGCAGCGGCGTTTCCAAGGTGTGGTACCGAGTTTGGTAATATGGCTGGGAGCAACAGCGCTTCCGGGCAGCACGCCGGTGGCCGTCCCAGTTGCTCTTATTGTGGCCATATTGGCCACCTCGTCGTGACATGATACAAGCTCATTGGGTATCCGGAAGGGTATAATTCCGAAGGTGTCCGCGGCTGTCCTGAAGGCCGGTGTGATGGCGCGCGTGGCAAAGGTGGCGCTTGACCGCGCGTCGCAACACGGCAAATTTAAATTTATAATTTTCCTCAACTAACCTCTACTAACTAGTAGTAGTGGCGAGTAAGGGTCGATCCCACGAAGAGTAGGAATTAAATTGTGACAATTTCGTATTAATTAAATTAAAACTAAGAAAACAATAAAAGATGGGGGGGATTGGTTTTATAAAAATAAAAATAAAAATAATAAAATAAAATAAAAATCTAATAAAATAAGAGAAGTCCAGTTTTCGGTTCAGTTATCACCCAATCTAAATCTACCGTTAATTAATTTCGACGCTTTCTCTAGAATGCTAATGAATTACCGACCCTAGCTAACAACAAGCTCTGTTAACCAAATTTTTCCTAACCGAATATTTAATCGAAATAAGCTCTTCGACTAAACCTAACTAATGGACAACCTAGAATAAGCTCTCTAGATTTAGTTCACTAGCAGCATTAATTACTAAGAAAATAGATCAGTCTAAGCAATGGACGCAAAAGCTCGGACCATTTAACTTATGCTCATGCTACCCTAGAGATGCACGACCCCTAGTTTACTACTAACGAAACAAGACAATAACAATTACGGATTAAAGTCTCGAATCTAGCAATTAAACTATGAATATTTAACGTAGTTGGCCAGACTAAATCAAACACCATAATTCATAAACGTTATAAACAGATAACATGAATCAACTCATCAACAAAAATAAATACGGCGTCTCGATTAACTAACGATAAAAATAAATCCTCAAATTCATAGACAAATTCAAGTTAGGGTTCAAACATTCCCTAAAACTGGATAAAAGTTTAGCCTAACATACTAATAAAAATAAATAAAAGATAAAAGAGAAAAGAGAGAATAAATATCTCCCTTGTGTGCGGGTGCGGCTTCCCTCCGCGTATGTAGCTCTTTTTCCTGTGCGTGCGTCTCTCTGTGCTGCTGCGTCTTTTTTTCTCCTCTTGGCTTCCGCGTAAATAAATCCTCTCCGTTCTTTTTTTCTCTCGATATGATATGCGTGAGTGGTGCCTTGGAAAATAATTCCCAGTTCCCTACGTGAGAGGGAGTCTTTCTCAACAAATAATCTTGCGTGAGTAATCCCTTGCAGCTAATACATGTGTTCCCCAATTAATTCAAAGTGATCCCACAATTATCCTTCCAAATTATATGACTTGCTGCGTGGCTCACTTAGGAAAATTAATTTCCAAACATTAATAACTCTTCCTCAAGTCCACAAATGTCTAGGCCATGCGGTGTGTTTTGATTTCATTTAAATTCTTGTGGGCTTTAATTGGCCGGGTGGGCCCAACAATGACTCGTGTGAACTCTCGTCAAATGCTTTGCATCTATAAAATACTCCAATGAGCTGAAAATAAATATAAAAATATCCATGTGTATGAATTCATCCAAATAATAAATAAGTCGAAAAAAATATAAACATGCGAATAAATATAGTGTATAAAAATACACTATTAAATATATAAAATGTGCACAGTTTTCGACCTATCAGCGCTCGTGCAAATGCCGCTGTTTCTGTCATTACGGGTGAGCCGTTCATTGCCGGTAGTATCGGTTCTTCTCCTGGAAATGCTCCTTTGACTGATTCTGATCGTCTACCACTTAGTGGATTAACCAATGCTCAATGGTCTCACATTGTGACTTTGGTAAACTCCGCTAAACAGGACAATCACTTGTCTGGTAAACGTCGTTTATTTGATTGGATGTACGACTATGGGCCAACTCATCATATGACAGGATTCATGGATTTTATTTCTGATATTCGGAATATTCCTGCTCGCCCCGTTCAGTTTCCTAATGGTTCTTTGACTATGGCTAGCAAGGCTGGAACTGTTTATTTGGGTTCTCATATCACCCTTTATGATGTTTTATACGTTCCAGTCTTCGTTGTAGCTTGATTTCTTTATATCAATTGTTGGATCATTCTGACTGCACCGCCCAATTTACTAATAAATTGTGTGTTATTCAGGACCGTATTTCGAGGAAGGTGATTGGTGTGGGTGAGCAGTTTGAGGGTCTCTACTTCTTTCGAGGGACAATTTCTACAGTGGTCTCTCATGTTCAGAGAGTTTCTGTCGATGTGTGGCATCAGCGTCTGGGTCATCCGTCTGCCCAAGTATTGTCGCAGCTTCTTATTATTGATTCTAGTAGTCATGGTTTGAATAAATCTTGTAATGCGTGTTTTCGTGCTAAACAACATCGTCGTAGCTTTCCTCTCAGTCAGACTGTTAGTCATGAGATTTTTCATTTGATTCACTATGATTTGTGGGGTCACTATCGTGTTCCCGCCTTTTGTGGTGCACAATACTTTTTAACTATTGTGGATGATTGTTCTCGTGGGACATTGATTTACTTATTAAATGATAAAACGGAGGTTGCTTCTACTCTGATGAATTTTTTTTGCCATGATTAAGAGGCAATTTGGGAAATTGGTGCATGTTGTTCGTAGTGATAATGGGACTGAGTTTTTGTGTTTGGCCTCTTATTTTCGCCGAGAAGGGATTTTGCATGAGACCTCTTGTGTTGGCACCCCTCAGCAGAATGGGCGTCTGGAACGCAAGCATCATCACATTCTAAATGTCGCTCGTGGCTTGCGGTTCCAAGCTCACTTGCCGCTTCCTTTTTGGGGTTATTGTGTTCTGACTGCGGCTTATTTGATCGATCGTACTCATTCATCGATTTTGCATGGTAAAACTCCGTATGAGATTCTTTACGGCTCATCTCCTCTCTTGTCTCATTTACATGTTTTTGGTTGTCTTTGCTATGCTCATAACCAAGACCGTAATGGTGATAAGTTTGCTACTAGGAGTCGTCGTTGTGTGTTTGTGGGATATCCAATTGGCAAGAAGGGGTGGAGTTTGTATGACTTGGATCGTCAGATTTTTTTGTTTCCCGTGATGTGTAGTTTCTGGAGACTGAGTTTCCGCATTTTTCTGCCTCATCTGGTTCCGACTCTCTACAATTACCTTCAGTGTTGCTGATTTTTTCTGACCCAGGTGATGAGGAGCCACCAGTGATCTCTGTGCCACCCGTATCTTCTGACACTGGGGTTGTTTCTATTGATATGAGTGCATCCGATGACAGGGGGGTTCTGCTTCTCCTCCAGCGGCGCCTTCTCCTCGGATGGAACCTCTAGGTCGTGGTCATCGGACTAAGATTCCTTCTACTCGACTGAAGGACTTTGTGGTTGATATTGTCTGTCCCTCGCCTGATCCTCAGGTACGCTTTATCCCATAGCACATTACGTTTCTTGTGAGTCTTTTTCTCTAGCTCATCGGACATTCTTAGTTGTTGTCGCCTCTGCTGCCGAGCCTTGTGGTTTTGCTGACGCTGTGGCAGTCCCTCGATGGAGAGCTGCTATGCAGGATGAGATTCGTGCTCTGGAAAATAATGGCACGTGGGATGTGTTGTCTCTCCCATCTGGGAAACGTGCTATTGGGTGCAAATGGGTCTTTAAGGTCAAACACAAGGCCGATGGTACTATTGAGCGCTATAAAGCACGTCTGGTAATTTTGGGGAACAATCAAGTGGAAGGTCTTAATTATCATGAGACTTTTGCTCCAGTCGCCTAAATGGGTACAGTCCGACGGTTTTTGGTTGTAGCTGCTGCCAGGCATTGGGAAGTTCACCAAATGGACGTTCACAATGCTTTTCTGCATGGTGATTTGGATGAGGGGGTGTATATTAAGTTCCCCCCGGCTTTCGAACTGGTGTTGATGGACAAGCTTTTCGTCTTCGTCGTTCTCTATATGGCTTGAAGCAGGTTCCCCAACTGTTGGTTTGCCAAGTTGGCAACGGCTCTCAAACACTATGGTTTCTGTCAGTTCTACCTTGATTACTCTCTTTTTACCCTGCATCGTGGTTCTGTTCATCTGTAGGTTTTGGTGTATGTCGATGATCTGATTATTTCTGGTAATGATACCACTTCCATTGCAGCTTTTAAGAGTTATTTGAATCGTTGTTTCCACATGAAGGATCTTGGATCGCTTAAGTATTTTTTGGGTATCGAGGTTGCCAGAAATGCTTCTGGCTTCTTTCTTTGTCAGCGGAAGTATGCTCTTGACATTATTACTAAAGCCGGACTGTTAGGAAGCAAACCTGTTGATTTCCCGTTGGAGCAAAATCATCAGCTTCCTCTCGCTGAGTGTGCTTTGTTGTCCGATCCTGAACGTTATCGACGTTTGGTTGGGCGACTTATTTATCTAGCAGTTACTCGCCCTGAGTTATCCTATTCTGTGCATATGCTTGCTCAGTTCATACATCAACCACGCCAGTCTCACTAGGACGCTGCACTGCGTGTGATTTGGTATTTGAAGGGCTCTCCGGGTCAGGGGATCCTTCTTCGTTCTGACTGTGATCTTCAACTTTATGCGTGGTGTGATTCGGATTGGGCGACTTGTCCCTTCACGAGACGATCTCTTTCGGGTTGATTTGTTCAGTTGGGTCAGTCTTCTGTTTCTTGGCGAACCAAGAAACAACATACTGTTGCTCGCTCTTCTGATGAGGCTGAATATCGGGCGATGACTACTACCTTGTGCGAGTTGAAGTGGTTACGGGGATTGTTGCCTTGTCTTGGTGTCGGTCATTCTCAGCCTGTGCAGTTGCATTATGACCGTCAGTTTGCTCTGCATATTGCTGCGAATCCGATTTTTCACAAGTGCACTAAACACATTGAGGTGGATTGTCACTTTGTTCGTGATGCTCTTATGCAGGGTTTCATCTCTACCACTCATGTTCCCTCTGGCTCACAGCTGGCTGACATCTTTACCAAAGCGCTTGGGAAACGTGAATTTGATTTCTTTCTTGGCAAGTTGGGCAGGGCATTCGGAATCCGCATGCTCCAACTTGAGGAGGTGTTATTGTGTATTATATTTATATTTATTGTATTAGCAATAGGTGTATTTATGTTAATTGTAAACCCTAAAGCTAGGATATATATAGGTGCATTTATGTTAATTGTAAACCCTAAAGCTAGGATATATATTTCGGTTTGTTTGCGGCGGCATCATCAGAAAAGATGGCCGTCACCATATCTCTCTTGTCTCGTTTCTAGCAGCATCTCAGACGGCTCTCCGGCGCGGTGTTGTTCGTATGCGGGGCCGTCGCCGGTGGTCTCGTCAACGGGAAAAAGTGTTCGCGATGGGTTGCTCGGAGGCTACTCAAATGTGGAAGGCCCTCTGGCTGATTGTTCTTGCGACTCCTAAGCAGGTGCTGTTCGCGGGCGGCGATGACGAGTGGTGAACGGATGCCGACGGCGGTTGATGGCGGTTGCAGGCCTCGCGTGTTCGGTGACTCGCGGATGGAGATCCTCGGCGATGGCTGCGTGGATCGCTGCTCCTCTGCTGGTAGCTTACTGCTCACGGTCGGAAAATCGATGTTTGGTTCGATTTTTTCATTATACAAATTAGTTTATGAACAATATATGTAAAGTATATGCACCCGATATGTACAGTTATTGTATATCTTAGTTTATGTTTGGTATATTAGTTATGTACAATTAGTTTGTGTGAATGGATTTTTTTTTTTATATACAATGGATGTCATTAGTTTGGTATATTAGTTATGTACAATTAGTTATGTACAACAGTTGGCTCTATAGTGGAGCCAACCTTCTATATACAACAAATAAACATACTATATTAATAAAATTATATTAGTGTTATTTAAGT
Source organism: Striga asiatica (assembly GCA_008636005.1). Classification (NCBI taxonomy): domain Eukaryota; kingdom Viridiplantae; phylum Streptophyta; class Magnoliopsida; order Lamiales; family Orobanchaceae; genus Striga; species Striga asiatica. The sequence goes on along the minus strand of BKCP01008071.1, from coordinate 25,362 downwards.
AATCAGAGAATATGGTAGGTTTACATATTGTATATAGAAGGTTGGCTCCACTATAGAGCCAACTGTTGGCTTCATAGCAAAACCGATTCATAGTTTATGTTTGGTATATTAGAATTTTTTGTTGTTGAAAACGAATTTGACAAAGGAGCAATCTGATGTTTTTTGTTGTTTTGGTATATGTATGGTTTATTTTTTACTAAAATTGTTTACAAAGCATAAAAGTAAAATAAACAATACATAAACTCAACATATACTAAAACATATTCAAAAACTGATTTAAAGCAAGACAATATGGTTCAATGAACGTTAAACTTGGAAAAAAAAAATGCAAGAAGACATAATTTTTTATGGAAGACATGTTTTTCGTTGCAACATACACCGAATATGTACTATATACCCACCTAGACAGCAGTGTGAATTACAATACATGCTTCTCTATTAGAAACATTGTAAGCTGCGCGAATTAAAGAATTAAAAGGAGTCAGTTATTTATTATATGCATGTTTTCATTTCTCTCTCTTAATCAAGTGCATAAAAAGGTGGATGGAGGTTGAAAGGATATGGTAACTGACTTTAGGGTGATGGAGGTTGAAAGGATATGGTAACTGACTTTAGGAATTAATATAGATAAATAAGGTACTTTAGGTAGAGACACAATTATTTCTACTTGTATGGTAGAGTTGCAATTAATTTAAGATCACGTAGCAGACCTAAAAATTTCCCATTCTTTTACTGCAAATTTATTTGCATTTTTGTGACCCAAAATAAAACCAAATTGAGTTGAGATTTCACACAACACGTAATGACATCACCAAATACGGTGTATTTGGATACGTGGACTCTATCTGACAATTACAGAGATTAAAAGGTAGAACAGATGGTGTGTAAAAACCTGAAAACGACAGGTATAACATTTGGCCTTTTAGTGTCCACTACAACAACTATTAATGGTTGTTATTGCCTCAACCTTTTGGGTAGAAGTTCTATATATAGAACAAACCTACATGTAGCTGCAAAAGGATACATTTTCACGAATCATTTCACTTAAACTTTCACGCATCTTGTTTATGTGCTCAGTTCTTACCCCACTCAAATTCACAGGAGCTCGAAAGGGGTCGTTCCCCAGCCTGGAGCTACTTTACCATATTTAATATTAAATGGTTTTAATAAACTCCCTACGATAGCTTATATTGGGGTCGATTTCGAACGATTCTAGCCGTTGTGTCTATAGAGACGAGCGCCTGAATCTATCCGCACATTAATTCATTAATTCTTGCTAAGGTGTATTCTCTTCTAGCATCATGTTCTATTGTAATTTGGTAGTTCTAGTTTATATTGTAAAAACTAGAAATATCAACTTGAGTTCACTAGCTTATTGTTGTAACAACACATCGAAATTGTAACATATTGTGATTCAAAGTTAAAATTAAATTAAAATCCGACAAATTGAAAATAAGCTCAAAGCATACCATTATAAGGAAAATAAAGAAGAAAACCTTTTAAAATTCTTGTTTTTACATCTTTTTAAAATCCAAAAGAAGACGTGTAAGCCTAGAAGTCGTCTTACAAATTAAGACTAGAATTCATTGGAACTTAAGTTGCAATTTGAAAAGACAACGAAACGCAGCTATGACCGATAGATCATGAGTTCGAGTCACCAATGAAGGGATGTAGAAACACTATTGATACTCCTTCTAATTAAGAAAAAAAGTTCTAGTTTGAAAAATTATGGGAGCTTTCTTTATTAATCCCCAAACCCATAATCAAGTTCCATGTCAGTCCCTCTCCCTATTTTCTTTTCTTTTTACTACCTACCCCACTATTTAAGTTCCTTTTAAATCCCTCCCATTAAATTAATTGAAAAAGAAAATATAATATTGCATCATCCCACTAACAACTCAATTTTTTCATTTTTTATTATTTCTTCTTTCTCCACTACGATTTTTTTATTATTTTTTCTCTCCCCATTACACATTTTTTAATTATTTTTTCTCTCTCTTTTTACTCAATTTTAATTATTTTTTAATATTTATAAAATAAAAATATGAAATAAATATGTAATATGCCCCTTATATTATTTTATTGAAAATATTATATAAAATTTAAATTGTGCAAAATTACATAAGATATGTCTATTTAAAATTAGTACATAACTCGTACGGTGTACATAACTGATAATAAATTACACTATATTTATTTCAAAATAAATGTCATTTTAAAACTTTTATTCAAAAATTCAATTTGAATACAATGTGGTTCCACAAAAAAAAAATGTAAAATTTATCATATATTTAAAAATCTATGTGAATAATATGTATAATACTAAAATTTATATTTTTCAATAATTAAAATAAATTTATTTGTCCTAATAAAAATAATTTAATAATTGAGAAACTATAAATAATAGACTATTTTATTTACGTCCAAGTTAATATTGACCAGTAAATTATGAATAATTACTTATTTTTTCTTTTAAATTTAAAAACTAAAATTGGACTACACAATAAAATCCCTTATATATTTTATACCAATCTATATTTCACTAATCTCACAAATTTTTAGGTTTGTTGTCGGTTACCTCGCCGTTCAAATTTATCAATTAATTCTCTAGAATTATAGATTTCATTAAGAAATATTTATTCAAAGTTTTAAATTTTAAGAGGAATACATACCAATTTATTAAATTATCATCAATATCTTATGGAAAGTTATTATATAAATATGCTAAAATTTGATAATCATATCACCTTAATTTTATAACAAATCAACCTAAAATTCGACTTTCATACCCATACCAAATAAAATTCATACCACTTATTTATGTTAAAAATTTTCAAATACACTTCTATCAATACCAAATGAAATTCATACCATTTAAATTCGAACGTTTCATACCAAAATAAAATCTCCCTCATTTTATTACATGCAATTATTTTGAAATTTTTAACAAACAAATTTTATACTCTAATAGCTTACGCAACACGAATTTATATTGACCAATTTAATGCGTGATATATCATGTTTATCTATATGAATTTTGTACTAATAAAATTCATAATTTTATATTTTTTGTTTAATTCAAAAAGTTATATTGAAAAAAAATAAACATTATTTCTATATTTTAAACTTTTTTTAAATTGATGTGTTTAAAATAATGAGTTAAAATTAATTAACGGACATAATTATATACATCCTCAATTTCTTCTATTAATATTTATTTGAAATATATTTATTAATTATATAATAAAATAAATATAATATTATAATTAATAATTAAATTTAGGTAGGTTATAAATATTAACTAGTATTTGATTATGTGCACTTGCATAGATATTTAATTTATATTTAGTTATATAATATTAAAATTCAATTATGTTAAATAATTGTATCACATTTTAAAAATTTTTACATTAGTAAAAATAAAGATCATAAAAGTATTAAATTTTATCACTGTTGATTGCATAAAATGAAATGAATAATTTAATATTTATAAATTTGAGGATCCTGACTTATTAGTTATGCTAAAAAACTATTGAAATTGTTGTTGTTGTTGTTGTTGTTATTATTATTATTACTATTATATTATTATAATATTATCATTATATTGTTATTATTATTATTTTTTGTGCAATTGTAAGAGGTTTGGTTATAGCACTAAATTCAATCAGCTTATTAGAAAAATGTTTAATAAAATGAAAAAAAAAAATTGTAAGGGTTTTATTAATGGATTATCCAACAATTATAATATTTGGTTTTAGTTTCATCCAACAATTATTAATGGATTATCCAACAATTATAACGGTTTTATAAAATTGTAACGGTTTTATTAATGAAAAAAAATTGTAAATGTGTTTTATTAAAAGAAAAAAAGTAAAGAAAAAAATTGTAACGGTTTTTGGTGAAAAAATAAAATGAAGTTTTATTAATGGATTATCCAACAATTATAATATATTTTTTTTTAAGTTTCATATATGGAATGTTGCACCTAAATGATTTTAATACCATTATATATGGAATATTGTGGTACTAATCGCTCAAAAAAGTAGGTACTAATCGCTCAAAAACTGGTACTACGTAGAACAATATGTGGTACTATTATTGCAAAAACTGGTGCTAGTTTAGGAATCGTAACTTTTTTTAATCCTTCGTGTATACCTTTTAACGTGGATTGTTCTAGCTGATTTGGATGAAAAATAGTTGACGTTAAAAAGAATATGTAGAATTTGGAGTAGTCAT
>BKCP01008070.1:2208480-2229791 GCA_008636005.1 Striga asiatica | reverse complement strand
ACACACAATCAACGTAGTATCATTCCGTTTTTTTTTATTATTATTATTACAAATGCTACACCTTAAGTATATACTATATTCACCAATATTGATTAATTACTCTATAGTATTATTCATGAATTTTTGAGACTACATGAGTATTTAGTCTAGTCCGTTCCAGTGCGAAATAAGAATATCGACAGCATGTGGCAAAAGAATATAGCATAATTCACAGAAAGTCACAATAAATTTTATTTTTATTATTAATTTTATAAACAAAATATATTTTTTGTGTGTGTACACAATCAAACAAGCATTACATCAATCATATTATATTCAATTAATTGACTATAATTATAACACTAATAACCAAAAAAAGTGTATAAAAGTTGGGGGGCAATTCAGATAATATTTTTATTTCAATATTGTGTTCAATTCATTTAATTACAAATAGAACATATGAATTTAAACACGATTTTGACGGAGAGTGCTGTTTTGCCAGACTTTGGTTATAAACTTAGATTAGTGTTACAGAATTAATAAAAGTTAGATGTATGTTATAAAAACTAGTAATGTCAAATTAATTGTGTTAGGTAAGCAGTCAGAATGTGTAACAAAATAGACTTTATGCACCTCAATTGTGTTAAGTACTCCTATTTACTGCAATATGCACCTCAATTAACGCACCAAACTCAGGTGGTCATTTATTATTAATATTTAAATTTTGCAATTAAGCTGATTTAACTTTTAGGATGTCGTCTCATTATAATTTTTTCAATAAAGATGTGTACTTATATTATGACTTTTAAATATGTCAGTTATTAGATTAAGAGATGTTAATTTGAAAGTATTATATGTTGAAAAAAGTATAATTATTTAAATGTTAGTTTTGTTAATTTGATATTATATGTTTTTACATACTTTCTAAAACTATTAACTTTTAGACATTAGAAAAAGAAAACATGAAAGAGATGTGAAAAACTAATAATAGCCAAGTAAACATAATTTTACAATTATTTAAATATTAATTGTGTGTTTTACTTTGAAAACTACGCAATTTTAGCTTGTGACTTTTGACTCACGAGGGCGTACCCATTTTGAGAATTGTAGAATGAGTTATTTTATTCTGTTAGCAGATATGTAGGATGATTTGAGATATGATACTGCTGATTTTTTTNAAAACATCATAAAAGTCGTTACATCAATATACTTACATCTCAAAATTGTCCAATATATTTTTTATTGAATATTTATAATGATGTCAAGATTCTTAGATTTTTGTTCATAATATTTATAGAAAAAAAATCCAACTAAGTATAAACCATAAAAGTCAATACAAAATCGGTAGCTAATGTAATTTTCATTTCTAATTTATCACATTAGTTACCATTTTTGGAATGGACCATTTTGTTTCTAATGTGATTATATTAGCAACAATATCACTAATAACAATTCGTTCGGCTCATTCACAAACATGCTCTATGATTTGAAAAATATTGCACAAATACTACTAAACTAGTAAATATCCTGTGCACATGCACAGATGTACATAAAATATTAAGTAATATTTGAGAATTTAATATTAAAATTTTAAATAATGAATATATTATATTTTTTAAATTTAATCATTAGGAAAAATAAATTAATGGTTGATTATTATCATTAGATAATAGCAGTACGTTTGATTATTATTATTATTATTATTATTATTACAAAAACAAATGTTTATAAGATTCTAAAGTTGTTTGACTATGCTATTAAAACAATTTACTAATTGTTTTTAAAGAAATTTTTTCATGAGATACAAAAGAAAAAGATAATATTGATGTTAAAATAAATAACTTGAAACAATTGTTTATAATTATGCAATTTATATTTATTGTGAATTATTATTAGTTGGTATTAGCATTAATTATTATGTAATATAATAGAAAAATACATGATTATACTCAATAGGATGTATTAATGTGAAAAGTAAAAAAACATTAATGATAAATTTTGTAACCGAAAATGGAGGGAAAATTTTAGAGGTTTTATTAAATAGGTTTTATTAAATGCTATTAGCTAGTAATTATATATATATATAGATTAATTTTTTGCATTATTACTTATTCTATACTAAATATTTATGAATATACTTAATATCAGTTTACTAAAAAAACGTGTAAAACATGCTCTATGATTTGAAAAATATTGCACAAATACTACTAAATTAATTTATTAGCATTATTACTAACTAGTACGTGGCCCGTGCGATGCACGGAAAAACAATATTACGATTGTGTCATAAGTTAAACAATATAATTCACCTATTATTTTCAAAACAAGACCGGATCGAACAGTCCGACCGAATAGGCCGGCAATCGGTTTATCGATCAGTTCGATTAACTTAAATAAAATGTTTGCTTACAAACCGGTCAACGCCAGTTGGTTTTGGTGTTCGGTTGAACTGGTAAGAACAGTACGATATTTTAAATATATTGTTATTTACTTTTATTGTCGAACTTAAAAGTTTGGCCATTATTTTTGCATTAAAAGTTTATTTATGTGATACGATTTATTCTTCCAAATTTCTAGATATTTATGTTAATAAGATATTGGTCATAGGTTGTTGATAATGTTTGTTTCCAAAAAATACTAAAAAAAAAATGCAAGTACATCCTATACAGTTTTTTAATTTTGAACCAAGATGTGCTTTCTAAAAAATATTGATACCTATTAATAAGACCGTATAAATTTTAAATTAATATGTACATTATTTTTGCATCAAATTTTAATTTCTTTAATTGAGTTATTATCACGAAATTCAAGACAATTTACCTTGATATTGTAATCGGCTCAAATTAATCTATATGTTAATAAAGTTTGTTTACAAACAATTTTAAGGATACCAATATTGTACAATTATATTTTTTTAAAACTTTAACAAAAAAAAAAAANCAAAGTAAATTGCAAAAATATTTTCAAAATAGTTAATACACCATTTTCAAATGGGTTTGAAAAAAAAACCCATGGATATTTGTAGATTTGGAATACGAATCTTTTTAAAATTAATATATAGATCCAATATGTAAAATATGATGTTATCTTTTTAAAATTGATCTAAATATTAAAAGATGGAATGCATTTGATTCCATATTAACTAAAATAAAATACAAAAGTATTTTCAATATAATTAAAATGGAGTTCTGAAGTTGGGTTGAGAAAAAAAAGTGTTAATGGATATTTGATTAAATAGAGCAGGTACCTTTATAAAATAGCTCTAAATATCTCACATGTAAAATATAAAATGTAGTTGAGTACATATTAAACAAAACAAATCTATCAAAAATAATTAAAAAGGCTTTAGTAAATCGATTTACAAAAATATGGACATATTTTCCTTAAGTGGTAAGTCAACAAATTTGACCAAAAAATTAATTAAACTGTCCACAAATGAATTTTCCATCAACCTCTTTCAATATATATAGATTAATGAATGTTGATATCAATTAATTTTAAAAAAGATTGGTATTGAAATAAAACTCAAATTTTATAAAGCATTATTGTACCAAATTAAGCAATTTGGTTACCAAAACTAAATATCCGTGATTGAAGGCGTATTTAAATGTTTCTCAATTAATAAATAAAAAATAAAAACAAAACTTGCTCGAAATGGTATGCAATTAATGTTGCCAAATTTTTTGTTTACTATTTTTGGTAAATAGTAATTCTTATTATATATATATATATATATATATATATATATATATATATAGATTCTATACTAAATATTTATGAATATACTTAATATCAGTTTACTAAAAAAACGTGTAGGTTTCTTAATTTTCGTAAATGGAGGGATTTACCTTAATCAAAAAAATCATCCCTAAAAATGCTCTCTCCCATCTCTTCCCTCTATCTATTCTATATGTTGTGTGAAATTGAGCTGGTAGGAGCGGATGGTAGACTCCAGGGCAAACTCTGACGCCGACAACGACTTTTCAGTCCGAACCTGATGATATTCCACAAAAAATTATCGGGAGGCAGCTTAAGAAGAAGTTTCTCATTTTGGCAGAAATAGAAGGGGACGAGAAAATTGATATGCAACGACAAATGTGCAATTTGCTATTTTTTGGTTTATTATTGTATATGTTATTTTGTATATTTTCATTGTTCCATTTGGTTTATGAGATTTGGAGAGAGTTAGATGAGTGAGGGCTTTTCTCATGGGCAATATGTCGAGCACCTTGAGTGCAGCGTACATACAAATTGGATATGCACTCTCTATTGAGAAAATCAAATTCTATATGGCAACAGCTTGCTGATGAATGGGTTTCTGGAATTGAATGCAAAGAACTGATTGATCTTTTCTGGTGATTCAGGAAATGTCAGTCGAGTTTTCTTCAATATACATTTTTGAGGATATGAGGGAGGAATACTAAAAACCACTTTTATGAATTTATAACCTTTTTTTTTTTAAAACTAACTAAATACATACACAATGTTAAGCATAATTTTAAAACCTGGCCCGGTAATCGAATCGTCGCTCGTTGCCCAGCGTTCGCGCACCCACCTGTGACCGAACCAACTCGTTAGGTCGCGATTGCCAACACTGCAGCATCATCGCATAAACACGTAATCACTTCCTCATACATATGATCATACAAAACACCAATCAAACACATAGTTCCCTCATACATCTGTAAACTATACAATTCTTCAATAAAAGTCTATGAGAAACAATCTCATTGCCGATCGGCTAATATTGGTGTCTTGCTTTTCTCTTTGTGTGTATTTATTCTTCTCGATCTGTCTAATTATTTAAAATTAAAATTTACCATAAATATTTTGTAACCTCTGATTAAGTTGTCTAATTTACAACTAGTGTAGAGCCCGTGCGATGCACGGGTTACACAATTTTAAGGCTATTTATCCAGGCTTATAATTATATACATGAATAAAGAAAAATGTATGGAATATATATAGTACGTGACCCGTGCGAGCACGGGATATATTTATTTGGGGAATATTATATTATAAGATGCAATATTAAATAAAAATTTTATGATACGTAGGAAAATTGTACAATAAGATAGTATTTGACAAAGAAACAATCATATATTATTAAAGACCTCCTTGTACACAACATTATGAGTTTGATTATTGGACAACTCGTCATTCTCACAAACTAAACATGTACAAAAAACAATCATAAAAAATTAATTTGTTTAAAAAAATAAATAATGTAAATATCTAAATATATACACGATGTCTAGAAGAAATAAGACAAATTCTAAATTTTAAAAATAAAATAAAAAAAATAAAAAAATATACGTTTCATATTTCGAAATAAAAAAAAGTAAATATAATTTGGCTTACAGTTTTATCGTGCAGAACCAACTCGAGATAGGATTTGTACGTGCTTGCCTAGTCTTGTAAAAACATTCTTACAATTAAAACTTAAGCATCGGTCTATTAGACTTATTAACTTGTTTGATTAAACAAAATCTTTGATTAATTGTTTTGAATGAAAGTCTGATTGGGGATATTTTTTTCGCAGGAGGTTGAAAGTGAGGAAGACGATGACTCAATATTTTGATATTTATAATTTATAATTAGTAGAGTAGAATCAATATCTGTTAAGATTTTTAAGAAAAAAATCTTGATACACGGAAATCACATTATTTGTAGAAAAACAAATCAGATCATATTTTCCATACAATTAAATAAGATTTTTTGTACAAAGATAAGAAAGAATTTTAAATCTACACAAACTATAAATATTAAATGTATTGATTTACGTAAATCAACATCTATATAGACAACCAAACCTTCAATTTAGGTTTGACATCTGATTTATTTTTGGTAAAATCATGATTTTATCATCCGATCAAATCTGCCTTTTTTGTGTTTTACGTACATTTTATTTTTGTACCGATTTTATAGGAAAAAACAATTAAATAAAAATTAATTGATAGAAATAGAATGCATTAATTACCTTTGACTTTTCTTCCTACTAACTAGTAAATGGGATGGCCTCTTTATATAAGTATAGATACATTATATATTAAATTAATTTTTAATTAATTTTTGGAAGATTTATACCAGTATATATTAAATTATTTTCGACATATTTACAACAGATACTACGTGTATTGTACGGATTTGGATTCCATAAAAAAGGATTTGCATCAATCATATACAATGAAATAAATCCCTCCACAAAAAAGGGAAAAAGTTGAGTCCAAATTGTGAAAAAATTAATGCAATGGCGTAAAAGTAAAAGAAGGATATATTACATATTATCTGTTGCAGTTAATGCTTGCTATTTATTAGGTCGAAATTAATGCAATGGCGTGTAACAAAAACAACTCATATGGAATGATTTTATGATAATTAATTCGGTATAATTATTGAGGCGTGTGAAAAGGACATAAAACTTGCTGTTTTTGGAAAATAATTAATGCAAACCAGACTTTGACCATAAATTGACCTACTAATTTTGATAAATGTTAATTCTTATTATATATATAGATTTCCGTAATCGTTTACGATCGACCGTTAACATGAACTACTTCTATATAATAATAACAATAAAATTTGACAATCTCACCCTCGTTATCCAAATTGTTCAATGTTCTATTAAAAAAACAAAAGATAAATTGATAATCTCATACTCATTTTTTTCAATTTTTTTTTTTTTNCTTCAAATTTACTAATTCCAATATGATATCTATCTAAATCCAAAATAAAACAATCTTTAAACTCTTGCCCAAGCCACCACAGCGCACTTGCGAGTTACAAAGCACTGACGGATCAAACTTCGCAGCAATTTTTTTGTCCTCTCTTTTTGCCTGTGAGCCTCAACAATGTGGATTTTCGGAAGAAAAGGGGCATCTGGGTTTTCAGCCTGCTCAACAGCCGAAGAAGTTGCTCGAGGAATTGACGGCTCTGGTCTTACGGCCATCGTCACAGGTCCTTTTCTTTTCTTTTTTTTCTTGTCATTTTTTCTGGGTTCTTATTGGAAAAAAACTTGGATCTTGATCGATCAGGGGTCGTGCCTATGTGGGGTGAACTCCTTTTCTTTGGTGAAGTTGATTGTGCTGTACAGTTTTGTTTCTTGTTCAATCGCGCGTTGTGATTTTTTTAGTTCTGAGTTGAGTGTTTGAGGGTTGCACTTTTCTTTTCNATTTGCTTATTGAATCATGGTTCTTCACCTAGGATGTGATTGAAAAGTTGTCTTCTTGGCTATTTATGTGCAGTAAAGGGAATGTGCAAATTATTAACTTTCTCAACTTCTGATTCTCAGCTACTTGGTGTCAGAGCCAATAAATGACTCTCTGAAGACACAACTCAATTGTCTGCAAACACAGTTAATTTTCACTCTACCCGAGTGGGCACCACACGGGTTTCTAGTTAGTTGTCGGATCAATACACATCCAAATGGGTATGTGTGAGTGTGTGTGATCCAACGGATAAGTGGGTCGACTTTACCGACAAACACTCTTGGTTCTACTTTAAAAAAAAAAATAGAAATATTTCGTATTTGCGCCTAAAGTTTGGTAGCATTTAAGACATCTGATAAATAGTATTTAGCATCCTAAGTTTTTTTTACAACCTGCTATGTGTACTGCTGTTTGCTTCGAGCTATACTCCATTGATGCCGATTGCAAATGGGAAACTTTTTTGATCTGTCCTATTTGCTAATGTAACAGACAAGATTTCTGGAAGAATTTTACCAGCTTGTTTTACCTTTCATTGGTTCAAGAGCCAAAAATTTTGAACTTAAAATTATTAATCTTTGCCTTATCGGCTTGATTTACGAGTGTTCACTTTGATACATATTTTCAGGAGCTTCAAGTGGCATTGGAACAGAGACCACCCGAGTCCTTGCATCGTGCGGAGTTCATGTGATTATGGCAGTACGTAATGTAGACAGTGGTAAAAACGTTAAAGAAACAATTATTAAAGAGATCCCTAATGCTAAAATCGATGTCATGGAACTCGATCTTGGCTCTTTGGCATCTGTCAGGAAATTCGCATCAGAATATAACTCGTCTTCTCTTCCATTAAACCTCCTCATGTGAGTTGCTTGAAATTTATGATCTGTTTAATGAAATTAAGGCATGCTCTTTGATATAGCATGTTATGTATTTAAACTGACATTAGTGTTCTTCCTTTGAAAGTAATAATGCAGGTGTTATGGCTCCTCCATTCACGCTTTCCCAGGACAACATAGAGTTGCAGTTTGCAACTAACCATCTAGGTAACATTTCCTACAGGAGCTAGCTATTAACTAGATGAGTTTTCAATTAGATTATGCTTCTAGGACTTTCTTTTCTGACATTGGTTATTTCCAATATTCTTGCTTTGCTTTACCAAAAGCAACATGCTAAAAAATAAGCATGGATCATATTTCCACTATGTCTTTACTCAATATAAACTAAAAAGTTAGTGAGTCTTCTGAATTCAGGGTTTTATGCTCAATGTGCAGTAACATTTTTTTTTTCTTCTTTTTTTGGGATTTCTATCTTCCATATTCATTCGTGAAAGCCCCAGTAAATAGAAAAACTTTTTGCCTTTTCCGTTTCCGTATTTTCAGCCTAACAGGTCTTCTTTTCAGTATTTTATATGTAGTTTAATCGGTTTCATCAAACAACCATTTCCGTTTTATTACCATACCAAAGAACTTTTCATTATCCATTTGTTTTTTCCATCAAATGTTTCTGTTTTGCTGATTAAAATGGTCGTTGTTCTTGAATGTTTGTTCCATCCAGGTTGATCCTGTTTTCATCTACTTTTTAAGTGTTTCACCAGCTCATTTAAGTGCATAATGAAATCAATTATAACCCTCATTAGTGACTAAAAAGTTATTATCAGTTTTCTGAAAAATTATATATCTTATATGCAAGAACGCTGTTTCTTTTTCTTTTTTTTTTTCTTTTTCTTTTTGTCAAGATTACTGATATTGACGCCTATAGTATAATTGTTTGCTTATTTGTTACTTTGTTTTCTTTGTCTCGATGATGCTTGAGCTTCCTCACTTTAGAAACGAAGAACATGTTTGTAAACTTGTCCTTTTCTTGCTTTCATGTACAGGTCATTTTCTTTTAACCAATCTTTTACTGGATAAGATGAAGCAAACTGCACGAGAGGGCCAGAAAGAAGGAAGAATTATCAATGTTTCATCAGAAGGTCATCGTTATGTATATCGTGAAGGCATTCGTTTTGATAAAATAAATGATAAGTCCAGGCAAGTTGTGCTAAAAGTTTTTTGGGTTTACTCATCTTCAATTTCATTCTCATCAACTCCTACATACTTCCAAAATTCAAATAATCTTAATTTGAGTTAGCTCGGTACTCTATTTGAGTGTTGTAAATTTGAAATTCAAGTGGAAATTGCGTTTTAGTATAGAGAACTAGAAGTGTTACACCATTATTTTTATTTGTTTTGAAGTGAACTTTTTATTCTATGAATTTAATCATTATTTACTGATGTCTCAGACAAAGTAGCAACATTCAATTTGGGACGTATGCATGTTTTGTAAGCTCTTTCCATAATTAACGTTCTAATTTATTTAATAATCTTTGCCTATAAGAGATCACACAAATACAGTCAATCCATAATTTCGGCTGAGTTGACAATTAACTAAATATAACATAAAATGCGTAAAATCTAATTTTGTTGAATTTTGAGCGCAGATGCTATGATTTCGTACGATAGAGTTAATAAACTTGAATTTGTGAATAAGAAAAATATAATCATGCATTAAAGAAAGATATAGATACTTGAGTTTTTCATCATTTCTTGTATGCATTTCGAAATATCCTGCTTGTTTTTAGGATACGTTATTCATTGGAAGGAATTTAAGTCTACAAAGATAACACTTGCATAGAAGAAAAAGATGTGTATAATTAACTTCATGGGGCTTTGTCTACAAATTTTCTGCTCTTACCCGAGTTTGTTATTTTAGTATCAGATGTCATATTTCTTACTGCAAAATTAACAACAGTAAGCAATTTCTTGTATAATACAGTTACTATAGCATTTTGGCTTATGGACAATCAAAGCTGGCAAACATATTGCACGCTAATGAACTAGCGAGGCACTTAAAGGTAAGAGTGTGAGTGGAATTAAAAGAAGCTATTTTTAAGTTTTTGAAGCTTGGAACACTAGTTTTGTCCAACTCTTCAACAGACGAATTACAAATGTATTCTATTTGTGAGATTTTTTACTATGTCTTATGCTAGTAAAACATAGTAATAGTTAATATTTTCCCGAACAGGAAGAAGGGGTCAACATAACTGCTAATTCACTACACCCTGGAGCAATTGCCACTAACCTCCTGAGGCATCATGGCATCATTGATGGTGAAGCACTAACCGTACTTTTATGAATATTGCGTACAATTTGAATATATAATTCATTAATGAGACTAAAAAAAATGTTTGTTGTTCATAAAATAGATGTGAATTGTGATCTGCAAGAGAAAAAAGGGGGAGTAAGTGAGAATTGATGATTGGAAAACCTCTCATTTTGAAAAAAATATTATTTCTGTAAAAAGGTAGCATATAACAAAGAATCCAAAAAATGAAAACGAAAAGCAAAGATGAATTTTGAAAGTGTGCTTTTTGTAATTGCTTTTTGTTTGCAGGTGCAGTGAATTGGGTCGGTAAATATTTCCTGAAAAACATCCCTCAGGTTGGTTAAAACCATTCATCATCTATCTACAACAACAACAACATAGCCTTTTAGTCCCAAGCAAAAAAAAATAAAAAAATAAAAAATCAGACAACTCAGTTATTATTCGACTAATTGACTTCTGAACTTGAAATCGTTTTTCTTGTTCGATCACAGGGGGCAGCCACAACTTGCTACGTGGCTTTGCATCCGCAGGTTAAGGGAGTATCGGGTGAGTATTTTGCAGACAGCAATCTTAGTAAAATGAGTCAACTTGCTTCGGATGCACAATTGGCCAAGAAACTATGGGATTTCAGCTTGAATCTGACTGAGCCCAAGTGAAGCTTCACTTGTTCTCCCAATGTTAGTGTGATTAACATAGTTTTATAATTTTATCGTTATGAAACTGTGTAAACTTTGTGGGAGCTGGTCACTTTCGTCTTTCTATGAATTTCTGCTGAAAGTTGTAAAGGATAGTTTGACATGTTTGAGCTTGAAAGAGATTCTTGAGTTGTTGGAGTTGAAATCTTGGATTCATGCAGCTGATTTTTTTTTTCCCCTCCTAATAATTGGAATATTGACCGGTTTTTATTTTCTTATAATTAATATCACTATTTCCATGATTTGATTTGGAGATTTTGTGTCAAAGTGAATAGAATCCTCCTTGTCTCATCCAAGTATATGCCAAATATGGCAAGTATGCATTTCTACAATTACTCGTGATTTTTTTGCTGTGGACCACAACATATGATATTAGCAATTTCAATTTATCATTGTAAGAAAAATAATTTTGACATTGATTAAAAATTAATGTTCATTTTTTTTATNATATAAAAAGAAAGAGAGAGTCGTGAAGAAAAAGAGCCCGAGATCGGGAAGAGATGAGATTGAGTTGGAGACTTTCTTCATCATAAAAATGGAGATTTTGATGTTGTTATAATTAGATTGTTGAGTTTCCAGTAATAATCGAGCTGGAGTTGAGATACAAACTGATTTCTTATTTTTGAAAACAAGACACTTAGCTTGAAACACCAAGGCATGAGATCTTCTAATCAGAAGAAAATATGAAAATATTGAAATCTTAAACTCTACAAACTAGACATGGCTAAATGGCAGTTCCAGGCCGGTTTCGGGTCGGAAAGACCAGTTCCCGGCCGATGTTTGTTGCACCGATTACAAACTGATTTTTATAAAAAAGAAAAAGAAATTGGAGTGGGAGCGCGGGTAAAAAAATTTGATTTAAGCTTAATTGACATATTATAAGTTAAAATATTAATTAAGTTGAAGAATTATTTGAGTTAAAAATAGATATTTTAACTTATAATATGTCAGTTAAGTTGCTCACATATCTCTTACCTTGGGAATCAATGTTCTCATAGTTCTCTTACTTTACTTACCTTGATGAAAGTAGTTGGCAGAATCAGTTGTTCAACCGACGCTCTAGTAATCGACTAATCGTAGTCGTCTTCGTACTAGTAAAATCGGAAGCTTATCCTTCTTCATCCTCTTCGGTAGTTAACAAGGCCGTTGGATCCTTCGTTCGGCCTTCTTCCAATCACTTAGCAACATTTGAACCTCTAGATTTTGTAGCGTCAACCTCAACCGTCATGGGTCCAGTGTGTATCTTCTCTCGCTAAATGTTTGTTCAACCGCTACTGTTGAGCTCGGGACAACGAAAATCTCTTTGGCCATCAAGCATGAAATAGGATAAATGGTACTTATTTTTTACCACCAATCAAAGACGTCGAATTTGAATGGCGCAATGGTTCACGAAAATATCATTTAACTATTTTTTAACATATCTCTTACAAGTTCGTCGAGTTTCTCAGGATCTTTAATAAAAATTACGGCTACACATTGACTTAACACAAGTTGAGTAGGATAATAACCACCATAAAGTATGTTAGTAGGAGTTTGAAATGTTCCTAAAAACTCCATAAGTGTTTCCCATTTATCAATCAGTGAAAGTAACGGTGACATCACAATTCTTACGTTAAGGACTCCTAAAAAATTGCTCTAATTGTGGAGCCCATTCAAACGTTTTTACTAACATTTGTAAGTTGAGTTCCAACGGTAGGAATGTCATTTTTTTTCGTTTATTGAGGATAGCGTCATAGCGATATAAATAAGTAACGACGCCCCTAATGGGCTTGACCGATGCTTTCAAAGCATGATAACCCGCTTGGACACAAAGATTAAGGACATGACACCTACATCGAATATAAAAAAATTTCCACCACAAAGGGAACGATAAATTGTTCTAAGCTCACTTAAAGAAGCAGTATTAGCACTAGTATCAAATGAAATAGAAAAAGTCTTTTGCCAATTTTATAAGTATTCAAGACCTTAGACATTAAACAAGTGATATTCGAAGCAGTATAAATGGTATCAAATCCCGTATAAGCAATTAAACGTATTTGTAATGTAAAACTACCATATATCCAATGACAAGTAAATTCCCATGTAATAATTATCTTGTCAATGATCAGACATCGGACTAAATGTCACACCAAATAAAAATTCTTTGGTTTAAAGCTTCAAAAGTTTGCGCCAAAATTAATTCTTTCCCACCCACGAATATTCGAATATCACGAGTGAGAGTATTACTGACCGCGGGTCGCAACGCGGCAAAATTATAATTTATATTTTTCCTCATCTAACCTCTACTAACTAGTAGTAGCGGCAAGTAAAGGTCGATCCCACGAGGAGTGTGTATTAAAATGTGAATTTCCTCGTATTAATTGAAATTATAAAAGCAATAAAGGGGGAATTGATTTATAAAATCTAATGTATCTAGGAATAAAATATAAACAAAGAAAATAAATATAAAATTAAATAAACTAAGAAAAAATATCTAGTTCACGGTTCCGTCTACACCCTCGACCGACTTGTCTAATCAACTTTGGTATCAAATCTCGCTATCTATGAAATTACTAGCCCTAGGCAACGACACGGTCTGTTACCCAAATTTTTCTTTATTTTTAATTTAACCGCGAGACGCACTACGATTAAACCTGACTTCTTGTACAGTCCTGAAAAATGTTTTCAAGATTTAATACAATCAGCCGCTTTACAAATTAGAAAAATATGCTAGACTAAGTAGTGAAATCAACCGCGTTCATTCACTTAAATAGGCCATGTTATCCCCGGTAGTTACCGTCTTTCGGTAGCCTCTAATGAATTAAACACAAGAACAATTACAGATTGAAGGTCTAATTCAGCTGTAGATATGAAAAGCCTAATCTAGGTGATCAATCTAAATAAGATTCAACACATCATGGTTAATTATTCAAAATAACACAAACAATTCCAAAAAGATAATAAAATCATCAACCACGAAAATCAATTAAACATCGTCAATCGTACGGTTCGACTTCCCCGAAATTAGAAATAAAAACTACTTTAGCATAATAAATAAAAAGCAAAAAAGAAGAATAAAATTATCCTTCTCGTGTATAGGTGGGGCCTCCTTCCGCGATTGATCGTGTTTCTCGCGTTCTGTCTGCTTTTCCGTGCGTCTGCTCCGTTTCTCCTTGGCTGCGTAAAATAAATCCCTTTCTTCTCTGTTGGTGGCATGGTAGTATATATGTTCAAGGGCTTCTTGGCTGCTTACATTTTGTCTTAAATAAAAGTTGGTGCCTATAATTCCTCCCTAGCAAGACTAAATATTTCATTGGGCTTTAATTCCAAAATCTCCAACCACTAGCGTGAGTATTGTTTCAACTTAATTTGTGAGTGCCTGTTGCTTGAGACTTTCTCCCCGCCCAAATACATTATTTTCTCCTCCCAGCAATTAATTTCCTCTTAATCAATGTGAGTTAGGCTTTACAAAATTGAAACTCCTCCACGTTAGCCCAATTGTGTGCCCCATCTCATCATCCATAAAAATACTCCAATATCCTAAAAATAAAACATAAAAATATCATAGAACTTGGATACATCTAATAAATAAATGAGTCGAAAAATATATAAGTACGATAAAATTAAGCATATAAAAATACGCTAATAAATATATAAAATACACACTTTTTCCGACCAATCAATTACGTAGAACTCGAGGCGCAGTCGGTTTAAAGCCCTTTGAGCAAAACTATTATATAAATAAAAAATAACAAAACCGAAAGGAAGAGATGAAGCATAAACAAATTCAGTTAGATTACGTCTATGAGTTTCATGAAAGTATTGAGTTTCATGAGAGTATTGAAATAAAGTAGAAGACATATCTGATGGAGTCGAAGATGCAGTGCTACTCCTCAAGATTTGCGTTTGGGTCGTGGGAATCCCCATTTCAACCGGATGATGTGTCGTTGCATTGTTCCGTACCCATCATCAGTTTTGAAAGTGTACTTCTTGTTGGCATATGACAAATAATGGTTGCAAATACATGAAAAAATATTTGTCACATTTTTCTATTGGGCACCTTAGTGAAATGCCTGGTGAATATGTTGGAGTTCAACCTGGCAGTCGTCCGAGTCGATTGAGGTTGTGGACTTCATCCACCTTAACCTTGAGTAAGATCGAAACCGTCTTTATATGGCTACTCCTAGTCCTCCTCGTAGGCACTCCTTTTGGATAACATCAATTGAGTGAAAGACTTCTTAGATCGTCTCAAGATCAACGTCATCGAGTAGAACCAGAACATCTCGGTATATCGTTAGCGGCGACCTCGACAATTAAGGTCTACTCGAAGATGCGCCTACATTTTTACGTATTTGTGGCCGATTACCAGCACCACTACCAATACCACCTCGATAACTCAACATTTTATAACTCGGCCTTACATCAAATAACATGTCACATTCACATACATATAGGTTGATGCTACATGTTGGTGGAGCAATAGAAATCAAAGATGTGCATGAGGAACACAAATTAAAATAAATCAAATAATTAATTATCAGAGCACCGCATCTAGGACTTGCAAATATAATTGTGATCATAATAAATGTGAACTAGTATCAAATTAAAATAATCTACAAAGATGTCATACAAAATCACGTGAATAGAAAAATGGAAATTAATTCTGTGGATAAATAGTCCATATCATAAATAAAATAGCAGAATGGCTTCAACAATTTATTTCTTATTAATCCCAAATAAAGAAATACAATTCTGTTNAGAACCAAAAAAAAAAAAAAAGAGCAAAGAATTGTAAATAAATAACAGGGCTAGTTCTGTCATCTCTCTCCTTTAAACAATAGTATAAGAAAAAACAAGACCAAATTAAGTCGAAATTCGAGACCCAGTTATCGTAAATTCACTGTGAGGGGCACCTTAATTCATCAATAATCACAAAGCCAAAACTAATTAATCTCCCGCTGCTGACCAATCAGATCACATCACCCCGTAAGGCATCCGTCACACTGAACCACGAAGATAAACCACGTCCACGCGCCGCCGTATAATACCCATCTTTTTCCCATAGTTATTATTCATGCGTCTCAAATATTCACAAAAAAATCATTTTCAACCCCCACAAAACTCAATTCTTACCGATCTTCTCCACGATCGGGTCCAAATCCCTCGGTAGCACCTCCACCCTCAGCCCGTCCTTCATGAACAGCGTCAGCGACATCTTCTGCTCCACCGCGTGCCCCTCCGCCACCGCCAGCCTGTGCCGTAGCAGCACCGCCGCCGCCACCGACTTCATCTGCAGGTACGCGAGGTCCCTCCCAAGGCACACCCTCGGCCCAGCGTTGAATGCCACGAACCGGAACTGGTCCTTCGCCTCGAACCGCCCCCCGTCGTCGGACAGCCACCTCTCCGGCCGGAACTCCAGGCAATCGGCACCCCAAACCCCCTCCATCCTCCCCGCCGAGTAGATCGAGTAGGTCACGTTCGATCCCCCCGGCACAAACGTCCCGTCCGGCAGCACGTCGTCCGCCACCACGTGCTTCGAGTCCTCCGGCACCGACGGATATAGCCGGAGCGTCTCCGACAGCGCCGCCTTCAGGTACACCAGCCGGTCCAGCTCCTCGAACTCTAGCGGCTCCTTCACCCAATTCGCCACGTCGCCTCCCCTGGTCTCTCTCAGAACAGAACAGATCTCAATTAGGATTTTCTCCTCAATTTGGGGATTTTGCGTCAACAGCCAGAAAAACCAGCTGAGGGCCACCGACGACGTGTCCCGTCCAGCCAGGATGAAATTCAACGCCACCTCCTGGAGAAATTTGTCCGAGAAGGACTCCTTCTTCTTCATAAACCGTGACAGCAAATCGTCATGCTGGGCGGCGCCGCCGCCCACCAGCTCGAGCTTCCGCGCGGCAATTACACCCGTCAGGTACTCATCCACGTGCCTCAGGCTCCGGCTCAAAGTCAGCTCCATCCCGAGCCGTAGCCACTTCTTCATCCTCCAAATAAACTCCGGCAGGATAAACCGGTGGAGTGAAGCCTCCGTGGCCCGGTCAAACGCAGCGGCAAAGGCATTTTCCGGCAAGCCCGGGGACAGCGTCTGTGGGTCCTTGCCGAAGGCCAGGCCACATATGTTATCAAAAGTAAGCCGGAGAAGAAGGTCCTGGAGGTCAACGGGCCGGGCCTGAATCTGGGCCTCCCTGAGAATCGGGCAAAGACGGTCCTGTATAGATCGGGTCACCCACCGGGCCATAGCCTGACGGAGTGTACGCGTGGTGAACTCGAGGGCGGCCGTTTTACGCTGGAACAGCCACGTGTCACCATCGGAGTTGAAGATCCCTTGGCCGAGCAAGTCGTGAAAAACGGCCTGCCATGTGGGGCCCTTTGGGTAGTTTTCGAATCTGGTTTTGAGGATGTGCTCGAGGTTTTTCGGGTCACACGTGACAGTCACGAGGCCCTGCTTTCGGGCCAGGAAAGGGATTGCCAAGATGCAGGTTTGGTAGGTTCCGCCAGAGGCTCGGAGGTTTTCGGCAATCCACTCATGCATGCGGCCGCCGTTTTCGATAAGGCCCGGGAGGCTGCCGAGAATGGGCCACAGACGGGGCCCGTTGGGCCCACGAAGGGATCGGGCCATCGAGCGGAACCATATCAGGTAAGCTGATATGAAGGCGAGTATCATCATGGCTGTGGATATGTCCATTTGAGGTACTGTCTCTTCTGAGTTCTGTCTATTAAATCTGTTAAAATAACATCATATTTCGTGAGAGGAAAATGCAGGGGAGATTTAAGTACACTTACCAACAAGAATTAACTAACCTCTATTATGTATGGAAGTCTGCAAAAGAATATGAAAATAAAAATGAAAAAATAATAAAAAAAAGGAAACAGTATGGTGTTGTATATATGTCAAAAGTATGGAGAAAAAGAATTGGAAACAAGAGTGGATTTTGGGTGTAATGTGGTGAAGAATCTGATGGGGAAAAAAATAAGGGAAGAAAAAAAATGAGAAAATGGGACGAGAGATCTGTGACTGAGTGACGAGTGAAAAAATAAAGTGATTTATAGAGAAATAATTGTGTGAGCGAGCAATAAATAGGAGGTCGGCCTGACTGTTGAATAAACTTCAATTTTTATTTCACATATATATAGTTTTGGAAAATTATATTTCAGAGCAAGTCTAATGTTGAGGTACACTGCTACTCAACTTCATAGATGTGCGAAAAAACTCGCTCCAATGATGCGCTACATTTTTGCACTACTCTAAATATATGAACAGTATCGCTTGTAATGTGACACTGTTCATCACGTTACAATTTTTTTTTTTTCAATTTTTATTCTTTTTAATTGATTTTTATTCTATATATTACTTTGACATAGTATGCATTAGTAAAATTAATTATTTTATTAAAAAAATTAATTTTAATTTTATTGTTGTATTTATATATATATTTTTTTTTAACTAATATATTCCATGTAGATTAAAATATAATGTGTATTTAAATTTTGACATTCTCTACTCCAAAGAAGAGTACACTAGAGTAGAACAAAGTATTGGAGATGGTTTTAGTAAAGTTCTTGTTAAATTACGTATAACTACGGGCAAATTACATTTGGAAAAAACTTATTAACGCTTTATTTAGCATACCCAGAGGAGATAGAAAGAAAGGGATAGAGTTATAGTTTCGAAGGCACAATTAATTAAAGCTCTAAACCAGAAACATTAAATGTCAGCAGAGGTCGTTGGACTAGTAATAGTAAATTAGTAATATAGACGTTATAATTACTTAATAACAAATAATAATGTTGTTAGAATTACTATACTAACCTGATATTCGAGTCTACTTGTCATACTTGTTTTGAACAAATTTTTTTATTTTTGATTTATTTTTATTTGTGTTGCCTTTGAAATTATATAAGACATCCCATCACGAAATATGTATATTTATTAAAGAAATAGTAAATAAAACTGTTGTTAGATAGGTCTAACAACAAAGTAGTGATATTTTTTTAAAACATGCGCACTTTCCAATTGAAACGTCAAACTCAAAAAATTAACATTAATAAAGTATATCCTTTTAGGGCATAAGTAATTTTTGTTACGAAAAATGCAACGGGTCAACTCACCTAACCATTAAACATAATTAATATAAGTCTTCATAGAAATATTATATGTACATAATTTCGTATATAGAGGTGTACATAACATTTATATATAGTGGGGTCTACTTGTTTTTTTATTTTTTGTCGGTTTCACTCAATGTGAGTGTTATGTACACTCCTATATACAATATTATGTACCTATAGTATTTCTCCTTTTTTAGTTTTGATATATTAAGTGGGTCCTACTAAAAATAAAAAATTAGAAATGTTATAGGTACATAATATTGTATTGTATATATGGGTGTACATAACACTCACATTGAATGAGATCGACCAAAAATAAAAAAATCAAGTGGACCCCACTCCATGTGAGTGTTATGTATACCTCTATATACATTTATTATGTACCTGTAACATTTTCATAAAAAATCAAGTGGACCCTACTCCATGTGAGTATTATATACACCTCTATATACATTTATTATGTATGTACTTGTAGTATTTTTCAAGTCTTAATGCATGAAAGATAAACCCCACATCTAAATTTGATCTCTTAATCTCATCAGAGCACGAAAATGTTATGGAAAAACACACAAGCACTCATCATACACATACTTTTGAAAATCATCCCATAACGCGGCTCAACTAAAAATTCATTTATTAGATTCTATATGTTTTTTTTTGCTTTCTTGCATTTGGGTGTAGTTTCCTTACGTAACTCGCGGGAAATAAATGGGGTTTTGTCTGATTGTTTGTTTTTTTATTTAATAAATGTCTTAATTTGTGAAAAAGAAAGAAAGAAAGAAGGAAAGAGTATACTAAGCTCACCTAATTTGGCAGAAAGAAGGGGCCTCCTTAAATTCCAGCATTCAATGATGGGAAAAAAAGTAAATGAAATTAGTTGAGAAGGCTTGCACATACATGTGCCCTTCATATAAATACTCATAATATTTATATTTATACATTAAATAATTATATTCTTTATATATACTGATCAGTTTTACTATGGAGTTATCGGATGACACAATTTATGAAATTATTCACACTTATTCACAAATAATATGTTGACGCGTTTTCTACAATAAATGTACTTTGAACATGTGTCAATACATAAAGTAATCGAATTTCTGGCATACATATATACATATGCATGTTGTGAGGATAAAGAAAGTGCAAAATGGACATCACATCTGAATGATCTGTATCATTCATTTGAACTTTGAAGGGGTCTTCTACTCTTTTGTGATTTATCACGTGATTTTTGTAAACGGTAATTCTTCTGTTAGATGAGGCGGTTAGGAGTTTGTAGTTTTTTCAGCAGAAAAATATACGTTTTAACTAAAATATCATACATTAAAAAATACTATAAATAAAAGTATTATATTTTATAATTGTATTTATCTATCTATCTATTTTTTATATCATTATCTATACTACTATAAAAATAATGAGTGGTTTTGCAGAATAATTGAAAGGACTAAAATCTTAATTTTTTAAATGTACAAATTTCACACAGCGCTAGGATTTATATTTATTTGTAAAGAAAATAAATCTAATTCCAAAACAAGTACCTAGAGAAGGAAGTTTTTATACACATAATTATTCCAATAATATAATTAATAGTATTATATAATCAATTAAAAGAATAAAAGAATTTTAAACGGGCTGAAAAACATTTTAAATGTGTCTAGTCACTATTAGGGCTGCAAATGAGTCGAGCCAAGTCGAACATGGACCTTGCGAGCATAGATCAATTTCTGTTTCATTGCTCGAGCTCGATATGACACTCGAGCTTGACTCGTCAAACAAATGAAAATGCTTGAGATCGACTCGATGCTCGAGATTGGTTCGATGCTCGAGATCGACTCGAGTTTGACTTGAATATTAACAACTATAAATTATGCACCTGGCTCGATCTTTGAAAAGTTGGGCTCGAGATCGACTCGATAACATACTCGAGCCACTCGAGCTCGACTCGGGTTCGGTTAAGCTCGAGCTCGAGTCGAGCACTCGCGAGCGACTCGTGAGCTACTCGACTCGTTTGCAGCCCTAGTCACTACTGGGTGTTGGCGCCCGCGCACTGTCGAGCGATGGTGGGAGCGTTGTTGGGCTCTTTCACATGTTTACTACAATTTTTAAAACTTTAATAAAACTTTTACATGTTTACTGCATTTAAAAAGTTTATAAAAAAAAAAAAAGAAAAAAAAACACACAAGCT
>BKCP01008070.1:2183091-2193698 GCA_008636005.1 Striga asiatica | reverse complement strand
TNNGTGATTCTGCTAGACCATTTTGAGTGTGAACATGTGCCACAGGATGTTCAACATCAATTCCCACAGCCATACAATAATCATTAAATGCTTGAGATGTAAACTCTCCAGCATTATCCAGTCTGACTCTCTTGATAATATAATCTGGGAATTGAGCCCTTAATTTAATAAGTTGGGCAAGTAATTTAGCAAATGTCATATTTCTAGTGGATAACAAACTTACGTGAGACCATCTACTAGAGGCATCAATCAACACCATAAAATATCTGAATGGACCACAAGGTGGATGAATAGGTCCACATATATCACCATGAATCCTTTCTAAAAATAATGGTGATTCATGTCCGACTTTAGTATGTGATGGTCTCATTATCAATTTCCCTTGAGAACAAGAGGCACATGTCAACTCATGTGTTTGCAATATCCTCTCATTTTTTAATGGATGGCCACTAGAATTTTCAATAATTCGTCGCATCATTATCGAGCCAGGGTGACCAAGTCGATCATGCCAAAGTTTAAATATTTCATTCGACTTTGAATTTGTTGCAGCATATGCCTCAATTATATTAATCCGGGTATAATACAAACCCGAGGATAAAGCGGGTAACTTCTCCAAAACACATTTATTTCCCGCATTATCTGAGGTAATGCAAAGATATTCAACTCCCCCTTTATTCATCGTTTCAATGTGGTATCCGTTCGTTCGGATATATTTAAAACTCAACAAATTTCTTGTTGATTTTGGGGAGAATAGTGCATCACTTAATATAAATTTTGTACCGCCCATCATAAAAAATATGGCTTTTCCAAAACCTTCAATTATCTTTGCACTTCCGGATATTGTGTTTACTTTTGCTTCATTTAATTTCAAGTTCACGAAATATTTTCTGTCCTTGAGGATAGTATGAGTAGTAGCACAATCTGCAATACATATATCTCCATCTTGAATTCGAGACCGATCTATGATCTAAAAGAAAACAACATTTATTATTGATCAAATTCAAAGTACAGATACAAGTAGCTCATACACAAATACATTACAACTCAAAGCAAAATAAAAACATGATCATCAGTTATTCTCTAGGTCATTTCCAGCTCCGTCTTCAAATGCCGCATCGGCAAAATCCAGTTTCAATATGTCATCGATGCCATAGTCATCATCCACACGCGTTGCATCATTTTCAGATGATTCCCCAACCATAAAATTAGTTTCTATATTCTTATCTTTTGATTTCTGGGAATCTTGGTATTTTTCAACCTCGTGCCTTGGGGCTCGACAATTTCGAGCCCAATGGTTATTTCTACCACATCGATAGCATGCCTTTTCATCGTTATCCCCTTTATTATTTTCAGAATGTTTATGAAAATCATTTTTTCCATGTCCATGATAATTACCTCGGCCAGATTTGTATCCTGGGAAAAAATTTCGGCCTCGTCCATAATTTCTATCTGGACCATATCCACGGCCACGTCCCGAGGTATATCCACGCACATTTGTTTGGCTGTTTTGATTTCCGGTTCCCTGTTTAGATATTACAGCATTTATTTCAGGGACCGCAGTAGACCCCGTGGGTCTAGATTCATGATTTTTCATCAACAGCTCATTATTTTGTTCGGCTAGCAACAAGCAAGAAATCAGCTCAGAATATTTCACAAAGCCTTTTGCTCTGTATTGTTGCTGCAAAAGTAATCAGTTTGAAGCGTGGAATGTGGACAACGTTTTTTCAAGCAAATCGTAATCAGTTACGTTTTCCCCGCATAATTTCAATACCGAGCAAATGCGGAACATGGCTGAATTGAACTCGTTTACAGTTTTAAAATCTTGGAAGCGTAAGTGCATCCATTCATAACGAGCCCGGGGGAGAATTACTGTTTTCTGATGATCGTATCTTTCTTTCAAAGCTTTCCAAAGATCCGCAGGATCTTTCACAGTTAAGTATTCATTTTTCAATCCCTCATTTAAATGATGCCGCAGAAATATCATTGCTTTAGCTTTATCTTGTATTGATGAATTATTTGGGGAGATTATTGTTTCTCCCAATCCCCTCGCGGCCAAATGAATTTCGGCATCCAGTGTCCATGAAATATAATTTTTTCCCGAAATGTCAAGAGCATCAAATTCAAGTTTGACCAGATTTGCCATGATAACTATAAAATAAAACATCAATGCTTATATTAGAGAAAATTACATTATACAATCATTAATTCTCCATAACGTACAGAAAAACAAATAAGAGACACATCATACAAAAACCTAATACATAAAGTATAAATTCAGTGGTATGATACATCATCGTGAAAATTCCCAAAGTGTAAAAAATAAACAATATAATGGTAATTATAAATAGTAGATGAAACATTTTTTTTCGTTTGAGGGAAATATATTTTAGTATTTGAAATGAGTGTTAATATATGAAGTGTAGTGTGATATATATATAAGTTGATAAGTAGCCGTTGCAATATAGCCGTTATGTAGCCGTTGGGAACAAATTAATGATATAATATTGTTAGTTAATCATTCATGATTATAAAATACTAATTAATCATGTATATTGTCTTAAAAATTCATCGAGCCACTATGTGAACAATTTAATGAATATAAGTGTCAAAACAAATAAAAATGTCACTCCACACTACTCGATAAATCTTTCGGTGGGTACCAATATAAGCAGTTATAAATTTCATACCACATTACTGGGTAAACCCTTTTGCGGGTGTGAAGTACAAGTAATAATATTATATATTTTTAATTATAACATGAAGTCATTTCTTAATCATTAGTAATCCATAAGTAAATTTGATAATATCAACTTACCACATATTATTGACTATGGCAGAGCCGTACTTGCCAATAATAATGGTAATATGTAAATTAGTAAAATATACTGATTTTATGTAATGTATATACATATTAGTATATTCCTACCTTTCGGACCGGGTAGAGCGTTCGTGCTGATAACGTGTTATAAAGACGAAAGATAAAGAACACAATATAGAAACTGGATATCACTTATACTCAATTTTCTTCTTCCTTCTGTACATTTTCATTGCATTTCGGGTGCCTTTTATAGACAAACTTTCCCGACATAACATACAATAATTTACACCACATTCATATCTATTACTATTCCCATTTATTCAAATAGTGAAATGTCACTATTCATGCATAGTGGTTCATTCCACTTATTTATAACATATTAAAAATTGTGGTGATTTTTTTTTTTTTCTTTTCTAGCCATATTATGCTTCCACTGCCTTCCACAATGTTTAAAATTGTGGGGACTTGCCGTTGTACAAGTGTTCTGTGTTGGGGCCACGAAAGATAATTACCAAAAAAAGGAGGCAATGAAATAAAATGAACAACAATCTATGATTTTGTTTATAATAATTTGCACATGCATTCACATCAATCAAGTTTGAAAGTGAGACTATAAGACAGCCTTTTCCTTAGTAAAAAATTAATAATTAGTAATGCAATCATATTAGATTAGATAATAAGTGCATCCAATAATTCAATCTAATCATGATAGTTAAGAACATATTATTGTACGGCTGATATTGTACTTATATTGCAATTACTAAATTTGTTATTGTTGGATCAACAAATACTCGGATATGTGTTGATCAAATAGTTAAAAATTCGACAATTGAATTATAGTCACCGATAGAATAAAATCTAACTTAAATGCACATAGGCTATGTGCGGTAAAATAGTTGATAGCTTATAAATGAATTTCGAGCTTATGGTTGTGTTTGGTAAGCATATAAACTACCTTATTGCTTATTGGATTAGCTTACAGACTTTCTGTTTTCAAATAAATTTGATTTGGTAGAACGAGCTTTTTAAAAATCTCGAGCTTATCTCATAAGTTTCCTTGTGTAGCTTTTAATTTAGCCCATTGGAATTTTCGTTTCAACTAGCTTTTCAGCTAATTTTACCTAACACTTTTATCATATAAGCTAATTTTTCAACCATAAGTAATGAGCTATTAGTTATAAGCTCGAATATTCACTTAAAAGTATAAGCTAGTTTATTGGCTAATTAAGTTTACCAAACATAACTTATAGTTGATAGCTTATGATTGAAAACTAGCTAGCTGATACAATAAGAGTGTGGTAAATTAGCTGATAAGCTAACTGAAAAAAAAATTTCAACGGACTTATTCGAAAAGCTACTTAAAGAAGCTTATGTGATAAGCTCGAGTTTTTTAAAAAAGTTCATCCTACATACTAAAACTGTGTTTGGTAAGCACTATTGGATGCTTGGATATAAGTATTTTTTTTATTGTGTTTGGTTTTTTTTGTTTGGTTTGGTTAACTTTGAAAAATGTGATATGGTCAGTTGTTAGTGAGATTTTGAGTTTATATTAAAATGAGATTTAAAGTAAAATAATTAAAGTTAGTTTGATGTAATAGTACAGAAAAGAGATGATATGTGAAGTGATGGTGAATTAAAATTAGATGAGTGGATGAATAGTAAATTAAAGTTGATGTAATATGTAAGAATGATTGGTTGATATTATTTAGTTATATTGATAATATTGAAGATAGTCAGATTGAATTAAAGTTGAGTTAGATTTGAGTTAAAAAATGTGAATATTAGCAAATCATTCAAAACTTCCACCGACTACTCACATCTTAACATGGGAATCCTCGAAAAGAGCTCAACAACATCATCAAACATATGGACATCACTGTAGAATTTGATCAGGCGAGTGAAAATCGAATAGGGCATCTCAAAGCTCTTGACATTTTCAATGTGGTCGAGAATTTGTGAAATCTGGTGGGTCGATTTTGAGGGATGCTTTTGAATCAATATTATGAAAATGAAATGGTATGACTGGGGATTAGGGTTTATCTCGTAAGCAAAAAACGAGCTGATGAGAGCTTTGAAAATAAAGGATTAACTAGGCCTGTTACGAACATGGACTAAATTGATGAATCATTGCGAGATTCTTTAAATTGAATTTGTATTTGTAATATTATATGCCTCCATAACGCCTAATGTGATAAATATTTTTTAATATTATGGATTGTATCTATATAATTATTACTTCTTTTACTAATCAACATATAAATTAAAAAAAAAAATGTAACATTCAAATTTAATGGTTTAAACATTATCTCGTTACTATGCAAAAATTACCTTAAAAAACATTACATTGGTGCGATATATTGTTAAACAAATTAGAGAAATAGATAATGGCAATCCTAATACATCCGTTACATACTACAAAATTAGGCAAAAATAAGTGGTTGATTGGTGAATAAGATTTAAATATAAAAGATAAATAAAATTTGATATAACAATTTTTGGAGAAAAATCATAAGTACTTTTATTAAATACTGACTTATTTTTATTAATTGATGGCTAATTTCTATTAATTGCTATGCCAGCAATTAACATATATAGATTGTGATTCATAATATGTTATTTTGAGTATGTAATTATAAATATTCATAGAAAATGTATAAGGCAGCATGACATAACACTTAAACCTTATCAAATGAACTTTTAGGTCTACAGAAATTATGTGGAGTCATCGGATAACTTCCTTATGGAGTCACCCATAACTTCATGTACTGACACGTGTCCAAGAGCATTTCCAATGCTCTAATGTTGTAGTAAAATAAATTTTGCCAAATGTCAATAAATTAAATGTATTGTGAATCATGTATGAAAAATATTAAGTCTACAACTATGAAATTAAAATATTCTCTCCAATGCACAATATAGTCTAACTACAATATTATATACTTATCAGATATTAAAAAAATTAAAAAGATGAAATTAAATTAATTAAATAATTAGATTGCTTATAATTGGTAAGAATATTTCTTTACATTGTAGAAATTAGTTATGTCCACATTATCACAACATTTGTAATCACATTGTACATTGAAGATGAAAAAATGGTGAATTTATTAAATGTGTTGATGTGGAATGTAATTTGCCACAACAATATTTGACCATTGAAGATGCTCCGATGTATATTTAGTGTAGAACACGTGTCAATACACAATTTGTGAATAACTATGGATGACTCCATAAACCGAGCCATCCGATGGCTCCACAACAAAACTAGTTATATCTAAGGGGGAAATAATTGTAAGTTGTCTTATTCCAAAATTTGTCAAAACAATACCAAAAGCAAAAAAATCAATTACCAAAAACACAAGAAAAAAACAAGAAAAATTGACACAACAACAAAACCCCAANAAAAGAAGCACAGTGGCACACAATTTTCTTGTCTGGCAAAAGCAAGGACTGATGTTATAGTACTAAAACTTTGATGGTTATTAGCCCTTTTGACAGAAGGGCCATACCTCGTTCGATCCGTCCTCTGCATTTGGGCCCCATTTGTAACCCCTAATTAGTAATTTGTCAGCCCCTTCTTATTCTCTCACTCACAGGGAAAAAAGTTCCCACGTCTCGCTACACGCACATGTGCTTGCAAGAACAAACATTTATGTAAAGATTAAAATATGCATATGAGAGAGAACAAGAAGAAGAAAGGAAAGAGGGAGAGAGAGAGTGTGTTAATGGGGGATAGTTGAGTAGCAGAGGGAAAAGCATTGGTTGGGCTCTCTGAAAAAAACCAGAAAAGAGAGGGAAATAAGGAAGATTGTGGACAAAAAAAGATTGAAATTTGTACCTTTCCTTTTTGAAATTTTTGATGATTTATCAGTTATGTGAGGTATACTCTGCCTAGAGTCTGAGCCCCTTTTCTTTTCTTGGCGAATTTTGATCTATAAAAGGTAAAAATCTGTTTCCTTTTTTCCATTGCCCTATGCTCTAATCGAAAATTCTTCACTGCCCTTTTCTCAAGGACTTGTCTTAATGGTGCAAAAGTCTTTATTTTTCTTTTTTTGTCACTTTACTGAAAATCACCCACATTGACAAAAATAAAATCTTTATACTCGGTTTTGTCAACTCTCCCCCATCTATGGGTGTGCAGTTCGTGGGCCTCCATATTTATAAACGTGACTTTGTGTATTAGTTCTTGAGTATTTGTTATTTAGAGAGCTTTTTTTTTTTTCTGGCCATCCTTGACAGGTTTGTGGTACATTCTGTTTTCCTTCAAGAAGTAGATTGTGGGTTTTCTTTGTTTTGTACTTGTGATTGCTGGTTGGCTTACATGGAGACGTGGGGTTTATCAGATTTGGAGCGTGAATAGGTTGCCAAATATGATTTGAGTAAGTTATTTCAGATCTGAATTATTGCAGTTAATAATGTGGTTTACTAGGTTGGATTTAGTAGTATTCAGTCCTTAGATCTACATTGCTTCAAAAAGTTACAATCTTTTGACAATTCATCTATTGGAATTTGAATGGTGGAAAATCTCATAGCTGAAAATGAGTTCTTTTCTGGCAGTGATTTTTCTCTTGTAACTGAATCTTACATAATGGGGCAGATCCTTTTGTAGCCTATTTTGCATTTTATCAGCTG
The DNA here is from genome assembly GCA_008636005.1 of Striga asiatica. Classification (NCBI taxonomy): domain Eukaryota; kingdom Viridiplantae; phylum Streptophyta; class Magnoliopsida; order Lamiales; family Orobanchaceae; genus Striga; species Striga asiatica. The sequence continues at coordinate 2,186,248 of BKCP01008070.1, read as the reverse complement.
TTTTTTATTTTTCTATCTCTTTCTTCCATGTATATCTGATTTCCTCGATTGGTAATCTACATTCGAACGATAATTTCAGTTAAACGGCTCATTAAATGCCACCGTGTGGATTTTCGGAACACAATGGATCTTCAAGAAGAAAGTTCTAGAATATTCGGCCCGGACACAATGAGGAATCTTTCGTCATTATCATCTTCATCGACTGTCTTTTTTTCGGCAGCTCAGTCATCTTTCTCAACTCTGTCCACACGTTCGGAAAATCCATGCCAGGAGGACACAAGCCTAACTATAGAGTCCCTCGACAAAAATTCGGTTAATCCCGACCCACAAACTCTAGCTCGATTTGCTTCAACTGAGTTATTATGCCCTCGTGCAGATATCCCACCTGCCTCGAATACCCGATTATCTGAACTTGTTTCCTCCACAGGAGTGTATAACAGTACTCACCATTCAAACGAATATTCACGTAAGAGTGGTAAAAGGGGGAAAAAGATGGGTAAACTTCTCGAAATCTCGGCTCATCCGCCCTCATTTTCTTCCAACCGTCTGAGAAGTTGTGACGTGTACATCGGTTTTCACGGCCATAAGCCTTTACTGCTTAGATTCACGAACTGGCTTCGTGGGGAGTTAGAAGCTCAAGGTTTGAGTTGTTTCGTAACAGACAGGGCTCGGTGTAGAAACTCCCGCAAGCACAGTGTTGTGCTAAAAGCCATGGATGGTAGCACGTTTGGGGTTGTTATATTGACTAAAAATTCTTTCAAGAATCCTTACACGATCGAGGAGCTTAAGTTTTTTTCCAATAAAAAGAATTTGGTCCCTTTGTATTTCGACTTGAGTCCACACGACTGCCTTGTTAGGGATATAATCGAGAAAAGAGGCGAGCTTTGGGAAAAATATGGTGGCGAGCTGTGGGTACAGTATGGAGGAGTCGAGAAAGAATGGAGAGATGCCGTAAATGCCCTTTCTTGCGCGGACGATTGGAAATTGGAGGCGTATGATGGTAAATGGCGGGATTGCATTTTACGAGCTGTCGTGCTTTTGGCTTTGAGGTTGGGGAGGAGAAGTGTGGTTGATAGGCTGACCAAGTGGAGAGAGAAAGTAGAGAGAGAAGAGTTCCCTTTCCCTCGAAACGAAAACTTCGTCGGTAGGAAAAAGGAGCTTTCCGAGCTCGAGTTCATGCTTTTCGGCGATGTCTGCGGAGAAGAAGGAAAGCTCGATTATTTCGAAATCAAGGCAAAGTCGAGACGGAAAAATTCGAAAATTGAGGGCACCAAAATGAGGAAAGGGAAAGAACCCGTCGTGCAGTGGAAGGAATCCGAAAAGGAAATCGAGATGCAAAACCCGGAAATTTCTCAAACGCCGCAAGTTTTCGCTCCCGAATCTAAAACCATCTCGAAAAAGCATAACCGAAGAAAACAAAGGTCGGCGAAAATCGTTTACGGCAAGGGGATCGCCTGCGTGTCGGGCGAGCCCGGGATTGGGAAAACCGAGCTTCTTCTCGAATTCGCCTACCGACATCATCAGAGGTATAAAATGGTGTTGTGGATCGGAGGTGAAAGCCGGTACATTCGGCAAAATTATCTCAACTTGTGGTCTTTTCTAGAGATCGACGTTGGGGTCGAGAGCTTTGCCGAAAAGGGACGAACCAAAAGCTTCGAGGAACAAGAGGAGGCCGCCGTGGCCCGAGTGCGAAAGGAATTAATGCGGAATATTCCGTTCTTGGTAATAATCGACAATTTGGAGAGCGAGAAGGATTGGTGGGACCACAAGCTCGTCATGGATTTGTTACCTCGTTTTGGAGGCGAGACGCACGTCATCATATCCACTCGTCTCTCTCGCGTGATGAATCTCGAGCCTCTAAAACTCTCTTTCCTCTCGGGAGTCGAGGCGATGTCATTAATGCAAGGAGGAGGTATAATACGAGACCAATCGATCACGGAAATCGACGCTTTACGCGTTATCGAAGAAAAACTCGGGCGGCTAACCCTTGGACTTGCTATAGTCGGGTCGATTCTTTCCGAGCTCCCGATTAATCCGAGCCGTCTATTGGACATGTTGAATCGAATGCCGTCGGCCTCGATCGAGATAACGGCGTGGAGCGGTCGAGAAAATAATTGGCTTAGACGAAACACATTCCTTTTGCAGCTTTTCGAGGTTTGCTTCTCGATTTTCGACCACGCGGACGGGCGCGGGAGCAGCCTCGCGACAAGAATGGCTCTCGCGAGCGGATGGTTCGGGCCCGGGCCCGTCCCGATTCCGATTCTATCCCTAGCGGCCCACAAAATCCCCGAAAAGACCAAACGGGCCCGACTATGGAGAAAAATAGTGCGTTCGATGACGTGTGGGGTTGCATCATCCTATGCCCGGAGATCGGAGTCCGAAGGAGTTTCTCTACTCTTGAGATTCAATATGGCGAGAGCCTGCGCGAAGGACGGGCTCGTCCAGCCCAATGGGCTTCTGAGGCTGTATGCTCGGGCCAGGGGTGGGCCCGGGACTGCGAGGCCCGTGGTTCGGGCTGTGATTGCCCGTGGGTCGATACACCATAACCCGGACCATATGTGGGCCGCGTGCTTTTTGGTGCTCGGGTTCGGGAAGGACCCTGCGTTGGTCGAGCTGAGGGTGCCGGAATTGCTTTTTTTCGTGAAAGAGGTGATTGTGCCGCTGGCTGTGAGGGCGTTTGCGACATTTTCGCGGTGTGGGGCGGCGGTGGAGGTGCTGCGGCTGTGCACGGAGGCTCTGGAGGCGGCGGACGAGGCGTTTGTGGGCCCGGGTGAGAAGTGGCTGGACGGGTCGCTTTGCTGGAGGCCCGTGAGGACGGAGGCCCAACTCAACCCGTGCCTGTGGCAGGAGCTGGCGTTGGGCCGGGCTGGGGTTTTGGAGGTGCGGGCCAAGCTGATGGCGAGGGGGGCCCAATTTGATATCGGGGACGATCTTATTAGGAAGGCGATTTTTATTAGGACGTCGATATGCGGAGAGGATCATCCGGACACGGTGGCGGCGAGGGAGACTCTGAGCAGGATTACGAGGCTGGCAAGTGGTGTTCAGAGCCGTACCTGAAAGATTGTAGATTTTTTTTTTCTTTTTTTTCTAATATATTTTTTTGGTTGAACATTGTTTATAGTGGAGATATTAGCTTCTCTGTTTTTTTTTTTTCCTT
>BKCP01008070.1:2111305-2166726 GCA_008636005.1 Striga asiatica | reverse complement strand
CCCTACCCAGCTGGGGTTGCAGGTTGTTCAGTTGGCACCAGGGCACTAATGTTACCATCCATGCCCATCAGGTCAAGTAAATCGGGCACGGCTGCAGGAGCAGGAGCTGGTTGCCTTCCGGCAGAGGGCTGCACAGCACTTGTGACAGCTGGCGATGAGGCACCACCAGAAGTACCTGCATTGGAAGGTGATTCAGAATTACCTCCTTCACCATCGGGATACTCCTCTTCCTCTGTTTTCTGGACGGTTTTCACACGAGTCACAAATCCTTCGGGTGGCTTGTGGTATACAGATGATAATGTGGCAATGTTGGCAAGAAGCTCGTCCAGGAGAGATGGATCGAGCTGATTCGAGTCATCGCTAATCACGGGCTTTTCGGCTAAAACAACATCCTTTGCTGCCTGAAAAGTTATACAACACCCTTTACATATGTACAGAACCTTTCTCGACTGCTTTACGCTGAAGGACCTGATTTTTCGCCTACATGCAATTCTCGATCCAAAGATACGGAGAATATGACAATTATAAGTCTGATTCCAAGCAAAAGGTACTCTGGACACAAGCTATTTCCGAGTCATGGCCAAATGTGGTTAACTTTAATTAGAGTGGGACCAGACTCTCAGTCTTAAGCTGGGCTCCCATAACATGAACAGTACACTGAGACTATCCCAGGCAAGCATATCAGAAGTATAGGTGTCTAGACAGAAACTTTTATGGAATGATGAAAATGAAATAATGTTGTGACACAACCATGATTCACACAAGACATCGTGACTGTAGTTCACCATTCAATCTCAAACATTCCCTACATCTTGGTGAGGGCCAATGTACATGCATCAGAAAACCCCGCAAATTTTTGACACAGAAATTTCTTGACACCAATAAGTATAAAAAAATAAAATGTCATCAAGCAATAGAACATCAGCTGGAAAAGTGAGAACCATAATAAACTACTAACATACCTCCGGATCAGTTGAAAGGAGCCGCCAATAAATGTATGCACGATCTCTAAGGTCAGGATTATCAGTCTCCACAGTTGCATTATTCAGAACGACCTGAGTCAGAATATGATAATAAGTAAAAGTTCAGAAAATGTAACCGGAACAATGTGTGTGAGAGAGATAGATTAGCAAAAGTTCTGAAAATGTAACCGGAACCATGAGAGAGAGCGGGAGAGAGAGAGAAAGTAAAACCTAGAGCTAACGACCTAATTTAAAGCTGAGCATATAAAATTTAAACCTTACAGAACTAGGCATGCAGAGCATCAATACCATATTCAAATTAATGAAAATCCCGAGCGAATAGCACAGACAAATGAAGATCATTCACAACATAAAGTGAAGTTAAAAGGCATGCCTGGATCATCTGTTGTGGGCCTTCCGTTGGCTTCTTTAGGAAAAGTTTAACTGTTGCTGTTAGCAACTGCAATTGGACCTGTGGAGGTTCTTCTGGAAAAGTTTCTAAAAAACTTTCTAGGAGCTCATCGGCATTATCAATTCTTTCGGCATATTCACCAATTATCCAGATCATTGACGCCTGTAAAGGAGGACACAAAAAAACATTCAAATTGAGCGTGATTGTTACTTGACCAGAAAACAGACAAGAACTTCAATACGGCCCAAGTCCTGCAAAGTACCTTTGCCTCTGGCTCGTCCAAGGTGTCTAAGTTCTCACAAAGTGTAGCAATTATGGACTCATAGCTGAAAAAAATCAAAAGTTTAAAGTTAACAAGGGCAGGAGTTATCAATTAATACCACATCATTATGAAATGAAAAGATAAATGAAGTGACATACGTGTTGGGGTATCTCCTAAATATATCCTTAATCACTATTATAGCTTCTTGCACGACATAGTTTACTTTGATCTTGATCAACTCAAGTAAGACGCTAATGCAACGTTCAGCCGCTCTCTCTAATTTTATGGCACATCGTCCAATAGCACGGACAGCTTTCCTGACAAAGTCCACATCCACTTCCGTAGCGTACTCTTTGAACTCCAATAGAACCTAAACATTCAGATGAAGAGAGCCTTACAGTCAAGCATTAAGAAAATACTAAAAAAATATTAGATAACACAATGCACTCCAAACAAAACCAGCTTACTTGGTCAATATTCCTGTCAGAAGCAAGCTTTATCATAATTTCTAACTTTTCCATCTTCACATAAATCGGATCATTGTATTTGCAGAAAAACACCTTGAGAACATATAGAAGTCATATGTAAGTTCACCGTTGATGGTCAAGCTCAACTTACCACTTCCAGGATGCAATAATGCAAGTACTACCTTGATTTCGTGGGCAAGAATAGTGGGACGCTTTTGCACAATAAGATTTATGTTCCTCAGAGCAACATACTGAATCTCTGGTTCTGCAGAAAGCAATGTCACCAGAGGTGGGGCCATTTTCTTGCATAGGTTTCTAACAACATCAGTGCTGGTAATCAGTTCCATTTGTAAAAGGATCATCTGCAATTGCACGTCAAAAATGGTTCATTTCAATTAATGGTAAGGAGAAAAAAAAAATAATAATAATATTAATCGAATAATGAATGTTGTAAGATTGTCCATTGCAAATGGAGCTGGAAGAGTCATTGTTGACAATTCTCCTGGCATAGTGCTAATAATGGACTAGATCAAAATGACTCAATTAAATTCTAGTGCTTCTTCTATTAGTGAAGTTTCTTGAAAAAAAAGAATATATCAAACGGCACAATGCACCTTGGGTCGCTACGGAAACAGTCTCCTTGTATAGTTACAAGGGTAAGGTCTGCGTACAACTGACCCCCAGACCCCAACTTGTTGGGAATATACTGGGTATGTTGTTGTTGTTGTTGTTGTTGTAATAATGAATGTTGTAAGAGATAGCAAAAGGATGAATACACAAGGGTATGGAAATACGTTCCATTCCAAAAGCCCCATAAGGGGGATCAGGAAAAACTAAATCTAGCTTGTCACTGCTAAACAACTAATTAAAGTCACTGCTGAACAATAAAAGCAAAAGAAAAGGAATAAGTGTGGGAAAAGTAATCAAGAGCTATAGCCTAAAGGAAGTACAGAGCAACGAACCTTGACAGCAGAGAGAACAACAGCACAATTTGCATGCTGTAAACGAGGAGTAACTCGCTCAACTATATTTTCGGCTTCACGAGCATCCGCCGCTTTATACTTGGAAAGAGCATCTAAAATAAAAACCTGACCCCATCTGAAGGAGGTAAAATATCAATTGACATTCATTAATCAACACAAGAAAATTAATTTATTGACATAAACTAAACGCAGCACCAATAATATCAAAAACCATAAGTCTAAAGTGATACTACATAAGCATTTTACAGCCTACTGGGTTTAACAGGTTCCATCAAACTGTAGTGTCCAATAATGAAGGATAATCTGAACACATAAAACTTATCAACCATTCAGTGCCTAATCGCTATCATATAAAAAAATGCACGATGACATTGAGATGGGAATTTATATATGGTGGCAATATTCTCTTTTAAATAAACATGGGGAGATTCAGGCGAAAAAAGCAGAGTGATGAAGGTGATGCATCATATTCACAACTTAGATTTCCATCTAGAGGCGATAAACAAGCTCCCCAATAGGTATGACTAATTTCTCTTACAGCACATAACCATGTATAAATATTAATGGTTTTGAGCATGAATTAATCTTTGAGAAAAAGACCATGAGAGAAATTCAGTATCCTACTCTGTGCATTCATTTAGAGCAGTAAGAAGCTTTGACAGAGTGTGACTAGTTATCTCAAATATGGGCCTGCTGCTACTCTCTTGAATCTCTGCCAGTGCGGCAACAGCATTCGCAACAACCATGGGGTTGTTATCTGATATTAAATCCTTGAGCGCATCCAGGAAACCTCTATCTTCCACTAACTCGGCATTAATGTCATAAAGCTTTGCAACACATATAGCTGCTGTCTTGCGAACATATGGGTCGTCATCCTGATGTAAGAGAAAACAAAAGAAAAAAGGCAATTGGTGTACTACAACTCACAGTTCCGTACTTTTGTGGTCAATGTAAAAACTATATGTTGGCCTCATAATAGTTTCATAAACTACCTTGAGACACCGCTGCAAGGGATCACATAAATACTCTGTGATTTTATCAACTCGAATGCATCCCATTGTCCTCACAGCTAAAGCACGGATCAAAGGATTTGGGTCCTGGGAATCCTGGAAAAATATGTTCACATTAAAATTTTGCCTCTAACTTTTCTTAAGTTCTTCAAAAAGGTGATACTAGTAAAAAACCTGTGCTTCTTACTTTTTGTTGTCTATTGAGGAATATTTGAAGGGCAAAAAAATGAAAAAACTTATGGATTAAAATTGGAAGTAGCATCAACACATAATAAACAATGACAGCTAGTGCAATTTTGACTCTTCGCGACTGAAATTTTCTACCTTTACAAATGTATTTACAGCAAGAATAGCAAGATCTGGCTGGCTCTTTGCATAGTTGATGAGATACAGATACACAAGCTTTTTGAGCTCCAGATTTTCTGTTTGCATGCAATTCACAACATCTGTGAAGAGCGAGGACACATCCTTCCCCACTGTCATTGCTGCTATCACCTTCTTAACAGCATCTTTCCTCTTATCCTGCAACCAGAGCAGTTTAAACCCATTTCAGAAAGAACCAATTGAAGGCTAGCATACACTTCCTATTAAAACTAAGTTACAAAGCTAATTGAATATAATTTTTTGAAGCATAACATACGTAGCTCAACAGCAACAGAAATTAACGGTCGCACCAGGTTTTATCTTTAACAAAAGGAATCGTGCCCTCTTGAACCACACAGATCAGACGCACGATTGAAAACTCCAAACCACAAAATTCACCAATCAAATCGACAACTCAGTAGATCTAACTTCTTCCCAACATTAACACAGAATAAAATATTCGGTACCCAGAAAAATGAAACGCCATCGGCGGGCAGACGCCGCAGATCAAAGCAGATGATATTCTAAATTCATGAATAATACAATCCAAATATGAGAAACTAAGCATCTCGTGATCGGATTAACATGCAATTAGATATGCAGATATACAGTTGGGCAGAGAGGAACCTTGTACTGAGAATTGAGTTCTTCTTTGAGCTCGGGGATTTCACCCTTTTTGGTGGTAGAGAAATATTTGGAGTCGTGGCCGCTCATTTCTTTGCACTGTGAATCAAACCGTGGGAGCTCCTTTTCCGGTGGGCTAGACGGAGAACTGGAGAGAGAGACGAAGAAGAAATTAGATTTGAAGACAGTGGTGGGCTGGATGGACCGCTGCTAATGAACCGGATTCAAAACTTTATTTAATTAAAGATAAAATTGTAATTTTAGTCCCCTTAGTTTGACGTGGTAGCATTTTTAGTCTCAAAATCTGAACGATATGCTATTTAGTCATGTAATTTAAAATTCAATGGAATTTAAGTCCTCTTCTGCTCCTCTTATTTTCATTCTCTTCACGGCATTATTTATGTTTATGTTTAGGGGCATTTTGGTTGGGATGATTGAGCAGGATATCACACTATTTATTATTATATCAAGAATATTAACTTATTTGGTTGAACACTTATCGGCCCTGAAAATTGAGTAAGGCCCGCACCAATATCACTTGAGATGTTATTACCATATCCCACTAAATTTGTGGGATGCTTTATCATTTATCATAAAATCATTAAAACACCCAAAATACCCATATTACTCTTTTCACCATGCCTTCCCTTCTTCTTTTTCTTCTTCGTTCTCCTTATTTACAAAAAAAAAAATAAAAATAAAAATAAAAAATAAAAAATCGTGAAGCAACAGCGTGCCTTCCCTTCTTCTTCTTTTTCAGTCTTTTTCTTCTTCTTCTTTAAAAACAAAAATAAAAATCGTAAAGCGCCCCGAACGGAAAGCAAACATAGTGATGGGGAGTGCAAATGGCGTGCCGTTTGCTTCTGAGTTCAATGGGGTTTTAATTTATGAGTGCAAATGCGTGAACAGGAAGCAGCGGAAGTTTCCTCAATTTTTTTTGTAAATTTCTGAGTGCAATGGTGTCTCTTGCACACCCAATTTCCCCAATTTTTTTCTTTTTGAGAAAAAATCTGAGTGCAATTTGGAAATTGATGAAAAAGATAAAGTTGAGGAAATTTGTTTTGTTTTGGATCTATGAGAGGACAATTAGTTGTCTATATTAATTAATGGTATGTTGGGTTAATTTTATGTTGTAAATGACAGATTGAAATTGAATATGCAAAATTCATGAAGAAAAATGAATTTTGGATTGGGGCAACATGTGAAAATTTAATTGCAAATGAAGGGCACAAATGTAATCTCAACTTAAATGTTCTAATTATCACTACCAACCAAACAAGTTAATAGAGCTCTCCTATCCAAAGGATAACACCTCACTTTTTTTGTGGGAATTAGTCAAGCTCAATCAATAAAAGTAACCAAACTGACCCTTAGTGTACAAGAAGATTAAGGTTCCCGACACGTGATCCACATGCTATAATTTTTTGTTTTTTGGTATTGCCTTATGAAAGAATCGTGTTTTCCATCAAGGTAATCCTCTTCGTGATGTTTGTTCTTGGAGTTGGAGTTTTCCATCAAGGTAATCGTGTTTTCCATCAAGTTGGAGTTTTCAATACTCCACATCATCTAAACTTCATTCTCAGCCCTCATATCACAAACATCCAATAACCATAAACCTCACAAACTTTCTTTTAGTGGGCCCTACATGTTTCTCACTTGTTTTAATTTACATATCAATTTGATTCATATTTACTAAAACATTACTCATAATTTTTTACAATAACATATATATTATATATAATAAATATATTTTACGTACAATTAAAATTTCAATAAAAAAATAATAATAAGTGAAATTTTTTACACATAAACCTTTCAATGATATATAATATAAAAAATTTATTAACTGCTTTTGGATTATTTTTTTTTTTGAAAATCCATATCCAATCATTTTATATATCATAGTATTGTTAGTGTTATATACTGAAAGCTTGGCTTTGCATGTTATTACACATTTACCCTTTATGAATGAGAATCATGTTAGATTAAACAAGTTCTACGTTCTGTTGTTCTGCACTTAGATAGGGTGGGTCGTCATCGGGCGAACCGAAGATCACTCTATCAGTCACTTGCGAACAAGAATAGTTGTTCACAACCTAGATGGACATGAACACCCCATCCGAACGGTTGTAGTGTCAACTGTACAGTTTGTCTTGACTGATTAGTTGCACTAGTACATTTATGTATTGAACAGGATCCCAGAGAGGAGAAGTTCATTTTATACTGATCGTCGTAAATGAACTAGGCCTCGGTTAATTACTGCGTTCTCTTAACCCGTAAGATATTAAACAGGCAGATATATATAATATATATTACTTTGATTCACATGGGTGAGGTTCAGTTCGCTGGATTAATATTCCTACTGTTTTGGGTAATATTATTATATATAGGATGTGCTGTTAGGATATTTACGGTCACCATGTGCGTTAGTTTGATGATGTCCCCGGAGTGAGTTCATGAAGGATTGTTATGCTAAACCCTGCAGGTGGATTAAATTCCGGCATAATAAGAATGTGATGAACGAGCGCTAGCTTCGGTGAAATAATAATAAATTAATTAATTCTTGATTGTCAGTAATCGAATTAATTAATGGACATTATATCTTAAACGTGGGGAGGTAAATCGAGTAATTATTATTGGAGTCTCAAATGTAATTTGGGCTAGGGAAAGGGAGTGCAATAATATAATGTTGGTGGCCCATTAATATTATTTAATTAATTAGAGGAGTGGGTTTGGCCCACAGTTAGTCTAATTAATTAAGGAGCCCTTTTCCTAATCTCCTTAGGGTCCCTACTGTAGCTCTATATATACATCATTAAGCTCATGAGAAGAGAATAGAATTCATTCTCACGTGAAACACGCCTCTCTCTCTAGATCTCATTCGAGCTTTATCTTCTTCTTGTTGCTCCACTGGTACAAGTTGAAGAAGGGTGTATTGAGTAATACAGTAGAAGATCTGTAGGTAAACCGAGACGAAATTGATTTTGACCTACAGAACTAACCGGAAGTCCGATTGAGACGTACAGTATACCCAGACGACCGTCTCGACGAGAGCTTTCCATCGCCGCCGACGTCGCCGGAATCCGACGCCGCACGCGCCCTCACGCGCCGCCGGAAGGTGTCTGGCAGCAAAATTTCGTTTTGATCTGTTTGCATCCGTTTGATCCAGTTTTGATCTGATCTTGTTCGTGCAACCCAAGACGCGTGTTGCGGTCAATCAATTGCGGTCAACCGTTCGTGGTCAACCAGATCTACATAAATTTTAAGCCGTAAGTTCTCTACGTCAAACCTTTAGATCCGCTGCGCATAGGTTTACGTTTGCTATTGAATTCGTGATTTGTACATAACGAGATCCTCACAGATCCCAACAAGTGGTATCAGAGCACTTGGTTAATTCGTTTTGTACAAAGTTCGAATTTTTACGGCTTTATTTGACAAGATGTGTTCAAACGCAGCCATATATTGGATTATATTTGCATAACTCGGTTTTGCAGGAAAATAGTTAATCCACTATTATGGCCGATTATGTGTTTGATGAATGTTGTTGAATGTGATGTATGGTTTTAAATTTGTTTTTAAAGCCTCGGGCATGTCGAGGAATTTATGGATGAATGTTTGTAATAATTATTCGCCCGGGGGTTGACCGGATAGATTTAATTATTTGTTTAGAAAACATGTACATCCATTCGTTGGATCTAGGATCGAATTATGTAATTTTGTAAATTATATTTTTCGTGTTGTGATCGTGTGTTGATAACCGGGAGATCACAAGAGATCAACGAGCCTCGAAGAATAAAAAAAAAAAAAGGGAAACGGCGCGTTTTTCCGACCACTGGCGGCGGCGGCCGGCGGCCGGGCGGCAGCCAGGCGGCAGTCGGCGGTTGGCTGCAGGAGGTGGAGAGGTTTTGCCTTCTTGTCCAAGCAGTACAAGATCAACCAGGATTCTACTGCTTAAAGGAGTTCCAGTTGAACAGGGAAAAGAACTGTCACAGTTTCCTTGTTTAAGGAGACTCAATATTTAATGGCCATAATAGTGGATTTATTTATTTATTTAATTAAATTTATTATGCCATTAAATTATTATTTATGCATGTTAATTAATTATGTTCTTGCATGGGATTAATTTAGTATTGCTAGATTAATTATGCATGTTAATTAATTATGTAATGCATAGAATTAATTTAGAATTGTGTCAATAAATTATGCATGTAATTAATTATTGCACTGGCATGGATTAATTTAGAATTGCATAAATTATTGAACATGTTAATTAATTATTGCATTGACATAGATTAATTTAGAATTGCATGAATTAATATGCATGTTAATTAATTATTGCATTAACATAGATTAATTTGGAATTGTATAAATAGTTAAAAATCCTCATTAAATTATACTAAGTTTGAGAAGGGATTTTAAATTAAAGTTAATTGTAAAATTCCTAAGGCCTCCATTTCTAATTTGTCGGTAAATCAATTAATTGCGGTTATGGGCTCCCCCTCGGGTGACATTGCTAAAATTAATTGTAGGAAATTACCAGGACAAATTTCTAAAAGTAGACGGTTAGAGGAAATCTTATGAGAGCGTACGGGCTTCCCCTCGGATGACGTATAATCAAATTTGACGACCTTAGGACCGAGAAATGGGATTCACTTAGAATGCGATTAAATTTATTAACCCCCCTCGGGGTCCCTGAATTCTATTGCATGGCCAAATGGAGACCGACTATTAATTTCGTTCGTCATGAATTTGGTTTTGACTTATGGAAATTAATGGGCCTTAGAAAAGCCCTTCTCTTACAAAATGCGAGTTTGTAGGGCGACCCTCGTAGCATGCATTCTCACAAGGTGTAATAGATGTCGGTGGATTTAAGTTAATGTTGTTTTGAGGATATCAATATTAACAGTTAAATTCAAAAGTGTTTAATCTGTAAAATTTATTTGCATGATTCTCAGGATATTCATCATGTCGTTCAATCCGTTGTCTGTCATTCTAAAAGAAAATCAGCTTACTGGTCCTAATTACATTGATTGGAAGAGGAACTTAGACATAGTGTTGACTGCTGAGGGTTATAAGTTTGCTATCACTGATGCTTGCCCGGCGGTGCCGGCGGCTGATGCTCCTGAGCAGGAGAAAGAGGAGTATGCTCGGTGGAAGAAGGCTGATGAGATGGCGAAGTGTTACATTCTGGCTTCTATGTCGAATGTTCTTCAACATCAGCATCAGTCTAAGGACACTGCAGCAGATATACTTCTCAATCTCAGGGATCTGTTCGGACATCAGTCTAGGGCTGCTAGGCAAGAGGCTTTGAGTGCTCTGATGAGTACGCGCATGGCCGAGGGCACACCCGTAAGGGAGCATGCTCTCAGGGTTATGGCGCAGCTCAATGAGCTTGAGGTTATGGGAGGTTATATTGACGGGGAAACCCAGGTTGATATTATGCTCCAATCTCTGCCGAAGAGCTTTGATCAGTTCCGGTTGAACTACAACATGCACAAGATGCATATGGCTCTTCCAGAACTGCTTGCAGAGCTACAGTCGGCGGAGGCCTTATTCACTCAAGCACCTCGGGTGCTAGTCGCCGAGCAGGCTGGACCTTCCAGGCCTCACAAGGGCAGGAAGAGAAAGAAGTCTGCAGGAAAGGTGAAGGCACAGGATGCTCCGGTTTACCCACGACCGACCCCTCAGGCTGTGGCAAAGAAACCGAAAGGAAGATGCCACAAGTGCAATAAGTCAGGACACTGGAAGGTCGATTGCCCTCTCCTCAAGAAAGGTAACTCTCTCGTTAATGTCGTAGAAACATGTTTAGCGGTTGTATCTACCAGAACCTGGTGTGTAGATACTGGAGCCACTGATCATGTCTGCAATTCTTTGCAGGGGTTCCAGGAAACCAAGCGACTTAGGGAGGGAGAGATCACCGTCTACATGGGCAATGCTACGAAAGTGGCGGCTGTTGCAGTGGGAGACGTTACTTTATCGTTCGATAGTAGTAGTTTGGTTTTGAGAAATTGCCTTTATGTTCCTAGTTTTAGAAAGAACCTTGTTTCAGTTTCTAAACTCGTTATGGATGGTTTTTCAGTTTCGTTTGATGACATGGTTATTATTCGTTTTGAAAATCGTTTCATATGTTGTGGTTCATTAGTTGGCAATTTATATGTTCTCAAACCGAACTCTCCCACAGTGCAACATAATGAATTGAATAATGTCATAACTACATCTAATAAGAGGAAGGAGTCTTCGCAGATGAATCAAGCATATCTGTGGCACCTTAGACTTGGACACATCAACCTTAGGAGGATTCAAAAGTTAGTGGCCAGTGGACATCTCGGTCCATTGGAAGAGCACTATCCAACTTGCGAATCATGCCTAGAAGGTAAGATGGCCAAGAGGCCGTTTACGGCAAAGGGGTATAGGAGCCAAGAAGTGCTAGGATTGATTCATTCTGATTTGTGTGGTCCTATGTCGATCCAGGCTAGAGGAGGTTTCGAGTACTATGTGTCTTTCATAGATGATTACTCGAGATTTGGGTACGTTTATCTGTTGCACCGCAAGTCCGAATGCTTTGAGAAATTCAAGGAGTATCGGGCAGTTGTGGAGAAGCTTCATGGTAAATGTATCAAGTCACTTCGTTCTGATCGAGGTGGCGAATACCTTTTTGGAGAGTTCAGGACATACTTATCGGAAGCTGGGATTGAATCCCAACTGACTGCACCCGGCACGCCCCAGCAGAACGGGGTTGCAGAGCGAAGAAATAGGACACTTATGGAGATGGTTAGATCTATGATGAGTTATTCGAGGTTACCAGATTCGTTTTGGGGAATGGCGCTGGAAACAGCATCGTACATTCTGAACTTGGTTCCATCGAAGTCAGTTGATACTACTCCTTACGAATTGTGGAAAGGGCGTAGGCCAGGCTTTTCACATATTCGGGTATGGGGTAGTCCTGCACACGTGTTAGTGCAGGAACCTGGCAAGTTGGAGAAACGTTCGGAAGCACGAGTTTTCGTAGGCTATCCCAAGGAAACGAAAGGTGGATTATTTTATAGTCCCGGGGATCAGAAGGTGATCGTTTCGACGAACGCTAGATTCTTGGAAGAAGACTATATTATGAATCATAAGCCCGCGAGTAGACTAGTCTTAGAGGAGTTAAGGGGTGAAAGCGATGGTTCCCCACCGAGTGCGCAAGTAGATACATCACATAATACTGCAACACGACACACTGAGAGTGTACCAGTGCAGACAGTGCCTCGTCGCAGTGGGAGGGTTTCTCATTTACCCGACCGATGGATAGGTCTTGGAGAGTCGTCAGACTCAGTTCCAGGAGGCCTAGAATCGGACCCAAGAACTTACGATGAGGCACTCCAAGATAAAGATGCAGATTCATGGAATGTTGCAATGAAAGCTGAAATGGGGTCAATGGACTCCAATCAGGTCTGGGATCTTGTAGAACTACCCGATGGGGTACGACCCATTGGATGTAAGTGGATCTATAAGAGAAAGAGAGGATTGGATGGGAAGGTGCAAACCTTTAAAGCTAGGCTTGTTGCGAAAGGTTATACCCAGATCGAGGGTATTGATTATGATGAGACCTTTTCGCCAGTAGCTATGCTTAAGTCCATTCGGATTCTCTTGGCTGTAGCCGCTCATATGGACTATGAGGTCTGGCAGATGGATGTCAAGACAGCTTTCCTTAATGGGAACCTGCAAGAAGACATCTATATGCAGCAACCAGAGGGATTCATTGCTGAAGGTCGTGAGCATCTAGTGTGTAAGCTTAATCGGTCTATTTATGGACTGAAGCAAGCTTCGAGATCTTGGAACATCCGTTTTGATGAGGTGATCCAGTCGTACGGGTTCACTCAATGTCCGGATGAGCATTGTGTTTACAAGAAAATCAGTGGGAGCGTGGTGGTGTTTCTTGTGCTTTACGTAGATGACATACTGCTTATTGGAAACAGTAAGAAGGAGTTATCAGACGTAAAGGTGTGGTTGTCTAAGCAGTTTGATATGAAGGACTTAGGTGAAGCAGGACACATTCTTGGTATTAGGCTCATTAGAGATCGTAAGAAGAGAATGTTGTGCTTATCCCAGTCTTCATACATAGATACTGTCTTGGCCAGATTCAGCATGCAGGATTCCAAGAAAGGTATGTTACCTTTCAGACATGGAATACCTCTATCTAAGGAGATGTCTCCTAAGACGTCTAAGGAGATAGAGGAGATGAAGACAGTTCCTTATGCTTCGGCAGTAGGAAGTCTCATGTATGCAATGCTATGCACAAGGCCGGATATTAGCTACGCCGTTGGCATGGTAGCTAGATATCAAAGTAATCCAGGACGGGAACATTGGTCTGCGGTGAAGCATATACTCAAGTACCTGAGAAGGACTAAGGAGTACATGTTAGTTTACCGTGCAGGCAGCTTGTTACCTCTGGGTTACAGTGATTCCGATTTCCAGTCAGATAAGGATGAAAGTAAGTCAACCTCAGGTTATGTGTTTACCTTGGGAAGTGGAGCCATTTCATGGAGGAGTGCTAAGCAGAAATGCGTGGCAGACTCCACCATGGAAGCCGAGTACATAGCAGCCTCAGAGGCAGCGAAAGAGGCAGTTTGGCTCAGGAACTTCTTAGTGGACTTAGAGGTTATACCGAGTTTGCCACGTGGTATCACCGTGTACTGTGATAACAGTGGAGCAGTAGCGAACTCAAAAGAACCTCGAGCCCACAGGGCAAGCAAACACATAGAGCGCAAATACCATCTGATTCGGGATATCGTTGGTAGAGGAGACGTTGATGTTGCCAAGATTGCATCAGAGGATGCATGGCAATAGGATCGACATAGGTCTTTTAGAATAACGGATTGATAGGACTATACTGTAAAAGCGAAAGCTTTAAGTATAAGTGGGAGATTGTTAGTGTTATATACTGAAAGCTTGGCTTTGCATGTTATTACACATTTACCCTTTATGAATGAGAATCATGTTAGATTAAACAAGTTCTACGTTCTGTTGTTCTGCACTTAGATAGGGTGGGTCGTCATCGGGCGAACCGAAGATCACTCTATCAGTCACTTGCGAACAAGAATAGTTGTTCACAACCTAGATGGACATGAACACCCCATCCGAACGGTTGTAGTGTCAACTGTACAGTTTGTCTTGACTGATTAGTTGCACTAGTACATTTATGTATTGAACAGGATCCCAGAGAGGAGAAGTTCATTTTATACTGATCGTCGTAAATGAACTAGGCCTCGGTTAATTACTGCGTTCTCTTAACCCGTAAGATATTAAACAGGCAGATATATATAATATATATTACTTTGATTCACATGGGTGAGGTTCAGTTCGCTGGATTAATATTCCTACTGTTTTGGGTAATATTATTATATATAGGATGTGCTGTTAGGATATTTACGGTCACCATGTGCGTTAGTTTGATGATGTCCCCGGAGTGAGTTCATGAAGGATTGTTATGCTAAACCCTGCAGGTGGATTAAATTCCGGCATAATAAGAATGTGATGAACGAGCGCTAGCTTCGGTGAAATAATAATAAATTAATTAATTCTTGATTGTCAGTAATCGAATTAATTAATGGACATTATATCTTAAACGTGGGGAGGTAAATCGAGTAATTATTATTGGAGTCTCAAATGTAATTTGGGCTAGGGAAAGGGAGTGCAATAATATAATGTTGGTGGCCCATTAATATTATTTAATTAATTAGAGGAGTGGGTTTGGCCCACAGTTAGTCTAATTAATTAAGGAGCCCTTTTCCTAATCTCCTTAGGGTCCCTACTGTAGCTCTATATATACATCATTAAGCTCATGAGAAGAGAATAGAATTCATTCTCACGTGAAACACGCCTCTCTCTCTAGATCTCATTCGAGCTTTATCTTCTTCTTGTTGCTCCACTGGTACAAGTTGAAGAAGGGTGTATTGAGTAATACAGTAGAAGATCTGTAGGTAAACCGAGACGAAATTGATTTTGACCTACAGAACTAACCGGAAGTCCGATTGAGACGTACAGTATACCCAGACGACCGTCTCGACGAGAGCTTTCCATCGCCGCCGACGTCGCCGGAATCCGACGCCGCACGCGCCCTCACGCGCCGCCGGAAGGTGTCTGGCAGCAAAATTTCGTTTTGATCTGTTTGCATCCGTTTGATCCAGTTTTGATCTGATCTTGTTCGTGCAACCCAAGACGCGTGTTGCGGTCAATCAATTGCGGTCAACCGTTCGTGGTCAACCAGATCTACATAAATTTTAAGCCGTAAGTTCTCTACGTCAAACCTTTAGATCCGCTGCGCATAGGTTTACGTTTGCTATTGAATTCGTGATTTGTACATAACGAGATCCTCACAGATCCCAACAAGTATTGCTTAGAAATTACTATGAAATGTTCGAAACAAGAATTAAAGAAGCAACTGATTTAGTGGGAACAATTAAATTAAGAGAAATTGGAAAGAAAACTGAAAAAATTGGAAAAAAAAAGTGATAAAAAAAGTTGGAGGTAGTTTGATGTGGTGGGCCCTATAAATCACGTCTAGTTGGGCGCGTGTATACAATTCTTTCAAATTCATTGTGGAGTGCAACATAACTCCTCTTTTTGCTTTGTTTGTTGGTTTAAAAGAAATTAAAAAACACAGCTTCGAGATTGTAAAGCTGTGTTACAAAAGCCACCTTCCATTTTACACGTTTTAACCAAAAAGTTACAGGTTTACAATTTCAAACCTTACCAAAACGCTACCGCAAAAGTTGCCTACATTTTTTGGCACTGCCAACTGCAATGCCAAATTTACTAAATTCACCAACAAAATACAACTAGAATTAAATAACCTTAAATTAAGATTTTCTTAATTAAGGATTTCATTCTTATATATAATAGAATTGAACAAGGTGCAATTGTAATTCAAAGGCAAGGGATCTATTTATATTAAAAAATTCTACACATCTTTGTTACACATATGTGTGGGACAAAAAGTAATCACAAATTTAACATTGATCCAAATCTGACTTTCATGGGAGATGCAATTAAGCTTTTGAGCAGCGCAAATCATGGCTGAAATTGTCTGACTTGTATCCAAAATTTACTAGTTGTGTTACGGCCGTGCACGCACGGTCGGCTCAAATTTAGTCTATAAAATCTAGTGAAAATTTGACGTCCCTTGAAATGATCAGTCGGATTTGTATATATATATATTTAAACATTGTTATTAAATTTGATACAAATGAAGTTCATGTTTAATAAATTTTGATGATGTTTGACTTTCATTTGAAATTCTTGCACAATTTAAATTAATAACAAAGTATACGACGGTAATTTACACATAGTTTTGTTGTGTCCTGTTAAAGTTTAAAATTAATGTTCGTATGTTGTTTGAATGTAGTCGACTGTAATTTAATTTTTATGCAGATTGTTTATTAATTGATAATTATTAGTCATAATTTGATACTTTTTCTTTGCATTTGTTGTTTTGTTAAAATGTTGCATCGACATGAATGATATTAACTGTATATAATGTAATTTCACTTCTCACTTCTTTGGTTGAGCGCACGTATGAAGTCTCCAATTTTTACCACAGCAGGCACTCTCTAAAGCTTGACAAATTATGCACAAAGATTTATAAGAAGTTGTATCCTTTTCAGTACTGCTTGTTAACAAAATAATCTTTCACCATAAAAGACCTCATTACACATTTTTTTTAAATAATCTTTCACCATAAAAGACCTCATTACACAATTTTTTGGACAGTTGTTGCAACTTTATACATATATTACGTAATCTTTCACCATAAAGATCTCATTAACTTGACATTGCCTATAGATCCTTTCTTATATTACTGATGTTATTCTTTACATATATTCTCTACTTGGACCACCAGCGACCACTTCCAATGGTTTTTCAGGATGAGAAGACAAAGAAAAAACTACTAAGCAACTTCCAAAAAGTTGACTGTGTTATCAAGTCACGGTCTTTGGTAGTCAATGAAAACAAACAACCAAGTCAATAAACATATACTTAGAATCAACTAAGTTTGTTCTTCATCCACTAATGATTATCCAAATCAATTTTAATAAACATTGAAGAGTAGGCATACTTTCTAAACAGATAACTTCCTCTTAGATCTCGACAAAAAGGCATGTGCATCTAAAATCCTCAATTTATGACTCAAAGCCTCACTACAATTGAATGAAAGTCCATGTCTTCTTGCAGAGAGTGTGAGCTCAAAATACTGGCTGTGTTATTTTTGTTATTTTTGTTGCTTAAGCTAACAACAGACATGTGTCCACCAAATTGGGCCATATCTCAATTTGATTTCAACAGGTGAGCCAACCTCTTTTCGCCATTGCAGAATTTCATCAAGCATGAGGTACCAAACATTTCAATCAAAAAACACATTTTTTTCCAAATAATTGGCAGAAAGAACAAATCCACAAAATGACAATCTCAAACCAGACTGGAAGGTGCCAGTGTTTCTGCCATAAAATTAGTGAACTGGAAGGTGCAAATCTCAGCCTTCTCAGCAGGTTCAGAGGTTGACAGTTGGACTCACTCCAGGGAGCTTCAACCAGTGGAGGATATTTTGTTGGAGATGAGAGCTTGACTTGAACAGGGAGTAGACAAAGGCTGGGAGAGAGTGGAGACAGTTGTTGCGGATGTGGAGCTTTTGAACATGCTCAACCCCACTCTTCTTGCAGCTGGGACATTTCTGTTTTGGTGGAGGATATAAAATCCTCTTCTCTTTGTTTAAGTCCTGTTCGATTTCTCCCTTAGTCTAATTTATGTTTTCTGATCTTCTCCGTGTCCTGTATTGTTTTCCTAGTTTTGCTTTTTTCTTCGACTTTTGTGGCCTGGTTTGGTCCCTTAGGTTGGCACTTGATTGTGTCTTCCCTATTGTTTTCATAATCGGGTTTATACTTGATTATGATCTCATTGTATCCATTTGGTTACTCGCCATGTACATTCGAGTTTATTTTAATCCAAAAAAAACAATCTCAAACCAGACACAACAGAATAGTACCATGAGCAAATAGCAAAGCATTAAAAATTAAAAACATTTCACTAAATTCTTCAAGCATGACAAAAGTTGCTACCTTTGAACTCCAAAAAGCTATCAATTCTTTAACTTTTTGTCGAAAGAAAAACGATCCTTACACGAAACAGAGTGAAGCTATTTCTTGTACGTCCTGGTCGGTAAGTTATTTCTTAACCTCCTCAGTTGCTGGCTGCATTTTGTTCAACAGTCAAAAGAAACACAAAAATAAAAATAATAATAAATAAAAGGGAAATGATCGAAACTATTTACCACCCATTTGGAACTATGATGTACCCATATACACACACATACTTGATCCAAAAACAAATACACAGACACACAGTAAGACAACTATAACTATTGACTTCGTGAAGTGCAAACTAACATTTTAAGCTCTTTTGTTTTGGAATTGATTAAGTTGTGCTAGTGACTCAAAAGACCACCTTAAAAGTGCAGGAAGCTTCTTTGGTTTTATTCAAAAAGAAAATTAGAAAAATAGAAAAATGATAAGGTCCCAAATCCTTGGGATATTATCAAACTAATCTTTATATTCAATAACTAGTGTATATCCCGTGCGATGCACGGAAGAGTTCATATTTTAAACATTTTTTAGACTTTATTTTAAATATAATTATTTATATTTTTCACATCTCGTCTATTATGAAAATAAAATAAATACAATCAATGAAAAATATATAATATTAAATACTTTTCTTTATACAATATTTTTTATTTAAGGAATATTATTAAACCTTGCGGTTTTGATTTGTTTTTGTAAATCAATAATCCAAAATATATGATTGTTAACGTACAAAAAATAATGGAAATATTCCAGAATGTAAAGTAAAGCTATTTTTTATTATTTTACAAATAAAAATCTTCCAAATTTTTTTGTAATTTCAAAAAAAAATTGGCAAGTTTGATAATGAGTTAAATCAAGTTATACAAATGATTAAATAGTTAAAATGTTATATTAATAATATTTTAAGAAATCCGATTATATAAAAATGGGTAAAAAATATTATACTAATTAGTTTGTTAGGATTGTGATTATATGGAAGTTAAAATAAAATAAAATGTAACCAAACAATTTGTTCGTGGTTTTTTCCTAAATGTTTGAATTTAAAAATCTAGTAACCAAATTTACATTATATCACGTAAGGAAAAAAAATAAATAATAAATATTTATTAAAGAGATAAATCAATAATATTTATCACTTAGATAATAAATAATAAATAATAATATATTTAAAAATATAAGTCAGAATTTCAAATAAAGTAAAAGGAGGGATAACTCATTTATTAAAAAAGTTTCTAAATATTTAATATATTGATAAGTATCTCCACAAGAATAATCATACCATTTTAATTTTAAAAAATTGGCAAGTTTGTTAGAGAGATAAATCCGGTTAGACAAATGATTAATTTGTTATGATATTATATTAATTGTATCATAAAAAATCGGTTAGATAATGTAGATAAAAAAATATAATATTAATTAGTTTGTTAGAAATGTGATAATGAAAACCAAGATAAAATGAAATTTACCCAAAAAAAATGTTTGGAATCTTTTCTTTTAAATGTTTAAATTTACAAATTTAATACCGAAATTCTATTATATCACATAAGGAAAAAATAAATAATAAACGTTTATTAATATATTAAAATATGTAATTTTGAATTTCATATAAAGTAAAAGGTATGCTTATACAAATTTATTTTTAAAATAAAAGTTATGATAAACATTTACTGATTCTCTTTCAAATATATTAATAAAATAAAAATATAAATCTAAACAAATTTTGAAACAACCAAAAAATCGGATTGATTGACATAAAAAAAGGAAGTGAAATCGGATTTGAATGCTAAAATCGGAACACCTTACCAAATTGAATGCTAAAAGATTCGATTTGATTGGTTACCTAATTGCATGGGCTGAAAAAATTCAAAAAAAAAAATTTACGAATTGAAGAAGCGGGAAAAACACTATATTGAAGCGGGAAAACGAAATGATTATTTTCGAATTGTTCAAATAATTTTTCTTCTCCGTATTATATAGTAATAGATAATATGAAATGCAAGTCACATTCTGAACAACTGTAACCTTTTAAAAAGTGCAATGATGAGCTTTCCGCTAATTATATAGAGAGCATTTCTCAAATCTCGACTCTCCAAGAATCACACGAAACTGATTAGCAAAACATACATAAGCCAAATGGCCAAAGAAAATAATAACATGCCTGGTGAAATTCAATCAGCATATTTTCGCTCATAAGGTATCTCTCGACTGATAGAGCCACAATACAACCCGATCCAGCTGCAGTTACAGCTTGTCTCCATTCATGGTCCTACTAAAAAAAATCGCAAAGTTTGATACAAACAAGAAACTTTAGTAAGAAAACTCAATTAAATTTTGGAAAGTATATATATAATTACGACAAATAAATTATACCTGCACATAGCCAGCAGCAAACATGCCATTAAGATGAGTACGAAGGTTAAGGGTAATCCAATTGACAGTACGACCATCATCACCTTAAAGTCAAAAAAGTTCCATTAAGAAAGTAATGAGAACTCAATGTAGATAA
Organism: Striga asiatica; assembly: GCA_008636005.1. Lineage (NCBI taxonomy): Eukaryota > Viridiplantae > Streptophyta > Magnoliopsida > Lamiales > Orobanchaceae > Striga > Striga asiatica. The sequence continues at coordinate 2,146,019 of BKCP01008070.1, read as the reverse complement.
TCAGTAGCTCAACCAATACAATCTATAACAAATAGAAGTCATTTTCCAATCTCAATCAACAAAAGGACTTTCCATAACCAATCTCAATCAACAACAGGACTTTGCATAACCTGAGGCAGGGGGCTTCGTTTCGAAGGTGACGGAAAGATTAATGTCGCATCAAAAGAAGAAACGGAATTCAGAACCTAACCTGCTCGAAAATAGTAAACGATATCCACTCAAGACAATTATTCACACAAATCTTCTTCAAATCCTCTTTGTTCAGTGCCCTTAGTAGTTTAATTTCAACGGCCTATCCGCACAAACAAAATAACAAATATATTGAAAGATTTCATTGAAAATCCACAAAACCATTTTTAATCAAGGCAACAGATCAAAAGACCAAGCATCAAAACCTAAAATCTGGAAATAGATATCCGTGACAACCCAAGCAGATACAAATCTCAATATGCAAATTTGGGAACTCACATTTAAATTAATGTTTATCTAAAGAAAAAGATAGAAAAAAAGTATAAAATGAGAAAAGGTAGCTAAATTAAACCTCAATTTTCTTATTTCACCGCCATTAAGTCAGATAAAGCCTGGAGATAGCTGTGAAGGAGTGATATCATCTTTTCACTCTGGTCCAAAAGTCACAATTTAAAATTCAACTCTCGAACCGTCCCAATCTGCAAATTGCTTTGCACCATCACTTGCTCACAACCGGCTTGTACTATGCGGCTGGTCGAATTTCCCTACTAAGGACCAAAGATATCAACGCACATAATCTGATACAAAACAAGATAAACAACCAATTTATACCGAAAGAGAAGGTTCTCATTGAGTTTTCTACAAAGCCCGTAATCACAAGAAACCCGACACAGAATTAAAAAAATAAATAAAAAAAAAAGGCAAAACTCACTGGTGCAGGTGCGTGAGTCCGCACCGTGAACGCCGCCGCCATTGTAAGTGACGCTGCCGCTGATGATTGCATCGCACAGATCGGGGTCCCCGATGCCCGATAAGGCCAGATCTGACCGATCCTGCCCACACACCATCCTCGATCGTTGCTTTAATCTTCTGTCGCCTTTAACCTATCTTCTCCAGCCGACACGTGTAGCCATGATCTGCCAAGCGATTGTCGGCGACGAGTCGTGGGTGCTTTGCGTAAGAAAAAAGAGAGATTGAATTTCTTAGTTGTGACTGAGAATGTGCATGTGGGAGAGGCTTGCTTTTCCAAGATTGTATTCGATTTGGTGGGTGAAGTGATGGTTGCGTGTGAGAGCGGCAGTCTTCAGCAGTAAACAAAACAAATATAAAATTATGATCACCACTTAAAAGTAGAGTCAACTATGGGCAATTCAGTAATGAAGAGTTAAAGCCAATTGAGAGAAAATAAACGTGAACTCAATGACATAAAAGTAATAAAATGTGGACACTTATAGGCCATTGAGAGTGCCTAAATTGGACACTTGTCAACACCACAAATAGTCTAACTCCTTCATGTATAGATAAGAGAGATATATACATAATTGTTGCAGCAAAGCAGGGAGATAAAGGAACTAAAATCGGAGGACGAAAAATGACAAAAATTCAGGAAAAAAAATAGACTAGGCAAACTCAAAAATTCTGCTTTGGGATTTGACAAAATTAAGATTTTGCTACAATAGTTCTAAAAAAATTATTTTTAGAAGATGAGGGCAAAGTTGACAATGTACATTATATCCTCAAAATTATAAAGTGTGAGTTTAACAATATCCCATTTGAACTACCAATCATAAATAACAAACATAAGTTTAATTTAATCTGGATAGTACAATCCATAGTCCACTCCTATTTCGAAAAACAAATAGGCTCGCAGTTTATGCTGCTAGATTAAAACACGTTACTAGGTACTTAGCAATGCTGTTGGATCAATTTCACATAGTGCAGTAGCACCGAACTACTTGCACCATACAATTCCTTCTTTGGGCGTGTGATTCTAGCTAGTGACGATGTAGGCGGTTTGCAAACTGAATTTCTAAAACAACAACAACAACAACGACAATAATAGTAATAATAATAATAATCCAGACGAAAAAATCGAACCGCACAATAAAAAATCTTTTATACTTGAACAATCAAATTGAAAGCGAATGCACATTTCAATTCAATTTTTTTATTATGAACTCAATTTTTTTTTATATATTTGGATGCAATTTGTTCGATTCATTGATCAAATCGAACCCAAGAAATGAAAAGAACTTGCGAAAAATCGAACAATTCCATAGCATAGTAAAATAAAATTGAGCCAAAAGGCCCAAAACTTTTCATTACAAAATGAACCGAACCAAATTGCAACAAATTACACAATTTGGCCCGATTTTTTGGTTGCTTTTGTTCACATGTGGACTAATGAACAGTTGAAGGGCAAAGGGGTCACATAATTTGGAGGTGGACACACGGACATTTAGACGCGCGTGCGGGTATAAAGTGATAATTAACTCAACCCCCTCCTGATAACGCGAGCGTGTGAGTGACGCGCCGTTAACTCAAACCCTTTGAATGCTTGGGATTTTTCTGATTTATCTTTGCCTTTGCCCTATATTTCACGCCCCGCCTTTGCTAATTCCATTGCGCCTTCAAGCAGTCAATCGAAAGGGTTTCTCTCTCCAGCTCTCTCTCTCTAAAATCATCTCTGTTCCTCATTCCGATCATCAATGGCTGACAAGACTGAGTTCGATTCTCGCCCAAATCAGATCCCGAAAGGTCATTTTTGGTTTTTCTCGCATTCTTCGTTTAGTATCTGTTGGATTGTGTTTCCGTTTCGATTGATTTAGTTTTATGCAAAACCCTAATAACCAGGCCTCTTGCATTCGTGGTGTTGTTTGTGGTTTAGGGTTCTTATTTTATATTGATAAAACCTCTCTCTCTTTCTCTCTCTTTTTGTGATTAGTTTCTCCATTTTGAGAATAGGGCTGTTCGTAATCTTTTAGATTCCGATTTTCCAGATGTTGATGAGCTGTTTCGCTGGCATTTTTATGTAGCATGAATATTGTTTATCTCAGTTTTTGGGATGCAGCTGAGTGCTTCTTGTTTTAAGGATAAAGCTGCTAAATTTATTGTATGGTTAATATGTTAATTTCTATTGTGGTCTGGTTTGTAGAATGATATAATCTGAAAATTTAAAATTTACTCGCCCAAGTTTATAAACTACCTCTGTGTAATATGCTTATAATATCAGTGATTTTAGATATACTAAATGCTAGTGTGTTGTAAGGTTCCATTGCTTTTATCATTTTCTTTTTTCGTTTCCCTGGGCATTTTGTGACTTGACCTTCAGGATTGACGACAACCGTTTGAGTGTAGTCATGCCTAGCTGATTACTTGATGATGCCTCCATTTCTTCCAGGCTAATGGTACCCAGGAGAAGTATATTGTGATATAAAGTACTGTATGAATACAATATGAAGACGAACTAGAAAAGTTGATTTGTTAAAGCTTTACATTTTATTTGTATTTTCGACATGTCTGAAAGACTTAAAAAGGTGCTCGGATTATTTTAAAGCTCATAGAAATTTCTGTAACGTTCTAGAGCTTATTAGATGGTACACTTAATAATAATACGCTTTTGTATCATTGTTTCTTTACGTTATATAAAGTGTAAGACTCCCTGATTGCAAGAGTTCCATCTTACTTGATTTTTCTTCCTGATAGTGAAGATGTATTCGGTGTGATTACCGGTAACAGAAATAATAAACTCACTCCAACATGCAAAGATGATTATTTACCAGCCTCAGTTTGTATTTGGTTTGAGGTTTCATCCATCGAAGGTCCTATTTCTTTCTCTTCATGATTTATGTAGATATGCAAGGACCTGACAGTGGCATCCCGCTTTCACCTCAGTGGCTTCTGCCAAAGCCAGGGGACAACAAGGCTGAAGCTGTTACCGGGGTTTGTTGTGATCCATCTTTTCTTTTTATTTAATTGCTCATCATTTTCTCCGAACCTGATTAGTTTTTTTGACGAACTTCTCTGTCCGTATGCCTTGTTTTACATTTTATTTTAATTTACCTTTTTTTTCTAGGAGAACCATTTCAGTTCTCTCCACGGTCATGCCAACCTCCCTGTTGCTGCTAAACCAACTGGAGTGGGAGATGATTCGGTTGATAACCCTAAGAAGAAAGACGTTTTTCGTCCTTCGGTGCTGGACATGGAGCCTGGCCGCAGGGACCGCTGGCACGATGAAGAAAGGGACGCGAATTTCTCCACCCGCAAGGACCGCTGGAGGGAGGGTGAGAGAGATCTGCACCCCGACAGCCGCAGGGCTGACCGCAAGCCCGACCCATCTGGTGGGAGGCACTATGGAGAAGCAGCACGCAGGGCCCCCGGCGAGCGCTGGACTGACTCGGGAAATCGAGACAATCATGATCAGCGCCGTGAGAGCAAGTGGAACACTCGGTGGGGCCACGATGACAAGGAGGCGGACATTTTCCTTGATAAGGGGTCGACCCAAGCTCCTCCTTCTCATGGGAAGGAAGAGAGGGAGGGTGGGGAACACTATCGGCCGTGGAGGCCAAATTCTTCCTACAGTCGGGGTAGGGGGGACCCTCATCACCAGACCTTGACACCTGGCAAACAGGTTTCCACCTTTTCGCATGGACGGGGGCGTGGGGAAAGCCCAGCTCCTGTTGTGTCCCATGGCAGGGGAAGGGTCGGGTCTGGGGGGAATTTGGTTACCCACACGGCCAATCATTTGCAGCCACGTGGACCTCTCGTGGAGAAAGGTGAAACCGGCTTTGGAGGGCCCGGTCGTCTGACTTATAGCAGGACAAAATTGATTGATATATACAGGACAACTGATATGACAGGCTACGGACGTAAGTGTTTGGAGGGTGTCTCTGAAGTACCTTCACTTACTCGAGAAGAACCTACCGAACCACTGGCTTGTTTTGCACCAACTCCTGAAGAATTGGTAATTCCTGTTTTTTTTTCACCTGAAGGAGGTTGGATATACTGTTGGTTTATAATTTGATTGTAAGGGTTTCTTCTTCGTAGGCTATTCTGAAGGGAATTGACAAAGGAGAAATCAATAGTAGTGGTGCTCCACAGGTCAGTAAAGATGGATCGGCAGGCCGTACTACAACTGACTTAATGCAAACGAGAAGAAACAGGCTAGGTAATGCACATATTATGTATTACTTGCTTTTAGCTTTTTTGTTTTTCATGTTGTCTTTTGACTAGTCTTGTTGTTGAGTATCCTCACTCTTCATTTTTTTGTTGCTTTGATTGGCCTGAGCAGGCGGTGGTAAGGATGACTTGACCTTTCCTCTGGATGATTCTAAACATGGCACTTCGAGCAATCCTGATGGTTACTCAGACTATTCGGAAGCTCCAGTCCATGGAAAACACATTCATCGATGGCCCAATGTGAAAGTTGAGACAATGCAAGAGTATAGGACCTCTTCTGACCACAAGTTGAATGTCGAAGGTAAATCTGATGGGTGGTTCATTTTTCTTGTTGGAGACTATGCAGCGAAGTTAGGTTGGATTCAGAAAATTGACATTCACTTCTTTAATTAGCATTTGATTTGCAAATCAATCAATGTTGTCATTCCCACATCGTCACCGAATCATTTGTTGAAAATTCTGTAGACTGTATCTGTTATGGATCTACTTCACCTGATATTCCATTTCCAGCATTTCGTGATATTCCATTTCCAGCATTTCGTCCTAACCTGATATCTTTTAGTGTTTATTTTTAATGGCTTAATCATCTCATTATTATTATTATTTCTCTTTGTATTCAGCTTTAAAGGAAGACAGTGCTGTTCATAGGAAGAATGATGATGGTTCTGGTGCCAGAGAATCTAGTACCCCGGAAAATTCTTCACTTCGCACAGGTTCATGGAGATCTTCATCTTTGACAGACCGCTCACGTTTAGCTTCTGATTGGAGAGAAGGCTCTCTGGATATTCCGAAAGATCTTAACAATGTTTGGCAGAACAGTATGATTGATTCACCTAATACCAGTAAAGGAGCACCCAGATGGCAGGTGGGTGACGATCCAATTTTGGGAAGGCAACCACCTGCAGCTATCAACAGGGAGATGGAATCACATATAATTTCTCAACCTTCTCCTGAAGACTTAGTTCTTTTCTATAAAGATCCTCAGGGTGAAGTTCAAGGCCCTTTTACTGGGAATGATATCATTACATGGTTTGAGTCGGGATATTTTGGCATTGAGTTGCAAGTTCGTCTGGCCAATGCTCCGGTTGACTCCCCCTTTTATTTACTTGGAGATGTGATGCCCCATTTGCGTGCCAAGGCTCGGCCACCTCCTGGATTTAATACTCCCAAACCAAATGAAATCCAGGACACCTCTGGTAGATTAAACTATACCAATGTTGGGAATCTACATGCGGTTGCGGGTGAGGCTGATTTATTACAAAATGATTCGAGATATAAACAGGGTATGGGTTCCACAACGGAGGCTGAGAATAGGTTTTTGGAGTCATTGATGGCTGGCGGTATGAGTACAACTCCATTTGAAAAGCTTGTTCTTTCAGAAGGTCTGTTTATTTTCGTTATTCACTAGGTTTTTGTTTTGTGATAGTATATAATATATTTCTCTTTGATATGAGCTGTTCGTTTTAAACAGGCATGCAGGGGTATGCTGGAGCTAATTTTATTGTACAGCCACCATTGGGAACAAACAGTGGGGAAGATCCATATTTACTGGCTAAGAAGTTGGCATTGGAGAGGCAGAGGCCTGTACCAAATCCTTACTCACTTTGGGCTGGTAGAGATGCAGCTACTGTTACAGACAATGCTCGTGCACAGCATCTTTCTCAGAATATGGAGTCATTGCCTGCCCATCCAGGATTACTTGACCGATCTGTACCAGCTGCCAACAATGGGGCTAGTGGTTGGATGAATTTCCCGACCCAAGTGGGTTTGGACCCACTTCAGGATAAGTTGGATGTTCGTCATGCACAGAATATTCCTTCACAATCTGCCCTTGGTATATTGCAACAGAGGCTACAGCAGCCACAGAACACACACTTGGGTAATCTATTAGCCCAATCATTGGATAATTCATCTCGGATAATTTCTCCGGAGAATCTCCTTGCTTCTGGTATTCCTCAAGATCAGCAGATTTTAAGTTTGTTGCAACAGCAGTATTTGCTACAGCAGGTTCAACCCCAGGCCCCTGTTGCGGCCCAGCAGCTGTCACTTTTGGATATGATGCTTAAGCAGCAACAGAAGCAGGAAGAGCAGCAACTGTTAATGCGCCAGCAGCAGCAGTTGCTCTCGCAAGTGCTGTCCGAGCGTCAGCTGAATAAACAATCAGGAGAGCCTTCGTTTGCCCAGCTGCAGCAAACTGGTGGTTTTACTGCGGGAAATGCTAATGTGGATCACACCCATTTCGAACAACATCATGATATCTTTCAGACTGGTTCACAGGTGCAAGCTCCTAACATACGAGGTGATACTGCAAATGATGCTGGTTTTGTTATGTCTCCTAATGATCCTCAGGAGGTGAGCCAAAATATAGGGCCAGAAACTTCAGAAAGTTCCATGCATCTGCCACATCAGATTTTTGCTAATATCCCAAAGCAAAGAGACTGGGATGATGCTCCTGCAGCAGAAAAAAATGTTGAGCTGCCAACGGATCTTTCAAGCACGACACAGTTGGGGAAATCTGTCCCGCCGAAGCAAAATACAGTTGATCATAAAAATGATTCAGTATTTCATGAAGCTTTGGATGCAATCACTAAGGCTCCGACTGAAGAATTATCCGAACAGGGAGGAAGTGAAGAACAGCACACTGCTAATTCCTCTGTGGTAAAGCAAGTTAAAGTCCCTGAAGCACGGGGTAAGAAGTCGAAGAAGCAAAAGTCCTCTTCCAAGGCTCCGGTTGACTCAGTAAAGGGTGGTGTGACCAAGTCACAACAGTTGAAGTCATCGGAATCTGAAGGAACGGCCTCCAATAATGCAAAATCAGAGACACTTACTTCCCAAGGAGATGCACTTGCAGCATCTGCAACAGAAAAGGAGAAGGCAAAGAACAAAAAATCAGCTGAGGATGGGGGACTCCTACCAGGCCAAAACTCATTGCCTGCTCATAATTATGCAGATGATGTTGTAACTGCTGAGACGGATGCTCAGCCAGGACAAGTTGCACATGTTTCACAGGTCAACACGCAAGCAAATACTGGTCAACGGGCATGGAAACATGCTCCTGGTTTCAAGCCAAAATCACTACTAGAGATACAACAGGAAGAGCAGAGAAGAGCACGTGAACGGGAGGAAGCGGCAGTTTCTGATATCTCAACTTCTCTAAGCTCCATGAGCGTTTCATCCCCTTGGGCTGGAATAGTTGCAAATGCAGATTATAAGGCATTGGAGGAATCCCAGCAGGAACCCCCTAGCACCGAGATAAACTTCACCAAGTCTGACAGCTCCTCTGTACTGAAGAACAATAATAACCAAAATGAAGATCTGTTCTGGGATACTAGTGTTTCCAATTTAGGTGACAGAGAACTAGAGACGATCAATAGTCGGGTGCCTTTAACATCAATGATGAGTTCCCAAACTGATCCTGTTGTTGCTGATGACTTTATTGATGCTAAAGATACTAAAAAGAGCCGTAAAAAATCTGCCAAGGCTAAAAAGGTGGCTCCCGTAGTTACTGCCACCGACGTGTATGTTGGATCAAGTCCGAGTGATAAAGGTAAGCTTGCTCGGCAAATGCAACAGCAGAAGGAAGTGTTGCCCCCTCTTCCATCTGGCCCTTCCTTGGGGGACTTTGTTACCTGGAAGGGGGAGTCTTCTAGTCCTCCTGCCCCTGCTTGGTCTGATTCTGGAAAACTCAGTAAACCTGCATCATTGAGGGACATCCTTAAGGAGCAGGAGAAAAAGGTTTCTTTTTCACAGCAGGTGCCAACTCCTCAGAAGCCTGCAACAAATCAACCTGCTTGTGCAAGTGTTCCTTCATGGTCGCATTCTTCTTCCCCTGCAAAGGCTGCGGCTCCAGTGACTAAATCACAAGCTTCCTCCCAGTCAAAACATAATAAAGTTGAGGATGATCTGTTCTGGGGACCACTAGAGCAACCGAAGCCAGAAGAGCAGTATGATTCTTCATTCATTCATCTTCTAAGATATGCGTTTTTATTATCTTGATGCTTGCTTTGGAAATATTGTTCCCTGTTTTGTTTTTGTTTCTTGAGATTTACTATTTGTTTGATTACCTATTTATTGCCTCCACATTGCTGTGCACATAGTACACAGTATTCCTGTGCTTACACAAAAACCTATATGTTTCCTGAAGAATGATTATTTTTATTGAGGTGGGGCTTGTCTCTCCCTCTCCAGTTCTTTAACATGAGATGATTACAAAATTAATAGCATAATAGCTACAGAACGACTTTATGCAAAGTTCTATGTTAGAAATCTTATTTTTCCTTGTCATTCATGTTTTTTTGCACTTTGTTTTGTTTTGTTTTGCGCCTCACTTCAGTAAGTCATTCACATTGCTTCGCAAGCTCCTTGTGCCCTTACTCTTCAGGCTCACTATTAGCCTGAGTTTAACCTGATGTAGAACTTGTTGAAGTAGATAGATATTGTCTGGACTGGCCTCTGAGTGGATATTTTTAACCAAGTATCCTTCAGTTGATCCTGGCTAGTTATATGCCTTTATCATTTTGTATTCTTGGGATTCAGAAGGTGCCAATGAGGGTGATGAGTAATTATGTTCCATCTTCAAAATAACAGTTGATTTGGTACTTTCGGTAGAAATACCAGAGTGTCCAACTTTGCGTGCACTGTTGTGATAGTTGCAATCATGAGTGTTATAAAGGTCATATGACTCTCATTTTTAAATAAAATTGTCGACCTTTTTTGTTGTGTATTAACGGGCATTGTCTCACTTGTGTTGCCTTCAGGTCTGAGTTTCCTCAACTCGGAACACAGGGAAGTTGGGGAAGCAAAAACACCTCTGTGAAGGGAAACCCTAGCGGGATTTTGAACCGACAGAAATCTGCTGGTGGCAAAGCTGCAGATTATCCATTTTCTGTTTCAGCTCCCTCAGCTCAATCATCCCTCAAAGGAAAGAAAAATGCTACTACCAAGCATTCAGGTAAAAGATCATTTTGGGCAGTTCACTTAGTGCATGCTTGGATATAAGTTTGAGAAAAAAAAAAAAAAAATCAATCCCAACTCAAATCTAACTCAGCTTTGACTCAACTCCACTATCTTCAATATTAATGATTATAATTAAATACTACCAATCAGTCATCCTTACACATCATATCGACTTTAATTCACGATTCATCCACTCACATAATTTTAACTACCCATCCATCACTTCACACCATCTTTCTCCTATTTTTACATCAAATCAACTTTAATTATTTTATTTTATATATTATTTTAATGCAAACTCAAAATCCATTCAAACTTAACCCAACCAACTTTTTAAAAAAAAAAAAAAAAAATCCAAACACAATCAATCTATACCCAAGCAAGCCCTCTTTTTCAAAAAGATGGGCAATAAATTTATTGTGTACTGTCTGTTACAGAGGCTAGTGACTTCAAGGAATGGTGTGAGAGCGAGTGCGTCAGACTCATTGGGTCCAAAGGTACATAAATTATCTACTTTTTATTGTCCGTTTTATTTGCTTATATGTTTAAATCCCTATCAAGTAACTTTGCTATACGTTCAAACTGCCACATCTCTCAATTTAGTTCCTTCTGTTATTGTGGTCTCTGATCAGTTCCTTTAAATACAAAAAAGTATATTACACATGAATTTGTTCAGAATATTTTTTTTCTGTCATCTTCAATGTGCAATGTTGATTTTGTGCTAAATTGATCACATGTTACCGTTTTTGTCTCCTGTCATTAGATACAAGCATACTTGAATACTGTCTGAAGATATCGAGGTCTGAGGCCGAGACACTACTGATAGAGAATCTTGGCTCGTTTGATCCAAACCATGAGTTTATCGACAAGTTCCTGAACTACAAGGATTTTCTGCCTGCAGAGGCTGTCGAGGCTGCCTTCAAGAACCGGAATGATCGAAAAACCACTGCCAATCTGAGTGGTGGGGACATGATTTCTGATTCTTATCCTGATATCGGTGGTGGGCCCAGTGCCATTGATGGGGGCATCACAAAAGCAGGTAAAAAAAAAGGGAAAAAGGGGAAGAAAGTGAGCCCGGCAGTCTTGGGATTCAATGTCGTGAGCAACCGTATTATGATGGGTGAGATTCAGACGGTGGATGAGTGATGAGATGATTTAATTTATGTAAGTGTACATACATTTTGCTCTGAGTGAGTGAGTTGACTAGACTGTACATGTTTTTCTGGTTGCCAGAGGATTTCTATTTTTTTTTTTTTTTACAACTTTTGTCTTTAGAGAAGAGGGTGCAGCGGCTCTAGAATGCCTGCCTTTGGGAATTTTGCTGAAGTTTGTTTTAAACTTTAGTTTGGTTGGTTATACCTGTTGTAGTTTATAACTTGATACAGGGTTTTATTTATGTATTCTTAGGGATATTGTAGTTTTCTAGACTCTTTCTCTTAATCTTGTCATTACCCTTTTATTTTTATATGATATTTTCATCCAAGATTTTTTGTAGTCTTGGCTTTATGGATAACTGATAATTACTGTGTTCATCTCTTGGTTGCTTTTTGTTTAGTGGTTCAGCTGCATTGGATACCACCATCGAATATCAGCACTGGATACCCAGTAGATCATCCCTTAGTGGCATAGAAAATCTCAGCCTAACCGTGAGCTTATAGTTGCTTGAACATTCATGGTGTTTCGGATGATGCGAGGGATTCGTAGTGTAGAAGTTCACGAGGAGTCGCTCGAAAAAGTAATTGAATGAAGTGATTACAGAGTAGGTTAGAAAGAGTGAATCTAATGGGTCAAACACTTGTTGCAATGAAAGATTTTTGAAGGGAGTGTGTGATGCTCTCTTCAAAGTTCAATTTTCAATTAAATTGCTTCTGCATTTTAGTAAACTTTCATTGTTTACTTGTTAAGCGCAATTTAGTCTTTTCAAGATTTCAATAGTTGGTAGGCTGGCCCTCCCCGCCTTGACCTGACCTGCGGCCCACGCTGGTTGGCCCGTTTAGGTCTGCTTTCTAGCAGGCCTAGAAAATCTCGGCCCAACCTGCTCCATTGGCGGTGCGAGGCTTCTGACTGGCCCGCGGGCGAAAGCCCATTTTGACAACTCTATTAATAAGTGAACAAACATGAATAGTGTTTGAACATAATCGAATCACGACTCATTCAGTTCAATTATAGCCCTACATGTGATGTTTATGTTTGTCAACAAAATTATCTCTCCTGCAAATGATTTTGTAATATTAAATTATCTACTCAAGTATAGAGTCGTCATAATAGGCCAAAGCCTAGGGACGCCCTGCGTCTGTCCCGCCCTTTTTTTAGGTCCGACAGGGAGCGGACCTAAATGGGCGAGCTCGTGCGGGCCACGACGGGAAGGTCTGCGGGTTAGCCCGACAAACAAATAACAATAAAAAGAAAAAGAAAATTATGTAATTAAAATAATTAATTTAGATAGTAATTACAAAGTGATAAATATATCTACAAATTCTAACCCCAACAAAATATATGCAAATAATAGAAAAAAAAAAATCATTTTCACTAGTTAATGGTGATTATTAATTTATATTAAAAGTGTCTAAACGTCTTAAAAAAATATGATTTTTTTTTTTAATATTTGGCAGGCGAACCCGCGGCTCGCCTGTGCGCGTAGGGTGAGTTGCCATTTCCTAGACCCACGGGCATAGCGGGCCAACCCGTCCTGTCTCGCCGACTAGTTTTGACAGCTCTAGTCAAGTAGAGTGTGATTTACTTTTCCAAATTTTTTATTTGAGGACCCGAATCCGACCCAACTCCCCACACCCCATATCTCACATTGTAAATCCGACTCCATTTTACGCTTTTAACTGGTTAAATTAAATGGTTATTCTAATCTCTTTATCAGTTATCACTTGTCAACCAAGCTTCAGAATCCTCACCAAATTCTCCCGAAAATGATGAAGGCGTCGTTCAAACTTAGGCATGACCTCGACAAACTCACCGCCGCTTCCACCGTGGCAGTCAACGCCGGTGACTTCAAGCTCCGCGCCTCCATGACCGACGCCACCGTCGCTTCCGGCCCCAGCTTGAACGGCCTAGCCTTAGGCATCGAGAAACCTGGCTTCTTCATGGTCGACTACAACGTCCCCAAAAAGGTCAGCACCGATTGATTAAATCGCCCTTATTCTCGTCGATTAGAGATTCTTGAAGTGGATATCGATATTATTACGATTAAATACTCGGATTTTGGGAACCTAATTTTCGTGATCTGATCTTATTAACCTTCTCCCTTTTTATCTCCGTTATGCACAGTAATTTGCCTTTTGTTGGTTATGCCCACAGGATTTTAGGTTTCAGTTCATGAACACTGTTAAAGTGGCAGAGAAACCGTTGAAATTGACCTACATTCACAGTAAAGGGGATGAACGGACAATATTGGATGGGACACTGGTGATTGATTCTGCAAACAAGGTCTCTGCTAATCACGTGCTTGGTACCGGCAATACGAAGTTGAAGTACAGTTATTCACATGGAGGGCTGACAACATTCGAGCCGAGCTACGATTTGGGGAAGAATACATGGGATTTTGCAGTTTCGCGCAAGGTAAATATGTTTTCGACCAATAGCATGCTCCGGGCTACCTATCAGACATCTAGCAAGAATTTGGGGCTCGAGTGGTTTCAGAGTTTAGAGCAAGGCACGGTCAAGGTAAATGAAATATGTTCTTTTGACTATTTTGCATTTGGGTGTATTGGAGTATAAACTTGATTAAATAATGAAATCTTGTTAAGTGTCTTTTCAAGTGATCTCGGCTCTCAGTACTTGCTTGTTGGACGTAATTCAATATTCCCTGTCCAAATTATTTTGAAATTTGATAATGAAGGATTGCTAGATGAAATGATTTTGACTCTCTTTGCAAGTTGATGAGCTTTCCGATTTTCAATATTATTGTTATTGTTAATTTTATTGTTTTTTATAGTGATTAGCTGCAATAATAAACCAATTTGAATGTATTGAATAGTTACATATTCTTCTGTAAATGAGCTAAAATATGAGGGTGCAAAATTGTCCTGACCTTGTGATGCTTTTTTGAGTGGCCATCATAATTTGCAACACATCTTTACAACTGTTGTTTATGCAGATTTCAGAGCGATAACAGATTCTTTGTTCATTAGTAAACACAAACTTCTTCCGACCTTTGGATAGTATTCTGAAAATTGTGCAGCTTTCTTGTACTACTCATGATAAACTTGATGGTTAGTCTGTTTTCTGTGTATGTGCTGTGGAATCTCAATAATCCTAAGATTCCAACATGACTTGAATATTACAAAACTCATGTGATTTAACAATGGCTTTTAATGCATCTTTTATGGGGTTCACTAGTGGGGCATAACACATGTAAATCCAGATAGTTGCAAATAATTGCAGAGTTTGTACTGTAATGTAAACAGTTAAGAGACTTCGACCTCACAAGCTCATGATAATCTTTCTTGCCCGTTCTCACAAGATTTAGGCACAATACCTTTTATTTAATACAATTGAAAAGGTGATTTGATGCTAGCTCTGTTAATTCAATTGTCGTATATGCAGGTTACAACATCCGTCAATTTGGCAGACGAGCGGAAAATACCAAAAGTATTTGCCGAGTCTACCTGGGAATTTGAAATGTGATTTCTTACTGCCTTTGTTCATCCGCTGCAAGGGTTCAGTGTGGACAACAATCTTATAACAGACTGGATGTAATCAATCTTTTAATCATGGCATTTGTTCTTCATAATTTTGCAAACTGGCTTACAGTTGCAGCAAACTTTTAAGCCATTTTTATCTGCTTGAATCCATTGGTCCATGTTTCTGTCTTGAAATTCGTATCAGGTACAGTTACGTATCTTGTGAGTAAGTTTCACCGAGTTGTGATTCATTCAGTGCACAATCTTCGTGGTATTTTGATTTCATGAATGGTCTTGCACCATGAACTCAATTTACCATGAATGGTTCGTGTGCCAATTGAAGGAAATTGTTCGCGTAATCGTACCAACATTGTGCCAGTTGATATGATAACCTAACACTACAAGGTCCAAATTTAACTCGGCTATTTAATGGCTACAATGCATGTATAGTCTATAGCACCTTAGAATTTAGATCACTGACCAATAGTAGGCATTTTGTTACTGTTTATGTTTAATTGTTGAACATATATATTACTTCAATATATATACGTGGACACTTTCACTTCAAAATGTTGTATTTTAAAATACAATATAAATGAGTATAGTATTTCATTGTAACTGTATGGATTTTTGTAAGAAATTATATTGGATATGAAATTTTATGGTTTGCTTGGTTTTATTATATAAATTTAGTATATTTAAAAAAAAAAAGTTGATTAAGTGAAAAATTTGATTCAGATTTTGAGGTATTATTTAAATAATATTTAAAACTAGTACATTGTTCGTGCGATGTACATGATAATAATTTATCATGATACATTGTATAAATTATAGCATTAAAGAAATGTTGATGTGTAAAATTAGTTTTGAATATTAATATTATTTTTTACCTTTTCTTTTATTTTTATGATGTATAATAGTTTAAATACTATTTATATGTCTATTTCACCGGTCATAAAATATGTCATTGTAGAGTTTTTGTTTAAAATTAAAAAAAAAAATGGAGATTTGACAATAATACTCTCAAAGAATCTCTCTCTCTCTCTCCATTTACTCGTACTTTATATTATTTCATTTCCTAAATAAGTTATTGTAAGATAAAAAAATTATATCAAATGTTATAATCGATATTTAATTCAAAACGGACATATTGTATATTATCGAAAAGTAATAACATTCGCTACTTTTATATTACGTAATATTTTTTTATTTTATTGTATATTACAAATATTTTGAATTTTCTTACAAATATAATGATTCATTTGATAGTTTGACACTATTTTTATAAACTTGTAATTTATAACAAAAAATATTTTGGTTGTTTTTTTTCTTAAGCTAACGATTTATTATTGTTGTTCGATATATGACTTTTTTTATTTATCATTATAATTTATAACAATATATATTATAAGTATTTATTTTTTTCTAAGTTAATAGTTTACATGGATAATTTGACAGATGATACATTTTTTTTTGTCATCATAATTTGTAATATATATATTATAATATTTTTTTCCTTTCTATACTTATAATTTAAATGGTATGTTGACATACGAGTCATTTATTTCATAATTTTTTATACTGCATATTATAAATATTTTGATTCTTTATCGCGTAATTGTTTATATGATAGTTGGACCATTGATTTTTATCATTTTAATATCATATATACTTTTTTTCGAAATAGTTGTTTACTTATATTTATTGTTAGCATTAATTTGTTAAACTCGTGAGGGATAAATATAACAATTACGACGGTAGGTTACTTTATATTAAACATTTATCATACATTCATTATATCTATTATATGAATAAATCGAGATGTTAGTTAGCTTTGAAAGAAAAATGACACTAATACTTAAATAAAAGGGAAAACAAGTAGGAAAAAATATCATATTAGAAAAAATGCTCTTTGAGTGTTCCAACAAATATTTTAAATTTCAATATTTTTTAAGGCATACAAAAAATTATCCTCAGTGTAATTAATCTATGCATATCCATTAATTTATATTCTCATTTTAAAAAAGTATAGATTAGGTATAAATTGAATAATTTGTTGTAAATTTTCAGAAAATTTAATCTCAATCATTGATAACATCACTGAAAATTAAATACAACTATATTAAGATGAAATAAAATAATTCGAAGTGAAGTCAAAAACTATAGTACGAGGTGCAGTGTGACTTGCTGCCTATTTTACGGGGTTTTTGAAAAGTTTAATTTACAGTTTTAAATGAATTATTAATATCCCATTAAAAATAATAAAATGAAGTATCACTATGGATGAAATTTCAAAAGAAAAAAGAAAGGTGCTTAACATTTTTTCACAATAAGTACATTTTTTTTGGGAAATCATACTATTTATAGAAAATATACTTTTTATTATATATATAAATGTAATGATTAATATTGATGTGATGTAAAATTAAAATATACATTTATAGAAAATATACATTTTATTTGTGGGGACCTTTTGGGCTCGACTACTGGTGTTAGATGGGTTCGGGAGGTGATAGTGGGGGTTGGCCGATTTTCTTTCGGTTGGACGTGGGTCGATTCAGGGAATGGTTTGGGGCTCGGTTTCAGCTACTGTATAAGCGGTTGCGCAATTTCGATAGTGGTTTCTCGGCCGCGACTCCTTCTTGTGCCGATTGTTCATTGCTGGCGGAGACTGCTTGTTTGTCGGGGAAGAGCTGTTAGTTTATTTTAGATTATTTGTTGTTCTTGTTTAGTGTTTTAGTATCTGTGTTTGTGTTTGCCTTTGTGTTTTAGGTTTGGGCCGTTGGCTTAATTTAACCCGTGTGTCACCTTATTATCCTGTCGGGATCCGACACTCGGGTATTACCCTGTTGGGTTTTAGTTTCGTTGTTTTTTTGTGTGTTAGTGTTTTTGTGTGTTTGTGAGTATTACCCTGTTGGGGTCGACTCTAGGCGGTGGTTTCACTGTTCTCCCACTTTATTCAGTTGTTGGCTGTTTTTATTCAGTCGTTGCCTGTTTGTATTCAGTTGGTGATTGTACTTTTGTAGATTTTTTTGGTTATATATAAAATCTCTATTGTTTCGAAAAAAAAGAAAAAAAAATTAAAAGATAAACTATTGCAATGATATGTAAAGTAATAAATAAATTATTAAAAATAATAAGTAGTTAGAATTACTCAATCTAATAAGTAAATTAAAATTAGTGTAGTTTATGATATCAACTAAGAGATATTATTTAATTATGATAATAATATTAGAGAGAATTAGTTTAATTAAATTTAATTTTGATTTTAGGTTAAAACTTAAAAGTCTAAAAAAGTTATTTTGTTAGTCAATGCCAATGGTTAAAATATGTATATCAATGTGACGTTGGGTACAAAAATCATTACGTCAACATTCATCAAAAGTTTCTAATAACATCACACTCATTTGAGTGGGTGCCAATTAGAATTATTAAACGAAATGAACCGCTCGTTAACGCTTTATAAGAATTTAACTCGATTCGTTTGATAAACGTATTGACTCGATAAAACTAAAAAATATACATATATATATATGTGTGTTATATAAATTTATATTATTTGACCCATTAGTATTGATAGATGAATCGCGCTCAAACTCGATTATTGACTCGTTAAGAGTTGCCCGAAATTAATAATTGTTACAATATCGGGTAAGCTAACGAATAAACTAAAAGGCAGGGGGTCCAACTGCAAACGGCCTAAAAATTTGTGAAATCAAGGCCCGAAATGCAGGAACATTTTCGCGGTTAAACGTTTTCCGCTCGTTCCTCAAAAATCAAACCTTTTTGCCGCCTAAAACCCTTTCCCCGAACAATTTCCCCCCAATTTATCTTCTCATTTCAGATCTAATCATAAGATTGTTTAATTGTTCTCCTCCAATTCCCTTCCTCCGAGTGAAAATCGCCGATATTATGGACAGCGACGACGATTACCAGTCGTTCTCGCCGCCAAAGGAACAGTCGCCGCAAGTCCAACACCGGCGTCTCAAGCGCTTGAAGAAATCCAGCTCAAAACCCTCAGATGATCCTCTGCTCATATCAATCGACGACCCGCTGTTGTTTCCCAACGAAGATTTCGCGAGATTGGAAGCTTTGGAGAATGGTACGGCAACTCCCGATTCATCTTCCGACGACTTAGATTCTACCGAGGAGGCAGGTTTATCCCGGAAGCCGCCATCGCAGGGATATGATGATGAGAGCGGGATGGGGAATAAGGATGAAATGGAAAGTGGGCCTTTTGAGAATGTTAAGAAAACAAAGAGGGTTTTGGAGTTTGATGATCCTGTGATGGGTGGTGGTGATGCAGGCGAAGGGTTCGAGGGGTTTGAGCTGGATAAGGACAGGAAGCAAAGGACTGGGGAAGAGGATGTGCTTGGTGAAGGAGACGATGATATGAAGATAAACAGGAAGAAGAAGCAGAAGAAGAGTGGGGACAGTAATGGTGGTGATGAGTTGCAGACCAATTTGCGGGGTACAAATAAAAGGACAGAAAAAAAGGTACCATAGGTTGATCAGTTATGGTTTTATTTTCTGTGGCTCTTGGGTGAAGTTGTAAACTTGTAATGGTGCGTAACTTATGATGGTTCTTTTTTTCTTTTCTTTTCTTTTTTTTTTTGTCGTAATTTTGCAGGAAAGGAATGCTTACCTGAAGGAGCTTCATGCTGAATCTCAGAGGTTATTACGAGGTTTGTCGTGCACCTTCAGTGTGTTTGAGTTGCAGGTGGTTACTTCTTTTGGTTATTTCTTGTGCACTTCTGAGATTGTATGGGGTAAATGTGTGACTGGGCAGAAACAAGGGATGCATCATTTAAACCTATACCAGTGGTGCAGAAGCCTATATCATCAGTTTTAGATAAAATACGGAAGCGAAAGCTCGAAATCTCAAAGAAGTGGGTAGATTGCTCTTTTACTTTGTTTGTGCTTCAAATTTTGAGTATTTTCTTGGATGTGATTTGCTTGGCATGTTTCTATGGAAATTGTTTGTTGGATAGCAGATTTGTGGACATAAAAGACCAGAACTATGTTTATGATGGAAGTATCAGTCCAAAAGATAGAATAGCGGACCTTGATGTCTCTTATGAAGAGAGGGAAGAAGAAATTTTGGAAATATTAGTGGAAAAGGAGAAAGTTGGGCCTTCCCTGGAAGAATCAAGTAGCTTGGCTGCTTCCAGTATGGACGGACTCATAGACACTGCTAAACAGACAATTAATGAGAATCATCTGCAACAAGTTTGTGCTTACTTTTTGACGTCCTGTATTTCTTTTCATTTGATTTTAAACTTATATATCAAACTTCTTGTGTGGTTCATTGATGTTACTTTTTATTTTTCTCAAGTTACATAAATATTCCTATAATGTAGGAAACACCATAAGTTGTTGGAATCTACTTTTTTCAAGCAT
Source organism: Striga asiatica (assembly GCA_008636005.1). Taxonomy (NCBI): domain Eukaryota; kingdom Viridiplantae; phylum Streptophyta; class Magnoliopsida; order Lamiales; family Orobanchaceae; genus Striga; species Striga asiatica. The sequence goes on along the minus strand of BKCP01008070.1, from coordinate 2,125,881 downwards.
TGCACCTTAATAATTTTTCTCACTTCTTTGCTGCAGTCACCAGTTGAAGATGCACCACCTGCATTTCGAGCACCAGTGTTTGACACAGAGGTTACCTAACAAAATTTGTTTGAGGAAGCTGGTGATTCCTGCTGATGTTAATTTTTCAAATTGCTTATCCAAATTTATTTCTTCAGGATCTTTTTGATGTTTTAGAACCAAATGGTATAACAGCCACAGCAAGTGATGAACCAAGTAGTCCTCTGGAAGAAGATTTTGCTCCATCCTTGCTTACTTTGAACTTGAAGTTTGATTCAGCTCCTGTTGATGACAGGTTAGTGGATGTTGGGACTTGTCTTTTAATTGCCATGCCTGAGGCTTTCCAATTTTGTAGTCGACTTTTCAGCTTTTTTCTGTAACTACCGTCACATTGAGTCTGCTTGTCTCATGTGGTTGCAATATCACTTACTAAGAATGTTTCACAACAGAAAATGACAACCATTTTTTAAAAATTCCCAGTGCTTCAGATGAAGATGATAATGACAAAGAGAATGTTGATCCCCATCCTTGTGGAATTGCCGATGGTAGCTCAAGTCCAAAAGGTGAATTTGCAAAAGACTTTATTGATGATGAAGCAGAGGAAGAAGATGACAGTGATAACGATCTTAGTCGCTTCAAAGAAAATGATGATGCTGAGGATGCTGAAGATTTTGTTGAACTTAATGATATGATAGCAACTGGGTACGAAGAAAGGTCCATCGACAATGAAAGGCGTAATGAACTTCATCAGAAGTGGCTTGAGCAGCAAGATGCTGCGGGAACTGATAAGCTTATGCAGAAATTGAATTTTGGTTCGGGACTCAGAGAAGCAATGTTACTGGATAAGGAACCTGAAATTGATGAGAATGATCAAGAACTTGGTGACAACGATGATGATGACAATATTGACAACGAAAGTGATGAAGGGGAAGAAAATCCTCTTCCACGGAATTCTGCCAGAATAAATACGAAAAAGGCCAAACAGATAATTTTAGAGATGTTGACTGACAAAGACGATGCTTATGTATCAGATGATGATGATGATGACACACAAAGACGGCATGCACGTCGTCTCCTTATTAGAAAAGTGAGTTGTGTTTAATGTGTTCTAATTTGATGGGCAGTAATCTTGTTTCCATCAGTTCTTTATTGGTTTAGGCTGATGCGTTGAATGGCTGCTGTTCTTTATTGAACTTGAACAGGAAAAGCAGACTACTGTTGTGTCACCTGCTGAAGATGAGAGTTCCAGGGAAGTCTTTGGTCTTATTAAGAAGCTAAATATTGTCCCCGACAATAAGAAAAAACCAAAAGCAACGTGTAAGACTTGTCTTACCTTTTCTTTTGAATATTTACAAGTGTTTAAACAGTTTCCCATACTGATCATTTGTTGTATGCAGCATTCTTTGACACGGTGTTAAAGGGAGGAAATAGCAACAGCTCTTCAAAGGTAGTCATTCACAAACTTGGGAATATATGAGTAGTAGTAGAGCATTGAAAGTCAATCTTGTTAGTTCATGCGGTCCATTGCAGAGCACCTTCCTCATAATCTTGTTCACAAAGAATGATTACTTAATGCTGTTGGATGAGTGATGTTATTCTGTTGAGTATGAGAATTAAATTATATCTAAATCATATCAGGCCCCTAAAGATTTGTATGCTTATGTTGAGGTTGCAGAGCCTTCTACAATTTATCACCTAGTGTTCTATTCTGCAATTTCCCTGTGCATGCCAGTTTAACCGGACATAATATATTCTTTCTTTCCCCTCTCCCCCTTAGATTCTCATGGTGAGGATTCCCTTGCAAATGCAATTTTCATGTACTGGGCTCTGGATAACAAGGAAATTGAAATATTTGATTTGAATGTCAAATGCAGTCATCTTTCCTTGGACGAGTATCAAATCATTCAATGTCATCATCTCACAAGCAAGGGTCAGGAGCAGTTCGATCTTTTATTTTTGGAAGGGATGACAGTAATAGCAGAAGTTCTATGTCAATTTCAGAGGATTCTTCAGATACTGTGAGTTTCTTTGCATTAAACATGATACAACAAGTTACGAGATCTAGATCTTAGTCTAAATTCATAAATACTCTTTAAATATTAGTAATGGATACATCTTGGCACCTGTGTTTATATTACAATTGAACCTTATGGGCTAACTTGTAAAAGTATTTACCTCAAAGGGCTATATGGTGTGTTTGTAACTACTCACCAGTGATATATGTGGATTTTTATGTGCAATCAGGTTTGTAGGCGTTGTACCATAAAGGAGGTTATATGTGGTGTTTGCAGCACTAGATTGCATTTATTAGTATTCTTCATACTGTTATTGCTTCGTTCCCATTATTTTTCTTTTTGTACTGCTACCTTGAATATAAATATGCTTCATTAATTTCATCATGCAGTAATCCTGAACTTGTACAACAGCCTATGAATAAGATATGCCACATCTTCTTGTCACATGCAGGTTTCTCAAGAAGCTCGACCCACCAGGACTCTAACTGCTAAGTATATCAGCTCGCAGACCAAATTCACAAGCCAAAGCCGACAATCTGCTTTAGAGACATCATCAAGGACTTCATTGCTCGATATTTTGAAGCAATCATCATCACGACCACAAGCCTGCAACACAGACACTGCAGTCGATCTGATGAAAGGCATATTTGCTTTTAGAGCTCCGAAAAACCCGACTAAGTTGGAAGGAAGAAGCTAAAAATCACCACTTGCAAAAATATTGCATCTTTTGCATCGAGTTTAGGTGCTATCAGCTTTTGCATTTGGTATGCATGTTTGCATCGACTTTTCTCCTTTTTTTGGGTTGATGGTTTTGGTGCATGAAATCTGTATGCATCCATAAGATTATGCGATTATATGTGAGGTGAGGTTGTCTGCCTGCTTCAAGGGTGAAGCTTAGGGTTCTAATTTTATTCAAGTATTTGGATGGGTGAGAATATTCAACATGACATGTAGTAAGCCTTTTAAGTTAGATTAAAACTTTTAATTTGCTTCAAGTTTGGGTTCTTTTTCGGTTAGATTGAAACTTTTTGATTTGCTTCAAGTTTGATTACTTTTTCCTTCATCTTCTTTTTCCAATAAGCATGGCAGAATTTGGTGCTAGAAATTGTTGTGTTTATGAGAATGTTGTGCCAAATTTTTGTTGAAGAGAACTTATGTCAGAATGTAAATTGCTTAAAATTATTAGTATTTTCCTAGTCATTAGCTAAAATGCTAATAAGTTTAGCCCATTTGGTTGCAAATGACAATTAAATGAGATTTTCACCTTCTTATCCCCCTTCCTTTAAGGCTAAGCTTATTGATGTGTCATACTTTGTGCCCCTCTTTTGATGACCATCGTTATTGTAAATGCATGGATTTAGTTTGCTATAAATAACCATAAGGACATGACTTCTATCTGCTATCTGGTAATGAATAAATTGTTAAATTCATTTTTCAAATAGTAATTTAAAAAGTTAACATTTCATACTTAACAGTTACCATCAAAATGAAGAACACAATTGTTAATTAATCGGTGTGTTTTATCATATGCCGGCCGTTTTATCAGTTTCTTGCAGTTTATATACATCATCAACTTCAACTTCTTAATAATTTACAACAGGTATCTTAATAAAATTTTCTATTGGTATCTTAATAATTATATACATCTTCTTGCAGTCAAGCCACCAATGAAAAAAAAAAAAACCAGTAAATAAACATGTCAGACCAAAATATGCAAAGTGCTGGTAAATATTATCACAAACATAAGTTATAAGGTTTTAGAAACCATGATAAAATCACCACCCAACATAATATGTCGATGGTAAAACATTTTTATTGGAAGCCATTCAAAAAACTTGAATTAGTAATTTGTTTTATTTTATTTTTATTTGAAACGGCATTTAATACTAAATGTAAAGAATTATATTATTGTGCCCAAGTCAAATTTGTTACCAAAATTACTATAGATATACCTGGTGGGCAAGTATTCGTGATGGGCAAGTAAAAACTGAATTATGACCTGTCCTCCCTTGTTTCACTCATATTTGATATGTATAAACTCACTCTATCCCTACAAATCTCCTCGATCTGCAAACAAAACAGAAAATTAATTAATTAAAAATATGCAGATATTCGTCAAAACTTTGTCCGGCAAAACCATTACAGTCGAGGCTGGTTTTTCCGACTCCATCGATTATGTCAAGGATAAGATTCACCTCAAGGAAGGTATTTTATTTACACCTTAATTTCAAATCATTATTTACTTCTTTTTATTTAATTTATTTATTATTACTACTACAAAGTTCATCTGATTTTTGTCATATTTGTGTTTTTTTTTCTTGCTCAGGAATTCCACCAAATCAACAACGTTTGATTTTCGCCGGAAAGCAACTCGAAGATGGACACACTCTCTCTGACTATAACATTGTCAAAGGTTTTATCGACTTTCGACTTTCTTATTTTTCCCCTTATATTTGTCAGTTACATATCTTTAAGACAGAACGTTTCAAAATTTGTTCATATCAAGTTCTAAAGTACAATACGAGTTTATTTACTTAATTTTTTTTTTTTTATATAAAAAACTTAATTAGTGAAAAATGCAATATTGCAGAGTCTACTTTGCATTTGGTTTTGAGGCTTAGGGGTGGTGGCACTGCCAAGTTTGCACCGTCTCTCTTGGCATTGGCTCTGAANTGCACCCTCGGGCTACCAACTGTAGGAAGAAAAAATGTGGTCACAACAACGATGTAATCTATTTAGTAATACATATTTTCTTTTCCTTACATATTCAATTAAATTTTACTAGAAATTTTGATTTAGAGATCTAACAATCTTATACTTTTTTGTTTTTATTTTTGTACAGTTGAGGCCGAAATCATTATTGTACAAGCATTGGAAGTATATTCCGTGAAGGGCATGTATAGGAGATTAAGGACACTCTCCAAACTATTTTAAAATGTATCATTAATGGAAATTTAATTATCCCATCACCAGTTTTTATTCCTCTATTTACGCCCTGAAGTTCAAACTAGGGTATTTCACATACGTCGTCCCCGATGCCGCCAATGTTGTCCGTCCGATTACATGAAATCTTTTATCTGAACTGGTTAGTCATGTATTTTGGCCGGTACATGTGAGTATTTAGTTATATGCCTTTTTGTATTCAAGTTAATAGCTATGATTGGATACAAGATTTCTTAAACAAATTCAATCATTTTTAACCAATCAATTTATTTGACTAAAAATAATTCAACTAACCCAATTCCACTATCGATATTATCAGTATAGTTTGTAAGGTAGTTTTATATGATATATATAATTATAGGATTGACCTTTTGTAGCGGAAGCGATAAATTGCCCGTATCTTTAATTCGGCGACTACTACTTATATGAAATTTAACAACTATAATCATATGGATTAAGTAAATTAAAAGCTGTAAAATGGTAGGATTTGTATTATACTAAAATCAGATTCAAGTACAAGAAATCGGTTTTTAACTGAGCCAAGCTATTTTATATGTGTATTAAATGTGTCGAAAAAAAGACACTTGTACAAGAATAAATGATGCTATTTTATAGTAATCCCATGCTCGTTATTCGAGGCTGGTTTGGCTGCATTAAATGAGATTTAACGGCTAGGGGCAGCTAGTCTCCAGGTGGTCCCACAAGTAATGATGAAAGTGTGGGACGTCCCGTCTGCATTTAGTACTCTATCCTGATCTCGGCCTCACATGGAAATCGGTCCTCGGCTCATCAACAAGGTCGGTTCCCCTTCCGGTTCACGCCGAGCTCTTCTTAGTCGGGCCTGTGACTAACCCTCCACGTGGCTCATTCTGTATGGTCTAGCCAGGTCGGTTGACTAACCCTCCACGTGGCTTATTCTGTTTGTTCTAGCTAGGTCAGTTGTCAACATAGAGGCCCCCGAAATTAGAAGGCATACGAGTAGTGTTAACTTCTGATATCTTCGTTGTTTTCCTAGGCCGCCTGGAGTACTCAGCGCAAAAACTGTAAATATGGTTGACTTTAATTGATGGTCTTCAATGCGGAGCGATACGATGGTTTAGACAGTCGCCCGATTACGAAAAGGCGCGTTTATATTTAATGCATTCAAGGGATCCAAAAAACGACTACTTAGTCTGAAACAGTGGCTTTGCACGTGTTAATTTCTGATTGGACCAGCCACCTTAAATGGGAAATTTGAAATGCTTCACCTGGACACGTCAGTTACATGCGCATGTTAACCAACGGGCACCAAAATTCCTTTATAAGTATAAGGACCTTTTCCCCTTTAGGCTCTACTTTGGTAATTTTCAAAATTTCGAACTCTCCATACTTGCTTTTTCGCTCTCGACTGCCCTTAGGCTGTTTCTGTGCTTCGTTTGTATGAAATTTCAAATTCCCCGTAAGACTAAGTTTCAAATATTTTCTTTGTACATTTTAATTTTAAAATTTCTCCTATTCATGGCGAAATGACATCTGCAAACGAAGGGCGCGCGACATCAAGCAAGAGTTGGACGGCGTCTATATCTGAGGGAAGTAGGCATATAGAAATAAAAATAAATCTCAGCCATCAAATCAAACAATTTAATGATTGAAAAAAAAGGCAAAATTATACCTTCATTAAGGACATTTTGGACTTTTTATCCTCAACAATTAACCACATCACTGAGTCCCACCACAAAAACAATCAANCTATTTTCATTATCTCTCTTCTTTCTCTCTCTCTCTCTCACACACACACACATGCATTCATGCACTACACACACACATCCACATACAGACGAGACGGGAAAAACTCATCGCCGGCTCACCAGCACCGGCGTCCACAACCACTGTCGGCCCACCGCCCGCCATCATAGATCTGCCGCTGTCACTGTTGATTCGTCTCCGTCGACAGCCACTGTTGGCCCACCTCCCGTAGCCCATATTTTCTCTAGCAGCTCCGACCGACCACCGTCTATGCCGCCATCTGGTTCGGCGTCTGGAGCTCTCATTACCGTCGTCCTCTCTCCGTCGACCACCGTCCGTCCCGTTTCTGTCACCGTCTTCCTCCGCCGCAAATCTCAATCGCCGGCAGGTGTAGATGGCGAGGACCGATGACCAACCACCTTAACAGTCGTGGATGTCTTTTCTTCAGGCTAGGTCTTGGCGGAGCAGAGAACGGCCGGGAGGCTCAGGCGGCAAGTACAAGGCTAAGTTGACGGGGAGAAACGTGAACCACGTTGAAATTGGGGGACTTTGTTTTTAAAAATTTGATATCTTCTAGGGTCTTAGTTGCAAAGTTATAAATTTAAAAAGATGTAATTTATCAGAAATTTAATAAATGCACATTAATAGTAATTAAAATGGACAATAAACATGTGTATATAGACATTACAAAATATCCTCTATACAGACTATACAATACTGATATAAAAATTGAGAAATTCGACCAAAATCGGAATAACCAAACCGAACAAACTAAATCAAATATATTGTTTTCGTTTTTATAATTTTTTTTTATATTACTACATTATTACATTGAAGCAAAAATTAAATATCAACTACTAAATAACAATATTAAAATACTGATATGTTATTATAATATAAATAATAAAAATTCAGTTATTATGGTTAATTCGGTTAACCGACCAAATAAACATAATATTTTGGTTCGATTTTGGTTTCATTTGTGATAAATTTAATAAATGCATAATTTCTATATTATATTTTTAATAATGTATAATGCACAATAGTGATAGACAGTATACACAATAGTGTGTATGATATTGTACTTTAGCATTGCACTAGTGACTTAAACAACTTTGTTTGAAAATATCAAAATTCCCCATATTTTTTGGTTTCTCACGTTTACATTTCCGGTTATTCCAGTTTGATATTGGCTTTATTTTTAAAATAATCACAATGTCCAAAACAACCGTGTAGATATCCGAATTAGGCTAATATGCGATTCTCGGTTCAATGACAGGGAACCGAGGAGAGACGACCTAAAAACCCAGACCGGTCTTTGAGTGATTACGATGTGCCGAGTTGACCGAGAAATAGAATTAATCGGAACGACGAGCGGCACCAGCTTCGAAATCGGCGCCTTGGCTGCCCAGGAGCGACGCGGACCTTGTGGGGCGCCGAACAGGGACATGGGGTCCCGAAGCTTAGGGAACAAATTAATGGAGAAGATCCGACCTGAATATTTTCTGAAGTCGGCTCCTGGACGCCTCTGAGACCCAGAACTAATAAAATATTGTCACTTGTCAGCTAATGATTGCCGATGGGATGCACCTCCATAGCCTGTAATTCAACTTATTCTGGAGAGCATTTAATGTCTGACAGGTAATGATTAGAAAAACCTCAAATCACCTTTAATATCTGTCATGGCAATGCTGACCTGCTCTGCGGGATCACTGTACAACGGAAAAACATGAACAGTGCATGAACAGTGCTGAATTTAAGGCTACTATACATAGAAGACCCTTCTCATTTATTTGAGGGTTTGGAATTCTCAACTACTACTTTCTCTCTCTACAAATCTGTAATAAATTCCTGTAAGAACCCCAAAGCGTAACAAAAGTACAGATCTCATTATCAGAGGTCGATCTCGTAATTAATATAAATAACCCATTTTTCTCGTATTACATCTTTATTTTCTATTTCTTCCAACATTAAATTTTTATTTAACCGTTGATTGGATCCGTCCATCAACAAACCGCATTATGTGACCAATATTTTATTTTTTACATTATATATATGTAGTTTATCCAAAAAAGTAATATGAAATATTAAAATAAAAAATATTAAAGTAATAAATATATTTTTATAAAATAAATAATATTTTATTTTGACTATTTTGATTAGTTCTATAACTGACCAGATAAATCGATTATTTGAGTTCGTATTTAGATTCGTTTAGGAGAAAATATCAGTCTGTTTATTTTTTTTTCAATAGTTTGACGATGTTATTTCGGTCGGCCGGTTCGATCAATGAACAACACTAATCGCGGTGCCAAATTCGTAAATTTGTGAGAATACACAATACTGTTAGTCGGGGTGCACAATATCCTTGTATTGAGTGCACATTAATGCATATGAGAATGCACATTAGCTTATATTCCACTCACATACCTCGCGTGAAAAAAATAATAAAAAAATACAATGTTATGTCATTGCGCATTCTTATAACCGTTAATGTGCGGCTAGATAAATTAGTTTATCTATAGTGTGCATTACGTAGCTCGGATATGGAAAATCCAGTCGATTTTTGTTAATGTGCATATACACCCAATAGTTGTGCACTGAACTGAACATTATTGTGCATTTATAAAGTTTTGTTCATTTATAAATTTTACCCATGAACTAAAATATAATATATTTAAATTTCAGAAATTGCATCAAAGTCTCTGTATTTTTTATTAATTATCGATTTGCCTCGTGTACTAAATTGAAATATATTAAAATTTAAGAAATTGCTATGAAGTCCTTGTAACATATCAAATTTTCCAATGTAACCCCCAATTCATATTCCAACAACAACATAGACCATTCTTCTTCCTTACCCAGATTCGGTTTTCATCAGCCCCAAATAGTGAAAGTAGTTATGTTGTGATCGACCAAATCAGCGTCTCCAATCACCCAGTGTCCGGCGAGAACGGTGACGGCTCCGATTACTCGGCGAATTTGCATATCTCATATTCCGGCTATCCCTAGGCGGATGGATTCGATGCTCTAGCGGTCATCCCGATGGAGTTCGGCGGATCGGAGACTGATTACGTGGCAAAACACCGAATTTCTGTCGAGTTGCAGGGGCGTCGGGTGTGGTGGCGCCGACTGGTCTGTTGGAGGTTGTTGGTGGCAAGAAGGCGGCGGCTGGCTCAACAGGACTGGTGGCGGTCGACTTTGGTATGTGGAAGAGGACTATTGATGGCGGCGGCCGTCGGGCGACCGATGGTGGTCATGGTGACCAGCTCGTATTTTGGTGTGTGTGTGTGTGAGAGAGAGAGGAATGCGTGCGTGAGTCTTGATATTTAAGTGTGTGTTTTAGTGTGTGAGATAGATGGGTGTGGTCCACTAGATGAGTTATAATATTTGTGATGACCATTATACCCTTAATTTGTGGTCAATTGCACATATTTGACCATGATACTTTTAAGTATTTATCAGAATGTCATCACATGATTGACTGTCATTAGTAAATTTTGACTTAATCACGACCATTAATTTGATGGAATCAATGGTGCATATTTATTCTTATTTTTTTCACTATCTATCATTCTCATTTAAGCGCGCCACACACACACACACACACACACACACACACACACACACATATATATATAGGGAGTGGTTCAAATAAAAACTAGTCCTGGTGAGAACCGTGAGAACCGTATTTGATGCTATCTTTTATTGTGTATGATGTTATTTTTCATATTAGACGATGCTATTATTTTTACAAGTGCTACCAGAAACTGTGTTGCTATTTTTAATAAAATTCATCCTAATTAAAAATAGCATCAAACACAATTAATCATAGCACTACGCCCCAATAAAAATAGCGGTTCTCACGGTTCTCACATTAAGACTTGGTTCTCATTTGAACCACATCCTATATATATATATCCCCTCTTAATATAATTTCAAAATGTGCTGAGCCTAAATGGCTGGCTCGCACGCTTCGAAAGCTTACTTGACAACGTTACATGCTTCGGCTTTTGGTTCGGATACATTCCCTAATTGTTTAAAATAAAATACATAATAAATAGGATTTTTGTTTAATTCGATCCCCTCCAACTCCAAAATAAATAGGATTCTTATATGCTATGCAAATCCTCCAACTCCGAAATAAATAGTTTTCTTATCTTATATGCCGTGTAAATAGGATTTTTTGCTTAATAATATAATAAAAAATTTAGACATAATTCACGAAATACCAAAATAAAAAATAAATAGGATTTTTTTGCTTAATATTATAATAAAATATTTAGACATAATTCACGAAATACCAAAATAAAAATTTAGTTTCATATATTATTTTATTTATATAATTAATGTAAACAATAACTTTTTTATATAGTTTTATTTATGTAATTAATGTAAACAATAACTTTTTTATATAGTTTAAATTAAAAAAAATACTATAATTCTACAAAAATAAATTAGACACATATATAGCCACTTGCATCTTATATCTTTTCAATCCAAGTAAATAAATTATTTAAATTTTTTTAGAATATCTATAAAAATACATTGAAATAGTTATAGAATATTACATGATCTTTCTAATCTATATCTATATATATATATAATGAGGTTGTTGGAAAAATACATTAATAGAAAGTTTGACCTAATAAATAAAACAATTGACTTACTATAAATGGAAAGTTCGAAAAAATACATGTGAATCTTTAGTAACAAAATCTGAATCCTATTTTTTTGGTAACTAATTTGGAGATTCTTATGGCAAAATTTGAATCCCATTTTTTTCGCATCATATTTTATTTTTTGTACCAAAATTTAAATCTTATATTTTGGTAACAAATTTGGAGATTCTTATGCAAAAAATGTGTCAATTATTTATGAAAACAATTCTAAATACAAATTAACTTAAAGACCGTACAAATTGGATACGAATTTAGGAAACAAATAGTTGTATAATTCTTAACCAATTCTTCCAATTTTATTGAATAATTTTTTCTTTAAAGAAAAGTGTGTAAATTGGATAAAACCACGTGCAATTTTTATTTTAGAATAAAACTGATATTTGGACGGGATGTACATTCAAAATTGTGTCCACATTTTTGGTAACAAAAGCGATTCATCTTTGATATTTAAAGTCACCTTATCCAATTATTTAGGAAAAATTGTGTGCAACTTTTCAAAATTTAAATGCATCAATTTTTTTGGATTCTTATGTTTTTCTTAACCATGTTTTATCGAGATTTTGGTAAGTTCATATCATTTTTTTTTTGTTAAGTTCATATCATTTTCTTTAGGAAAGAGACAGTTGCATAAACATTAACAAATTGTTTCAATTTTTTATTAAAATTATTTTCAATTCAATTTATTTGGTAAAAAAATCGTTGCAGTGTTAGGAAAATTCGGTTGCATTTTTAGGAAAAATTGATGATTTTTTATTTTGTTTAAAAAAATATTCGGATCAATTTGCTTGATAATAATCAGTTTATTGGTAGAAAAATCGGCTTCATTTTCAGTAGTAAATTATAATCCTTTTTAATATATATAAAAAGGTTGTTGGAAAAATACTTAAATAGAATGTTTGACTTATTAATTAATTTGTTTGACTTACTAATTTAGGAAAATTTGTTAAAAAGCACGTGCAATTTGAGTAAAAAAAATGAGATTTTAAAAGCAATATTAGAATCAATTTCTTAACAAAAAAACCGGGAGGATGATGTTGAATTGTGGATGAGGATAATGTCAATTAATTCTTTCCGAATTGAAAGGTCACATGTGAAATATATACACCAAGGATATCTAATTTATTATTTCTTAGGGAGCATGATTGTAGGAGATCAAAATATATCAATGTAAATGTAACATCAAACCATATAAAACAAGTTACGTTATAAGTAATTTAAACATTCTTGGTAAATTTTAAATTATTATATATAATAAATTCTTTGTTTTTTTATATATTAATAGATACTACCTCCTTTTTTTTAAAATGTCATTTTGAATTTATTTCTTTTCGGAGGGTAGGCATCAACCAACTCACGGATTGAGCTTGCAATAACATTAAGCACTTTTTTCCCATGAACAATTAACCAAATAAATGACGTTATTGATCTTTTGTACATATTTTTTCATTATTACCTCAATCTAGCTAATAAATACACTATATCTTTTCATATTCATTCTTCATCTTTTAACAAAACATCCATCTCTATCCTCATTAATGAGGGTTATTATTTACAAAAAAAAAAAATCTTAATTACTGTGCAACTTTTCAAAACGATACTTATTAAAAGAAGGAGGGAGTACTATATATATATATATATTGAAAGAGGTTGATTAAAAAATTATTTATAGAAACTTGATAAAAAATTTGAGTCAAAACCTTTGACTTAGTTTTTTTTGGAAATTCAATCTAATATTATAAAATAACAATAGGGATTTATTTTAAGTTGAGAAAAAGTTCTCGCCTAAAATTTTAGATTTTACTACAATTGATAACTTTTTTTAAAATTTTGAAAAATTGGGAGTTGATTTGTAATTTGAATTATAGCGCCGACGTTGGATTTTGGCCGAGTCTATCAATGAGTAAATGACATCATTGAATTTGTTGGATGGTCGTATGTACTTGAGTTCTGACAGTACATGCAAATCGGATTCTAATAATGATTTTTTGTCTGATCTCCATACGCCTGAGTTTTTGAATAGTATCAAGTGTTCCAGATACCGAACCATGAGTTGTATTTGAAAATTGGAACTCCGGTCATGTTGTTGCGGAACATGGATCATTCTATGGGTTTGTGTAATGAGACACTGTTGGTTGTGACAAAGCTATCCAGTCATGTTCTTGAGTGTAAGATACTCACAGGAGATCATGCTGGTGATAAGGTGTTGATTCCAAGAATGGCCATAACTCCTTCTGATGTTAGAATTCCTTTTAAGTTCCAACAGCGGCAGTTTCTCATTATGGTTTCTTGCGCCATTACTATAAACAAGAGCCAGGGACAATCCTTATCTCATGTTTGCTTATTTCTTAAGAAACCAGTATTCAGTCATGACCAGTTATATATTGTTGTCTCACATGTCACTAACCGAAAATGTTTGAAAATCTTAATTTGTGGTGAAGATGACATGCCAAAGAATCAAACCAACAATGCTGTATATAGGGAAGTGTTCAATAATATATGATCGTTTCAGTTTAATTATATGTTTATATGTCTATTCTTATGATCATGATCATTGCATTATTACATAACTTATATACAAAGGTGCATTCTAAAAAGTGTATAGATAATAATTTCCCCGTGCATCGCACGGGTAATTACTAGTATATTTTAAAAAATTGAAATAAAAATAAAATAAATTTTGATAAACACCACGATAAATAAATTATTTAAATCTTTTTAGAATATCTATAAAAATACATTGGAATAGTTATAGAATATTACATGATCATTCTAATATATTTTAAAGAGTTGAAATAGTTATACAACAACAGGTGTTTTTCTATTATTTTATCTTTTATATTTTTTTTTTCAAACAACCCGTGTAGTACACGGGTGTCGTACTAGTATATATATTAATTCAAAACATGTTGAGTTTAAGTGGCAAACTCTCACGCTTCGGATGCTAACATGGAGAAACTCTATGCTTCATAATATTGTTTATATATTCATTTTTACTCTGAAATTAGGCTTGATATTAGACATAAATAACTTTTTTCAAACTTGGCAAGTGTATATTTAATTTTGTTTTTTTTTCTTAGTACATCTTCTTTGTTTGAGAAGTAACAATTTTACCATATTAAAATTTTTTCTCATATTTTCTCCTAGATTACGATATACAAATCACTTTCTGCACTATTCCTCTTTTTTTTTTTTT
>BKCP01008070.1:2096193-2111299 GCA_008636005.1 Striga asiatica | reverse complement strand
CCGAAAATTTTTCAAATAAAAAATTTATTTTAGCAATAACTTTTGTCATATATTTCGCAACTCAATACCTGTGTAGTACACGGGTATTGTACTACTATATATATATAAGGAAAATTAATTCAATCATGGTAATAATGAATAATTAACTAATATCTAAATATATGATTTATTGTGAGGGAAATTCCATTGTAGGGCTTGACTTTATGTTATTGTGTCACAATAAGGCATGAATTTTTAACTTTTTAATTTGAAGCTTTCAATTTTAAGTTACTCTCAATATAAGACCTAATTTTACATTCTACTTTTCAATTTAAGACTCTAAATCACTTTATATTTTGATATAATTACGTAAATAACAATACTCTTTTATTAGATAGTTTTTTTTTTTTATAAAAAAAAAGTATTGTTATTTACATAATTATATCAAAATATAAAGTAATTTGAAGTTTTAAATTGAAAAGTAGAATGTAAAAGTAGGCCTTATATCTATTAATATACAATATAGAGAAGAAAAATTATTTGAAAAAAATATTTCATTTTGCCGCTTAAAACCTGTTTTTCCCCCTAATATTGTGTTTGAAATTTTTTCGGATTCCGCTTAAATCTATTTTTTGGAACTTTGAATTTTTTCGAAAACTGTTTTTGGATGATATTTCTTCCATATCGGATAAATTTTGTTTTGCATTTCAAAATGAAAATCAAATTTATCTTTGGTTTTGATTGTGGAAAAATTCTGATACACAATTCCTTTGTAACGTTTCCGCTACTTTTTTGGTAAATATTTGATTTACACGGTTTGTTTAAAAACGATCTTGATTTAATACTCAGTTTTTATTTTTGGTTTTGCTTTACGATAAATTCTGATATATGATCCCTTTTTAGTGTTATTGTTGTTTTTATGGTAAAGATCTAATTTACACGATTTGTTTAAAAATCTTATTTTAATATATTCTCTTTGTACCGAGAAACACAATATTTTATCATGTCACTACAAATTATCACATTAACTACAGATTATACAAACTAGATCTCTTGTGGAACGCAACAAAATAAATTAAAAGATTACATTTGAATCATTTCCATTCTATGTATAAAATTACAATGATATCAATCACAAAAAAAAAGGTCAAAATAAATAGATAATCACAAATCCATTATTTACAATACCAATTTTATAAATCTTGATTTATTATTTTTCATTCCAGCCGATAAAAATAATAATTTATCACGTTAATACATATTATCGCAATAACTACAAATTGGACAAACTAAATCACTTATGGAAGTTAACAAAAGAATTTAAAATATTACATTTTCATTCGATGTATAAAATGACTGATATAGTAAACAAGATAATCACAAAATCTACATTATATGATAACTGTATTTGAAAATTGCCATAAACTAGCATTTTCACGAGATAAACATAGTCTTTGGTATCTATCACATCAATTTATATTATACAAAATAATTTTTCCATATTTCTTAATGTTAAAAGATATGTGTTGCTCTTAAAAACGAGTGTGGGGATTATAAATATCCTATCACAACCATACGAAAAAACACCTTATAGAACATAAAAGAAATATACATTTCATGACTAAAAATTTATAATGTTTATTACTTATTGATTCATATCATTCAATTTATAATATTTCACAAAATAATTACAGTTCGTGCATCGCACGGGGTATGTACTTGTTGAGAGTAACTTAAAATTGAAATCTTCGAATGAAAAATTTAAAAATTCAGGCCTTATTGTGACAAAATAACAAAAAATCAAGCCCTACAATGAAATTTCCCCTTTAGTCTGTTTAAAAAATGCAAAACGTGAATTATTAATTTGTTTTGTCTTTTTTTCTTTTTAATTTATTTATGTGGAACGGCATTTAATACTAAATCTAAAGAATTATATTATTGTGCCCAAATCAAAATATCAAAATATATACTTGGTGGGCAAATATTCGTGATGGGCAAGTATTCGTGAGGGGCAAGTAATAACCGAATAAAAACCTGTCCTCACTTTTTTCACTCTTCTATATAAACTCACTCTACCCCTACAAATCCCCTCTGCAACAAAAACAGAAAATTAAAAATTAATTAAAATATGCAGATATTCGTGAAAACTCTGTCAGGCAAAACCATAACCGTCGAGGCTGGTTTTTCCGACTCCCTCGACTATGTCAAGAATGAGATTCACCTCAAGGAAGGTATTTTTTTACACCCGAATTTCACTATTTACTTCTTTTATTTATTTAACTTATTATTACTACTTTTTCTCGATAATCTGATCTAACTGCTAAAAAGTTCATCTGATTTTTGTCATATTTGTGTTTTTTTTTCTTGCTCAGGAATTCCACCAAATCAACAACGTTTGATTTTCGCCGGAAAGCAACTCGAAGATGGACACACTCTCTCTGACTATAACATTGTCAAAGGTTTTATCTACTTCCTATTTTTTAATTTTCCTTCTTATATTTATCAGTTACATATCTTTGAGATAGTTTTTCAAAATTTGTTCATACCAAGTTCTTAAGTACAATACGAGTTTATTTTTCTAATTTTTTTTTAAAACTTAATTAGTGAAAAATGCAATATTGTAGAGTCTACTTTGCATTTGGTTTTGAGGCTTAGGGGTGGCATTTTTGAACCTTCCCTCAAGGCATTGGCTCAGGAATACAAACAGAAGAAATTGATTTGTCGCAAGTAAGAGTGTTAAAAGTTTTTATCAGTTTTTTTTCAAATAATATTTGCATTTGTTTTTATTTGTGAATTGAAAAAAGATATTTCTCTTTATTATAATTAAATACTTGGTATTTATTTTGTTTTATGAACCCTATGTTTGATTTTTTCAGATGCTATGCTCGTTTGCACCCTCGTGCTATCAACTGCAGGAAGAAAAAATGTGGTCATAGCACCGATGTAATGTATTTAGTGATATATATTTTCTTTTCCTTACATAATAAATTAAATTTAACAAGTAATTTTGAGTTAGATATGTAAATTAATCTTATACTTTTGTTTTTATTTTTGTACAGTTGAGGCCGAAGTCGAAGAAGGGCAAGTACCTATGAGTATTGAGTTATATGCCTTTTGGTATTCTGAATATTTAATTAAGGACTTTATCCTTTCACAATTTAGCTTATGCCTTTTGGTATTCAAGTTAATTAAGGACTTGATCCTTTCACCATTTCGNAAATACACAAATGGCAATTCCAGTATTGGGTCAATTTACTATCTCAGACTCATTTGGCAATCGTCACGTCCTAAATCAAGCAAATCAAGAAAAATGAATCCTCCCAAATGACGTAGATGTAAAAAATGCATAAGTTCCAAAATCATGTTTTGGGTAACAATTTTTTTATTAAATACTATCACATATATAAGTTTCAAAGTTGTAAAAATCATGATAAAATCACTACCCCTACAAAATACGTCAGTGGTAACCGTTTTTATTGGAAACCATTTCAAAATTTTCAAAAATTAATCTATCAAGTATCTATGTTGGCCGTAAACCGTTCTTATTGAAATTTATTTGTTTCGATTTAGTTGAGTGAAATAACGGCATTTACACTAATATGTACCAATCCTTTTGTAATAATTAGCATTCGATATAATGATGCACAATTTGTTTTTCATGATAATTTGGCCTTGTGATTTTATCAAGAATTTAACATATGGATACCTTGTTCTAGTGTGAATAGTCGAATGGCGTTCAGAAATAAACAAATTAAAATATGTCGTTACGAATAGTTGGGAGATTTCAAAACTTTGGAGAAAATAATTTACATTAGTAAATTGAGTTTTTTACTAATAATTTATTGGTGTATTTAATGAATAAATTGACATTTAAATATAGAAGGTTTGGTTCAAAAAATTACGTTTTAAAATAGGATTGTGGATCCAAATTCTAGCAAGTCAAAAGATTATTAATACATATTTATATATTAAATGGTGCATAGATACTTGATAAAAGAGTCATGTTTATATTCGGTTAAACTGTGAGATAAGTGAGCAGGACATGGGGTAATTGAGTTTTGTGCTTTCTTGTTCTGCTTGTGTTGTTGGGGTTGTTAGCATGTTAATTTGGTGCTGGGAGTTGTGTTTTTAGCATGCCATGAATGTTGAGAAGTTTGAAAGTGAAAGCATGAATTTTGATACCTTTTTGCCTTGATTTGTTGGTTGTTTGAGCCTCAGTTTTTGTTGTGTTGACCTCGCTGAAAATGAGCTATTAATGTGTTAGTTTCAGCCACGATATATATATATATATTTCATGCCTTAGAATCAAGAGGAGAAAGTTTAAGCAAGTATGTTATGTCATTTTTTCTCTATTTGGGCTTTGTGTTTGTTGAGCCTTATTGTGGGTCTAGCATGTTATTTATGTACAAACAATGTATCAGTTTTAGAGTTGTGCGCTCAACCATTACAATAAGACCTCACAAGAAGCTTGACAAGAAAATAGAGAGAGCTTTATTACATTATTGTATTCTGAGAAGCTTGACAAGAAAATAGAGAGAGCTTTTTTCATTAATGTAATAGCTGAGCCTTATTGTGAGGTCTCGCCATATTATTTTTATTGTTATTCGTGTTTTCTCCAATGGTCTTAATCCAACTTAATGAAAAAACTCTCATTAAGTTCTGTACTTTTATGGATCTGCACAAGGTTTGGAATTGATTTCTATGAATGTGATTGTTTTGCTGCTGGAAATGTAAGTTCCAACCAATCATCCAAAAGGCTTTGTGATCCAGTTGGCAAGGAACACATGTAGCTGAGGTTAATTTCTTCCATATATGCTCCTAATGTATTTTTTCAAATGAGTTGTTTGTGAAACATTTAGTTATCTTGATAGTTATCTAGACGGAGTAAAAGTACAAATAAAAAATGAAGCGTGACATAGGTATGTGAAAGAAGATGGTGAGGAAGCGTGACATAGGTATGTGAAAAAAGTAATAACTTGAGGCCTTGTTGTGATTCTAGATTTTTTTTAAATAAAAAATATAAAGCCAAATGTCAAGGACAGTTCTATACTACGTCCCAATTTTTTTTTATATTTAAATTAATTCTTATTGAAGTCCTATCCAGAAATTATTTTATCATTGCTTTAGGCTTAAGTTGTATTTGTTATACTAGAAGGCTTTTCTGTGAAGACCTCTTGTATCATGTCATTGAGGTTCATTACATTCACTTGAAGGCTCGTTCAAGTAACTTGTTGATCTTTTTTCAACTTTAGGATCTAATTCGAATGGGCCCCTGTTGTTGTTCTCTGAGTCGTTTTCCTATTGTTGTATGTCAGAAAGAAGTTTTGGTGATGCTACCATTTGATGGAGCTACTTCTGTCTTTGAGTATTCTATGCACTATCCAAGTTGGAATTGGAGATCAATGCAAGACGATATCAAGAAATGGTTCTGCTGAGAGTTAATCAAGCAATAACGAAGCAAATACATTTGGGCAAGAAAGGATTACCAACTCTACAGCCCTCGACTAGCATCAACGAGCTCAAAATGTTTGGTTTTCGTTCTCTGTCCATTGTTCAAGTACACCCTTAAAAAACCGAGCATCTAGAAACATAATTGCAACTTGGGACATGTATTATTTTCAATGATAATTTGATCCTTTATACGAACGCTAATTTTTAGATTATAATGTACTCAGGCAATCGAGGCACTCGATCCAAATCATGAGTGCACGGAGTATTGGAAAAAACAAGCTGCTGAACAAGAAATCGATGTCAAGTTCAGAAGATAAATTAGGAGCTAATCAGAAGAGGTTAAAGGAACGCAAGAATGAAAGATTACAACGATTTTAAAATGCCGAAAGATTTTTTTTTAAAAACTTTTTTAGGTGCTGAAGCCTTGGTATATTAGACTTTGTTTTTTAGAGTAGATGTTAGTGATGGAAATTTTAGAGCAGATGTCAGTGTTGGTTTTTTTTTGTTTCCTTGAATAGGCCTTCATTTGAAACATCATATTCTTGCACAAACTCTAACTGTAATAAGTGGTTTACATAAGAGTCTGAGTTCATATTCTCTTGCACTTTAGTTTCTGTATCTTGTCTCTGTGTGTATATTGTTCTGTACTGTCTGTTCATTTTGGAAATATGCAAATGTATGAACTGATTTTTTTGCTCATTTTGTTAATGTTTTATGTTTCTTTTATAATGCAAATGCATTTCAAGAAATAAAATACTTATGAATACCAATAAAAATTTTCCTGTAACGTTGGTGCTTAAATTGAAACCAAGAATTGCCAACTTCTACCCATAACAAAATAAAACAATGCTCAACTCAGAATAAAAGTACAAAAAAAAAAGCTAAACTTTGAATTGAAGCGGAGCAAGAAACAAGAAACAGGTTTCTTGAGGAATAAATTTGTTTCTTGAGGAAACTTGTTTCTTGCTCGAGAAATTTGTTTCTTGTTCAAGAAACCAGTCCAATTTATTCCTCAAGAAACATGTTTCTTGCCCAAGAAACTTATTTCTTGAGCAAGAAACCTGCAAGAAATCTGTTTCTTGTTCAAGAAACCAGTCCAATTTATTCCTCAAGAAACAAGTTTCTGGGCAAGAAACCTGTTTCTTGAGCTGCTCAAGAAGCAGGTTTCTTGCTGCTCAAAAAAACCTATTTGTTGACAGATTTGTATTTATGTTTTTTTATGTTTAAAATTTTAAATAAGTAGAAACTGTATAAAAAAATAATATTAATTAATTGTTTCATGATTTTAGGGTGATGGTTGGATTTGGAGATGGCAGAGAGGTCGCAAGTGGAGTGGTAAAGTAACATTTTCTTAAAGAAATAATTTGTATAAAATTAGAAGAAACATTTTCTCATGCGAAAGGCACGAAAAAACAAATTATTGAATCAAAGCTCAACCTGTTGTTCACAAACTCAAATAAAATGGGAAACTGCATCTACCATCCAATAATTACACAAACACATAACATTAAGATTAAATACAGAGATGAGTATCCGATACATACATGCACACATTTTTTAAATTCCAACAACAACATTTTCTGCTCTCGATAAACAAGCATCGATGAACCAAAATCCAGTTCGATTTCAAATCATAAGTCATCAAACATGGTGAAGAGTACTAATCCCCGTACAAATTCGCACATCCTTTAGCAATAGCTACACCCTCTTATGGTCCTCTCACCAGTCCAGTCTGTTGATGAAGTAGTCTGTATTCTGCAAACATCATAACAAGCAATGGTAACTTGCTAACAGCATAGATTTACAAGCACGGAAATATTTGAGATTTTTCGTTTGGCATGTTTCTAGCTCGGTTAAATCACGTGACATGTTATCTGACTAGGAACACGACATATATGGTGCACAATTTGAGTGAAGGCCACACCACTTCCCTAACCAGCCTAATGAGCAGCGCACAATCCAACCGACCGGAGAAAATTTATTGTGCGTACCTGTCCAACAAATCGCCATTGCTACATTCAACAGATAAGCTTACTTGATTCAAAACATTATCCTGATTGGTTTGAGGTCCGTGAGCATGACTCGGGCTATTGATGAATGACATAAGCTTGGAGTCAGATGGCAGCATTCGATGAAGAAGAATCAACAGAATGAAACTTATTGACATTAGTTACATAAGTGCTTGGCCTGTAAATATTTTCTCAAAACCAATAGTGTCAAACGGGAACGAGCACTACTATTCTTCTTGTTGCAGAGAGAGTAAGCTTGAGTTAAGTTAGAAATAAATGCAATCTCTCATCTAAACCATATTCCGGCTAAAAAAAATTAAAATAGATGACAACAAAATACGCGCAATAGTAAGATGAATCATTTTGCATAAATATTTGAAGGATATTTTTAGAACAACCTCGTGCTGCGTTATTACATGAGAAGCCATGTTTAGACACTCCAAAATAAAATCAACCTCGTGCTGCGTGATTACATGAGAAGCCATGTTTAGACACCTCAAAACCAAATCAATCTCTATAAAGAACACTCCAATTGTTCAGACAATTTAACCAAAGGTCCCTCATTTATAAGTTTGGAAGCACCTTGCAAACAATCAAGACACTTAAATTGTTCAATTAGGAATTCACAGCTACAAAAACATGCCAAAATCCCTCAAAACTAAAATTAAACAAAACCCTCGATAAAGATAGTATTTTTACCCCAGGTTTAACCTCCATACGATGATCGCCGTCAATGTGGCAGCACAACCCGAGAACATCAAAATCCTCGGGGAAAAAGGGGAATGCCGGATCTGACTTGTCTAGATTCTGAACCTCCTACTCCTCGTCCAGTTCCCCTTCCTCATCATCGTAATCTAAACGAAATCTAGAAAGACAAAATAGAAACTAATAAAAATATACGAGCATTCATCATATGGCAATTCTTGTTCAGAATCATAAAAGAGCACAATTCATTGCATCTAATGTCATATTATTCTAATTTTTTTTACAGAGCCGCGCGCAGGAGGAAGTGATGAACAATGGAGGAGAGAAGAATGGAGATGAAGGCTCGCGGCGTCCCAGATCTGCCTGCTGTCTTTTTCTCTTTTTTGTTTTTTGGTTGGTAAACATTAATAAGGGTAGAAGTGTACTTTTAATCCCTAAAATGGCTAGATTTCATTGTTTTACAAAACATGGCTATATTTCATTTTTCCCTTCAAAAAAGTGCTAGAAACCCGCGGCACTGTATAGAAGGTTTGGTTCAAAAAATTACGTTTTAAAATAGGATTGTGGATCCAAATTATAGCAAGTCAAAAGATTATTAATACATATTTATATATTAAATGGTGCATAGATTTACTGTAATCTATTTACAAAAAAATTCTATGGAGCCATCAGATGGTTTTCTCATGGAGTCACCCACCAGTTAATGTATTGACACATGTCTAAATTATATTTATTGTAGGACACGTGTCAATACACTATTGGTGAATAATTGTGGATGACTCCATAAGTCGAGCCATCAGATGACTCCATAACAAAACTGCCTATTTACATCCATTAGATCTATATCAATGGATGATTGTGATTTATCTCCACGTTCTAATTTTAAGAATGAGTCTCATTGGAACTACACTATTTTTAAGAATTGATCTATATCAAACGAGTCATTATTCTTAAAACGAGAATACGAGGTAATTATTTTGTAAATATTTGGTCAAATTCTAATCAATGATTGGTTGAACGACGGGCGCCAATCGAAGTCCAGGCCGACGACGAGGCATAGGTGACGACAATGGGGAGAACGACAAAAGTCACCGACGTCTTCAGAACAATCGTCATTTTCAAGTGCACATTTAGTTCATATATACATAATACATACTTAGTTACTATCAATTGTATATTTTACTTTGTTGACTTCTTAATTAAATACTAGTACGGAGCCCGTGCGACGCACGGGAGTTTCGTACATTAAAATATTTTTGGAAAATTTTATTTTAACAATATATTAGCCCGTTGACCTGTTTATATTCATATAAATAATATTTTAACATATATATTTATTTTTTAATACAGAAAAAATAATAATTTTACATATTTTAGTTCATCATAATACTCAAATATTATTTTATTCAAATATTTATTGTCGTATAATGTCATTATTATTTATACCATTTATAGAAGTAATATTCCTTTTTAAAAATATATAATTTTCTTATCTTTCTATTTTCGTATAATGTCATTTTATTTTGTTTTTAGAATTATTTTATTTAAATATATTCATAATTGTTCATACTTTTGTTACAGTATTAAATTGTAATATTCTTCTTTCAATATTGTAGGAATACATTCGAGAAACACAAAAATATTCACACCGAGATTTCAAAAAGATTCAAATACGACCATCCTCATTGATAAGGTAAAAAAAAAACAGTGGTGAGTATTAATCCATCAAGTTATTTATATACAGTTTTGCTGTGGAGCCATCCACACTTATTCACCAATAGTGTATTGACACGTGTCCTGCATTAAATACACTTTGGACATGTGTCAATACATTAAGTGGTGGATGACTCCATAAGAAAACCATCTGATGGCTCTATAGAATTTGTGTATTTATATATCACGTGGTTATGCTTATATATATTACTATCATATAATCAATGATTTGAGTTACCTTGAAAGAGACTTTGAGTTGTTGATTTTTTACTATGCGTGCTGCACTTTTTTGTTGAATTATTTCTTTAAGCTTGAGCTATTTGATCTCTGTTCATTGCTCAGTAGCTTTCTTTTGATAAAACTTGTGTTGATTATGCNACAAATGATTCGTTCGTGTAAGTTGAAACTTCATTGTTCGCTACATTGAAAACATGAACTGTGTTAAAAAAACATTATAAAAAAAATAAGTATAAGTTCATATATTGCCCAATAAAGAAAGACTCTAATCAGTAGTGTAAGTATGATAAAAGTAGTTGGACAATGTATCTATTGTATGGTGATAAGTAATATATTGTATCACAAACTTATACAATAATATCATAAACTTTATAAATAATGTTGATTGGAAAGAGGATAAACTATTGTTTAAATCAATCAATTTCATTAATTAAATTAACTCACTTAAATATCCTGCTAGTATTTATTTATTTAAATAAATTATATCCTAATGTAGTAAAAAAAAAATTTTTGATGGGAAATAGTTACTATTTTAAAAATAATCAAACATTTATATATATATATATAGGGGCTGGTTCAAATAAAAACTATGTCTGGTGTGAGAACCGTGAGAACCATATTTGATGCTATTTTTAATTGTGTATGATGCTATTTTTAATATTACATGGTGCTATCATTTTCATAAATGCTAATAAAAATTTTGTTGCTATTTTTAATCAAATACATCCTAGTTAAAAATAGCACTAAAACACAATTAATCATAGCACTACATACAATTAAAAATAGCGGTTCTCACGGTTCTCACACTAGGACTTGGTTCTCATTTGAACCACATCCTATATATATATATATATAGATTTTAAAGTGCATACTTAATTATCAGAGATGTTTATTTAGCAAATACAAAGTGCATATTAATTTAATTGGGCTATGGAGGTGAGAATAAACTGAGAAATAGGTATAGAAAATATCTAAGAATTTTAAACTGCATACTTAATTATCATAAAACGCTTATTTATCAAATAAAACGTTCATACTTTGGAGATATGAAAGTGAGAACAAATGAGAGAAATAAGTGTAGAAAAACTATGCCCGGTTTTGGTAGATAAAATAGATTGAAAACTTCTTCNAATCAAATCATTTTAAAATAACAAACTAATCATTATTCCAATTATCTATTTGGTCCCTACATAATAAACCAATCAATCACATACTTAGTAAATTGGTCCCTACTTTGAGTTAATTTATTCCTATATTCTCTCTATTAGTGTTATATATATATATGCGGCTAACATAAACACTATGCTTATAAGAGCATCTCCAATGTGACTTTTAACATTATAAAAATTCATCCATATTATCAACTTTTGAAAGTTTGTTACAAATTTATTCTCCAATGCATCTTGTCATAAACTCTTTCATGATGAGGTGGATAGCATTTAATGTTGACAATGTTGAACACACTTTCTAATATCTAACACCATGTTAAACATGATGACTAATCAATTCACTTTATATTTGATTTAATTTTTTATTGTTCTTGTATTAATGATTATTTTAATTGGTCCACCTATACATATAACTTCTTATCAAATTGATGCATTGGAGATACTAATTTGATTCAAATTTCTACTCTTTTAACATTATTCCTACATGGGTTAACATTACAATCATTGATTGACATGTGTTAAAAATTATTTTCTTTCAAAGTTATAACATTGGAGATGCTCTAAGTCGATAGGTAGTTCTTCAATAACATATTTGGTATCCAAACTCCAAAGGATACCTAGTAAATTGGAGATCAACCCATGTTGTAAGATTTCTCTCTCTATCCACTTTCTAGTTTCTACATAACCCTAATTTAATATTTTCGAAAAGAGATGTAATTTACTATTATTAGAATCGGTTTGACCTTGAAGAGCAACGGGGCAAAGATTTGAGCATTGATTTCTATCCAGAATTTGAACATTAATTTTGGACATTAATTTATTCCTATTTTTTAGTCACGGTTAAGTAATATTTATAATTTAAGTATTTAAGTGTGTGTTGGTGTTGAAGCTTTTGAGAGTTGTAAATGAATCAAATCGATATGAATTCAAACTCGACTTGCATAATCTGACAAGCCCAACTCTTGAGTTTTTATTAAAAAAATTATTACAGCTCATTATACTTAACAAACTCACCATCTGTTGAATCAATCTTAAATTATTAGTGCATTATTATAAAGTACTAATTAATAAATAGGAATCCAAGTCATTAATAACTACTTATGCAATGTAAACTATGGATTAAAACTCTATAACTGCCCTTCACCTGTTTAAGTCTGGTAGACCTAGAACAAACCGATTTAAACAACCTTGTATTTGTACTTTTCTGCCAAACTATCCAGAAAATCAAAGAAGTCTGATTTTGGTTGGCTAATAACAAAGTCAAATTAAAATTTTAATTATAACTTCCACTAGTCTCATGCTTACCTTTTTTTGTGCATGCCCCATCACGCCCACTTGATTTATGGTTTACAATTTTTAAATCTTACGTACCAAGTTTATGTCTTTCTTTTTCTCCTTTTCAAATAATAATATAATAAAAAAAGAAATATATAGGATGATTTTTTGTGTTCCTGAAACAGTAGAATTGATATTTGAATCTTTTGAAGTCAGCCCATGTAAGCATATCAAGTGTGTGTTTTTTCTAGGAAAATATATGATAAATAATACAGATTAAAACATATATTGGACTTGTTTTTTGTTAAGAGATTGGTACTAATCAGTTGATTGAACTTAACTAAAAATCACTATTTAAATTTGCTAATTACAATCATTACCCACTGCTATAAGCACTACAAAAAAATTATTATAACATTTCAACGGAAAATCCTATGGTAATATATTCCAATGGTATACCTTTCGTTGGAATCATTCCAACGGAATTAAAATGTATTTTTCATTGGAATTTTAGATGGAATTTGATGATTTCAACGGCTATATTTCCAATAGCTTTTCACCGTAGGAATTTCCGTTGGATTTTTTTTTTCCACCACCGTTGGAATCCAACGGAAATTCCAATAGCTTTTCTACTGTTGGAATCGTCAAAACCAACGGAAATTCCAATGGAAAACTCATTCCAATGAAATATTTTTATTGAAATTTCCATTGGAATAATCCCCGAAAAGATAGAATTTTATAAAGAAACAAACATAATACATCTAGAAACAGCAAATGGCTGATAATAGACAGCTATAGAAACAGCCAAATGCTATGAGTTTGACTTAAGCAAAATTTACGGTCAACGAAAAAAAGGTAGGTAGTTATAGTCTCACGTTTCTTTTTATCAACTAAAATACCTAACAAATATACTTGATTTTTCAACCATATCCATTCATTATGGATCTTTATCAAATAGAGTACAATACAAATAACCTTGATAGATGCGGTAATGCGGTACCTATTAAATCAAATCCAATGAATGTATTCATAACAATCAATAAAAGAAATAAATATCTTTATCCAAAACAATTTTGCATAAATTACTCATGAGCCATACTTTTCTTTTACGTAAATTTTTATAACTCAACTTGTTTAAATTTGAATTAAACTTAGTAATATTGATGCTTTGACTACTAGTACTCAATAGTTGGATGGTCTAGTAAAAGAGCTAAGCTTGGCTAAACAAGATTAAAATAAAAAAGTTTAAATTCAAATCAATACAAATCATTGATTAGACAATTTTATTTTATTTCAACCTATGAAATAAATCATTGAAAATATCGCCTTTTATTTTGAATGTTTAAACTTTAAACCAAACTCCTCATCAGTCATCAGCTTTCCACCAAAAGCCCAAAACAGAATTTGGAAAAAAAATCCCCAAATCATAAAATCTATTTATATATATATATTTCTTTTTCTTTCGCGCACTACAAATCGGTTTCGAATTTTTCTCTGTTCTCCTTCGCCGCCGTCTTCGTCCTCAAATTACAATTACGCCGTCGCTGTTCTCCGATAAGTCGATCGAGGAAGCTCCTTGAGAAACCACGTGGTTTTGACTCGGTCACAAATGGCGGAATCGAGTCGAAACGGCGGCGCTTCAGCATTCTTATCGGAAACCGGGATTCCGACCAGTTTGAACCGGATAAAGACGCGGCGGGTCGACGCCAGCTCGGTGGTTGAAGATTCTGACCACTTCAATGACTCGCCCGGCGGCGAAATTCCAATCGCGGGAGCTCACGTGAAGCCGAAGCTCAAGGCTCCGACGAAGGGAGATGTGAAATTCGGCCGCGCTAAAGAAGGTTTCATGTCGTTTTAATTTAATTTCATCGCATGGGTTTTATTAGGCGCTTAGATTACTGTTCACTTACGCGCTGGCATGTTTCCTTAGGAATTTTGATCCAAAGAGTTATGTGTTGGGAAATATCTGGCTGTTTTTGGCATCTCAAGAATTTCAAGGGAAAGACAATTACTCGATTTTACATAGCTTGGATGGTTCATTGAATCAGCCTGTAATTATATGCAAATGTTATCTGTATAGTTGAAGGAATTGTGGTAATAATAATCTGAAACGTCAGACACTGGGGTGGGGAAGCTGGTGCATGAGTTACTATATGCTAATAGAAATAAAAGTTGGTCTGATGGGCTCTCACATTGGCAGTTGTTAGTATTTTCAGGTAAAATTTGTCCTTGAATTTAAGCACTTCAAGAAGCCACTAGTTTGTTATATATATATTTGGTACTGAGGTACTGATAGTAAAGTTTTAATAAAGTGATTCAACAAAACTAAAATCTGACTTCCTCGTGTTCTTTTTTTTCCCCCTCTTTTTCTTAGAGGGGTTGATGTTATGTATTTAAGATTGTGATATGGTTAGATATTAGTGGTGAAGGTGATAAGGTTGTCTATACTGTCAGTTGACAGCAGTAAAATGATCATAGTGTTTGATTGATCTAGGAATGTATTTTGGTGTTCATGTTATAAACCCTTCCTGCTCTCCACTCACTCAGGAGTCATGCACCACCTCACAT
>BKCP01008070.1:2083454-2096171 GCA_008636005.1 Striga asiatica | reverse complement strand
TAAAAGTAGATTGTTTCTCTTGCTGTGAACCTCTTCTCCTTCTAAATGTTTTGTTTTTGACCTTTCTAGCAAGATACATGCTTAAACAAATGTCTTCTTTTTGGATTCGCATTAATGGGGCTTGATCACATTAGATGGTTTTTTTAATTATGTCTCAAATGCACTGAAGCTCTAGAATCATATTCAATTATAAGTTTTTGGAATCACTGACTGTTGGGGAGACTTTAAATGAGAAGATAATATCAAGATGATCAATCGGTGCAGATATGCCCCATGACATCACTCACTCTCCCATCACAGTGTACACGCATTTACGGACTCACACACACATGGAGGCACACATATATTTTTGTGCCCACATTTTTTTGTTTTATCTTGGTCTCCATTTATTACAAGGGAAAAGATACAAATTTACCAAAATTTGTTATGATGCAGGATTTCGCAAAGGGAGGAAGATAGCACGGTGGTTTACATCTCCTTTTAAGGATTCTGATCAAGATTTACGTAATTACCCAAGCACCAAGGTCAGATGTCTTTTTTGTTTCATATAAATTTCCAGTGTCACCATGTTCGTGTTCTTTACAGTGGTAGCTGATATTATTTTTGCAACTCATTTAACAGCCTACTGCTTTGGAGTGTAACCGCTGTGAAAAGGACACTCGAAGAAAAGTTCGCAAGATGCGGAAGAATTTAACTGGGGATCCACCAAAAGTCATACCTGCTTATAAGGTCTCCAAAAATATAAAAAGTTTTTCACATGAATTGGGTCCGAAGGGTGGCATTCAACCTGCCCATCCAAGGGCGCACAGCTTTAATGATTTGAAGGTATGCACTTTGCAGTAAGATTTATTACACTTAAATTTTGACGTTTAAGGGTTTTTGAGATAGTGTAAGGTATTACGATCTCATTAAACTTAGATTTTTTTATTTTTTTTTTGGTTTGGTAGGTGTTTCAAGTATTTAGTTTTTGTTACTCTTCTCAAACCAACTTTTACTTCTTTCTTTTTCTTCCCCATAATCAGTGTGATATTAGTATTTTTATAATTGCTATTTTTCATGTATTTGGATTATCACTTGTATTGACTTTCTTGTAATATGGCATTTAGGAGCTCATGGGATCACTACGTTCGAGATTTGATGCTGCTAAAGAAGTTGTAGACATAGAACTTCGTTGTTTTTCACAGGAGATACTGGACGTTTTGCAGAAAGATTATACCCTGAGACCAGATATATGTATAATGGCAGAGGAACTTTTACTTCTTGTCCAGCAATGTATTTCCATGTCTTCCTTAGACTTCAGAATAAAATGTGAAACAATTGTCCAGGACTTGACTGTAAAGAGACAGAAATGTGAAGCAGGATTGTTGAAAGTATTACTCACACGCATGCTTTTCATTTTGACTCGATGTACAAGATTGCTGCATTTTGAGAAGGATAATGGCCGTGTGAATGAGCAGTCACTGGACAAATTCAGAGAATGTTTGAAAAGGATTCCGTCAGTTGACAGGAATTGGGTTGTGAATAAGGGCTTTGCAGATTCTGACGTAGGTTTTGTTATAGAACAAGGTAATGCCAAGGAACAGTTTCAAGGAAAATACCATACAGGTGTTCCTTTCCAGGCGAATGAGAGCAGGTTCAAGGAGCCTGCCGAGAAGCAGGACGAAGAAATCAGAAAGAATCAGATGTCTATTGAACAAAAAAGATCTCAAAATGCATTTACTGATGTTTCATATCCTGAGCAATCTGATAGAACTGATGACATGCTTCAGATGGAGTCCGCAAACAGAGAGAAAGAGAACTATTCAGATGATTCAAATTTGGTTATTTGCCGGATATGTGAAGAATTTGTTCCTGCTGTTCACTTGGAGCCACATTCCTATATATGTGCGTTTGCAGACAAATGGGTTTCCAATCATCTGGATGTGAATGATCGCCTCTTGAAGCTTTCGGAGTTATTGGAGCACTTGTTGGAGTTGCGCAATTCAGGGAATCATGAAACCTACATGAACCCTCAGAATTTGAGAACGCGGCCCAGTAACTCTACCCTGACAGCAGAAACTCACTCACCAAAGAGCAATGAGTGGCGAAGTAAGGGAATGGATGGAATGTTGGAGGATCTACATGAGATGGACACTGCCTGCATTGACGACTCTCATCTTGCACACTTGGTGAGCTTGAAAAGCCACTTGCTGAGCAAGGTAAATCAATATGGTTCACCATCTTCAAATGGGAGCATGACGTCCACATCATCCACAAATAGCCCTCGGGAAAATATCGACATCTTTTGGTTGGATCAAAGTAATTTGTCGGAACAAGAAGACATGCAGCAGGTGTGTCTTCCTTGCCCTTGGTACTGTTATGTTTGAAGAGTAAGGGGCATAATAGATTCTAGATAAGCGGTTATGGTTGAAACAACCAGGCTATCTTATGATATGATGTCACAAAAATAAGGTGAAAGTGAGGAAATTTTCTATTGAATAGCTGCAATACTTAATACCATAAATTTAATATGCTTGACATGGAAAATGATGAAAAATGGATGTCAAAGAGAGATTTTGAGTTGATCGTGAATCCCATGTTAAGATTTAATCTTATGATCGAGTAATCAAACCATATTTAGCATCATCTACATTAACGTAGGATTCGTTATGTGGTAGCATATTGTGGGAGTATACTGGATAGTTTAAGCGATGAAGTAAGTCTTTTGGTGACTCAGGCTCACCATGGGCCCACAATGTGACGATTCATTTTATCTTCATGACCTTTGACGCGCTCTTTTGTGAAATGCAATAAACTAGAAAACAAATTTTAACTGTGGGATTCTCATCCAATAAAACTTGTCCTATCTTGACTTTTAAAAATTTAATCTCCAAATACGGTAATGGAACTTCAGGTATTGGGCTCCAGTGGCATTCATACTTCATGAAGGGCCTGTCGTTGGCTTTGGTGGTATGATTAGCATGTGATGATCTTTCCTTTTTTATGCGTTACAGCGTCCAGTTGCCTACCATGTTTCATTTGTGCATTGTTACCGTTTTATTTAAATTTTAGTTCAACTTAACTTGTTATGCTTACACTCTGAATCATATTTGCAGATGCATGACCTTGCTGATATTGCTGGATGCGTGGCAGGGACTGATCTTTCTAAAGAAGGGTCCAGTGAGTTTTTGCTTGCCTGCATGCACGACTTGAAAGAGGTTTTACAACATAGCAAGTACAGTGCTCTTCTAGTAGATACTTTTGGTGGCCGAATAGAAAGCCTTGTGAGGTAATAGATTAATAGGACAAGAAATGTTGCAGTGTATATATGATGCTTTTAATGAAGAACCAACACTTAAAATCAATATGCAGGGAGAAATATATACTCGCTTGTAATCAAGTGGATACAATTGATGATGCTGGACATCCAGAAAGTGCAAGAACTTTGCTGGATAGTGCATCTCAGAGTAGTACAACATCAACACCTTCACATCCTGCACATAAAGAGCGTACAAGCATTGACGATTTTGACATTATAAAACCCATCAGCAGGGGAGCCTATGGAAAAGTCTTTCTGGCTAGAAAGCGGATTACAGGAGATCTGTTTGCCATTAAGGTATGCTTCAAATATTTGATCTCTTGTCATTGTACTCGAGGAACTTAATATAGTGATATTGATCTCTACACATTATGGAAGCATAATAAAAATAAGGTAGCTTAAGGTGCATTGTTATGTCTGATCCCGCTCCATTGTGAGGAACAGTTTGTTGGAGAGTTGAAAGGTCTTTGTACTTGTGATGATATGCATAGAGATTCATCTTGCTTGTGCCATGCATCTCAAATACTACAAATAACTAAATCTGCAAAGACAAATTAATCAACTATTTTGAGTATGCATGTTAAGTTAAAGATAAAGTGCTTAATATCTCGTAGGATTTCAGTTCACAAGCCAAAGATCTCTTGCTCAATCTTCAAAGTTTGATGCAGACNTTTTTATTTTTTTATTTTTTTATTTTTTTTTAATGTGCTTTGTTACCAGCCTGTGCTGATCTTGTCAAAAGTTGCCTTATGATTTTGTTAGCAAGTGTTCAATTTTTGGCTTTTGTAATAAACCTTCCCTGTTATTCATCATTAGGAGTAATATTTCCATTGCTATTGCAGGTGCTCAAAAAATTGGATATGTTACGGAAGAATGATATTGATCGCATATTGGCCGAGCGTAATATATTAATCACAGTGCGAAACCCTTTTGTGGTAATTCTTAGAGCTTAACTATAACATACCTAAATATGTGTTAGTTTGGGAAGTTGCGAATGTTGGTCGTGTTAATGTGCAACTGGAGAACATAATACTTGAGTCTGTTCGAAGTTCTTTTTGTATTCAGTTTTAGCAGACAGGTAGTACCTGATCAACGAATAAGAGAAACCAAGTTTAACTATTTTGGTTACAGAGCTATACAAGATGTAAGCATTTGGTGTGGGATGTTGTATGGCTCAGCAGAATCTGTTTTTATGTGTAGGTTCGGTTTTTTTACTCATTTACCAGCAGAGATAACCTTTATTTGGTCATGGAATATCTCAATGGTGGAGATTTATACTCTTTGCTAAAAATGATTGGTTGCCTTGAAGAAGATGTTGCTCGTACCTACATTGCTGAACTGGTAAACTTTGACATGTTCTGTATCTAAGCTCTTTGTATCTGTCAGAAGTTTTTAAGTATACTTATATTATTAACAATGCTTTGGAATTTCTTTTAGGTACTTGCACTAGAGTACCTTCATTCTCTTGGAATTGTACATCGTGATCTGAAACCAGACAACATATTAATTGCTCATGATGGGCATATCAAGGTATCTCTAGAACATACTCTTTTTTGCTGGTTAGGGAGATTTGTGGTGGTGGATCCTATATAGAAAATCTTGTTATGAATGCGCGAAATCTGTATCTTGCTTCATAGGAAATATAGAGTATTGGAGATGCGAGAGCATCTGACCAAGTTTTGACTACTTGAAATTTTGTTGAAAGAACAAAGAATTTCAATTTACAGCGTTTTCTTTACCTGGAAACCTGGAATGCTAACATCAGCTGTATTCGCATCTGACCAAGTTTTGACTACTACTTGAAATTTTGTTGAAAAAAACAAAGAATTTCAATCTACACCGTACCTGGAAACCTGGAATGCTATCATCAGTTGTATTCATTGTCAAATGATATCATGTTTCTGCTTCAAATTACTTTGGAAACATAGAGGTAGAGGTATTGGGGTAACCCCATAATCTTTAAGCAATGACGTGATATATGTATACACTGCATTAGCTATGCAACATGGAGACAGTCTGAAGTAGAAGTTTAGCTTACACTTATGAAAAGAAGCTAGTAAGAGTTGTGGAAGTATGGCTAGAAACTTGGGAACATTGGATAAGTCACTCATTTATTTGTAGTTTTGTACTCTGTAGGAAGGTTGTCATGATGATTACTAATCACTAAACCTTGCACAATTTGATCAGCTTACTGACTTTGGATTGTCGAAAATTGGCCTGATGAATTGCACTAATGAGCTATCCTCGCGAGAGACGAATAAAAACGACAATTTTGATATAAATGGTCAACACAGCGCAGACAAATTGGACGGTGATGAGTCAGCTGTTGGTACCCCTGACTACTTGGCACCTGAAATTCTTCTTGGAACAGAACATGGTTAGGCAGCTATAAAATTTGTTGTTTCATGGTTGACATTGTTCTCTTTTGTGTCTTCTATCAATTTCGAAAACTCAAAATACTGGAAACATTGTTTCATGGTTGACATTGTTGAATTGCTTACAGTATCTTCTTGATACTTCTGTAGGTTTTGCTGCAGATTGGTGGTCAGTAGGAATCATCTTGTTTGAATTTATAAGTGGAATCCCTCCTTTCAATGCTGATCATCCAGAGGTAGTTACTCAAGATCCTATGTTTGCTTCAATCTTGTTTTGCTGCTATTGCCTGTCCATCTCATGTAGTAGTGAGATGTGCTCAAATGAGTAATGACTGCATGGCATGAAAACTTTCTGTACTATTCCGTCTGGAGCACAAGGATGGAACTAACACTCCTGAGGTTTAGAAATTTTAAGGCTAGGGTTGGTCTTGGAACCCTGAGATACGTTCATCTATCAGTTAGCATATAAATATGCTCTGTAATGTCTATGATACAGCCTGTTTATTGGCCCAAAGATTTCACAGCTCTCCACTATGCTATTTAAGGTTATTGCTGTATTATGTGGTCTTCTCCATTTTTCCAATTAAAAAAAAGTAGACATTGCTAGTAAAGAAATCATCTTACTTGAATTGAGTAATATGTGATCCTGCTAATGAAAGAAGCATTTGGCTCACACATAATAAATTATATCCATTTATAGGCCTGGCGACATTATTAAGTTGTAATTGTACTTCTATAAAAAATCTCAATGAATCTAGATCTTTTGAATTCATAACAAGAGAATTACAGACCAAGTCTAGTTGTGTTAATCAAACACAACAAAGCTTTAACTCTATCTGGCTGTTTTTTCTGGTAAAAAAATATTTCATTTATGTCTAGATATGATGTTCTTTAAGGTGCTTCTATTGATTCTTGTTAGGGTTTTCTCTCTAGCCTCTTACGACTTCGTGATCCTGTGCAGTTAATTTTTTTTCCCCTAATTCTGAGAGACTGATTGTTATGGCTGTCTTCTTTTATCATCAGATTACCAAATTTTCATAGCCATCTGACATTTTGTGTTTTCTTGATTTGACAGAATATCTTCGACAACATTCTAAACAGAAAAATTCCCTGGCCATCAGTTCCTGATGAGATGTCTTGTGAGGCTCAAGATTTGATTGACAGGTTGGTGAAATTTGACGATAATTAAATAGAAAAGGAAGCATAGATTGTGAGGCAATGAACGTTGGTTATCTTGTACTTATATCATGGAACTCTAATATTACCATTACCCAGAAATAAATTTACTATCGATAGAAATTTGTTCTAGCTAAGCTAACTATTTCCTTTAGAATTAATAATCTCTTCAGTATGAATTTTCAAACATGAATATCACTGTATTAGTTAACTCTTTTAGTGTTTGTCTTTCCTTGTTCAATTTCGTGTGCACCCGTTAATGACAATCTTTTGTTCTTGAATCTCACACAGGCTTCTTGTTCACAACCCAGATGAGCGGCTAGGAGCAAAAGGAGCATCCGAGGTTGAATATATCAAATTAACGACACTTGCTATGATTGTGAAGATGTCCACTTAAACTTTGAACTGTCTTGTCTTTTCTCTTGTTTTGTAATTCCCTCAGGTAAAAGCACATTCCTTTTTCTCAGGAGTGGACTGGGATAATCTTACCTTACAGAAGGTGGGCCGGCTATATTATTATTTCTTGTATCATAGTGTATATTGCTCTTCATTAGCATAGAATTGCTCATTAATTCATGGAAAAAGTGTTTTATCTAAGATGCAGAATAAGTTTTCAAATGTGAATTCATTTTAAAAAGAGAGCATCATATATTTGTTTTATCTAGGTTTGAGGTGGCTTGCCTAACTCATCAAGTTCTTTTGTTAAAATGTCATAGTAGCATATTCTGTAATTAACAAATTTCTTTAATAGTTATATCATTAGCTAGCTGAGTGAGCAACATTTTGTCTGTTGTTAAAGAAATGGCGGTTATTATTCTAACGGTCGATGTTTGTATAGGCTGCATTTGTACCACAGCCAGAGCGTATGGATGATACTAGTTACTTTGTATCTCGATATAATTCCAATGGAACTGAAGTTGATCAAAGTTCTATGGATTCAGATTCTGACAGCGTAGAATTGCAAACACATACTGGAGGAGAGGTATATACTATAGACTCATTCTCATATCTGAGTTTGTGTCAAAGCTTGAGATGAATTTGACAGTTCTATAGATTTCCAGATAGTTCATATGTCAGTTTACCAATTATGGAATACAAAATTAAGAGTCGAGACGAATGTAAAAGACGGGGAAAGATTATTATGCCTCGTGGTTGTAATTGTTACCATTATGAAGGATTTGATCATTTCTTTTGTTTCAGAAGATGGACGAATGCGGTGATCTTGCCCAATTCGATTCCTCACCGCTTGATCTCTCTTTGATGAATTTCTCTTTCAAGGTACTGCAATTTCCCTAGTTTGTTCAGTAAATCAGAATTTAGAACTAAGTTTTGAATTAATGCTCGGTATTTCCATGAACACGCGTTTACTTGTGACTTTCCTATAAACGAGTCCCAAAAATGTTGAAATCACCGTTCGACTCATTTTTCTTTTAATTGTTTCCCCAAAATGATAAATAATATATGGCGATCATATATTTGGAATCGGATGCACTAAAATAATAATAATTATTATTATTATTATTTATTTTTATTTTTTTTGCAGAATTTGTCTCAGCTGGCGTCAATTAATCAGGATGTGCTGTTGCAGAGTGTGAAGGAAACACTAAAGTGCTCTTCCCCATGCAAAGGCCCGAACCCGACCCGGCCTTGAAACTACCCTTTACCATTACAGAAGCAGCTGAAAATTGTACACATACATATACAAATTACTTAGGCTACAAGCAAACAAGTAGAGAGAGAGATACAAAAATTGGTACGAGTTTTAGGTGGCATTTTTACTGCTTCAGGAAAACAGACTTATTTTATTAAAATAATATATTTTTCATCATATCATCTCGTGATATATTATTCGGCCTAGCTGGATATGAAGCAGAGTACACATATTTGATATTTCCAAGCAATCTACATTCCATTACCTCCCCATTAACAGCCTACTTTGATGTCTGTTGGCTTTTGTGGTGCCTCCTTTGCTGGAATTTAAATACTGTAACGACAATTGTACCGGTTAAGTCATAGGTACGTGGTTTAACCGATTTAATTGGTATTATAGTCTATTATATCGGTTTGAATAAATATTAATTAAATCTGTTATTCTAATATAAATAATGTATAAAATTAACTTTGGTTAAACTTAAATCGATCAAAGTCTAATAGAATGTAAACATATTAAATTAAGATACAAAATTAATTTATGTTAAAAAATATATATTAAAAGAAACTGAA
The DNA here is from genome assembly GCA_008636005.1 of Striga asiatica. Taxonomy (NCBI): domain Eukaryota; kingdom Viridiplantae; phylum Streptophyta; class Magnoliopsida; order Lamiales; family Orobanchaceae; genus Striga; species Striga asiatica. The sequence continues at coordinate 2,087,099 of BKCP01008070.1, read as the reverse complement.
TTTCCAAAATTTTAGTCGGATTTTTTATAATAAAATCAATATTTTCTTGTATGGTACATAAATACCTCTGACCGGTTGGGATTCGGCCTATTTCAAACTCCTTGCCGGTTGAATGTCTTGACACCTGCAAAAATTCTCACACTGAAAGGTTTTCCAATGAAGAGCCTTCTATGCTTAAGTTTAGCACTGTGGATAAGATGAAGTATTGTATGCATGTAGAGAATAAAGACAATGTAATGTAATAATGGACATATCTCAATCCCTTGAATAAGGAGATGATACTTTGTTGCTCAAAATTGTCCCTCACTCCTTTATATAAGGATGATACTTTGTTGCCCAAAACAGCCAGAGTGGGTTGCCCGAACTGCCCGAGTTGCCCAAACTGTCCAATTTTGTTAACCCATGTGGCTCTATCCACGTGCGACTCTTATCCCACTAAGATTCGTTGTTATCTATTAGTCTTTCATATAAGAATGGCTAATGATGCGACGAGCTCGATTTCTGTTTGAGGTAGAATGTTGCATGTACCGAGCCTAATTGTTGTTCTTCTGGTCGATCGCTCAACCAACCATACCTTCAGGTCGAGTTTTCAACAGGTCATCTGAAGGCCTTAGCTCTACCTGTTGCTACTCATATAAACGCCTAATGGCTTCTTTGACCTGAAGACTCCCTGCTCTGCGTTGACGTTCGACCTTCCTGCAGCTCTGTTCGATCTACTAGTCTGCTTGGCGTAATCGACCAGTTTATTGGGTTTACTATTCTAGGTATGGTATTTGATGTAGGGAAACGTACAAGTGGAACGATATTAATGAGATCACAATCTCAAAAACATCTAAATACGAATCAATTCATATTTTCATTCAATAATTCACCACCTAACAATAAAGCAGAAGAGTCCTTTATATATGGCTCTCAAAACTAAAACTCTAACTTGCTAAACAAGAAAATACCAAATAAATAAATATTCTCTTACCAAATAGAAATAAGAGAATAAGGAAATAATAATAAAAGACTATAATTAATAAAACTAAATACGGAGACAATCATATTTATATAGAAACTCAATCGTGGTCTTGTCTCTATCATCCTTCCCCGGTTGAGAAGGATTCATCCTCGAATCTGAACTGGTCTCGTCTCCATCGAAGTCGTACGCATGGCAGGAATCGCCCGACATTTTCCTCTATCGATCATGAAGAATGAATGTCGCACCTCAATGATATCACGAGCATATGGGTTAGGTTTTTTATCTTTACGTGGAATACCCATTTTAGGCCCCCGAATGCTTGAGAGATTGACTCGTCTCTCGGCAACTGGATCTCCAAATGGTAAGGAAGCATCAACAACCAAAATGCAATCAACACTTGCGACCTCAATAACTTTTCCTGTGAAGTATTGATCAGGAATGGCCTTCGAATTTGTGGCAGGTGTAACATAATTGGTCTAGATTCTTAATCTAGACTTCATTGCTTGGAGTTCAGCAGTTAACAACCTCCGCTTGGCTACGTCTTCTAGCAATCTAGCACTCCTCTCTCCATACATAGCAAAACCATTCTGTTCATTAGAGTATGTCATTGTACCAACAACAGCATTTCATGCAGCCCTTCTACCGGCAGATGGAGAACCAGTAGTTTTTTAAGGTTGGGTCGCATCCGAAGCCACACAGTCCTCCTCTTTCTCCAACCTCGGAGGCACCTCATTAGAAATTGGCGGACCGTCATAGATATCGCATGCGTCAGGCTCGAAATTTGGCGGATCTTTAAATTCGAGCACGGACTTGACCCGAATCATAGTTCCCAGCATGACTCTCTGTTGCCGTCCATCCCACGGTGAAAATCAAGCCGCTGCAGTCCATGGCATGCGTCACCCCGGCAGAAATCTCGTTGCTGCAGATCGTCTTCTGCGAAGACCCAATCACGCCGCTGTTGTCCGTTGGTTTCAAAGGCGTGTCCGTCGAGGTCCAGGCCCCATCCGCTACGTTGCTGATCGTCACCGTCGAAGATCCAGTCGTGGCGCATCTGGCTGCCCGCGAATCTGTGGTCGTCGCGTCGCCAGCCGCAACATTGCTAACCGTCACCGAGGCCTGCACCATCACCATCGACGCCCCAGTCGCCGGCGAAACCCTGGTTGTCGCGCCGCCCGCCTCGGCCGCCACGTGCATCGAATCATCCAGCCTCGTCATGGTGAGGCTGCAAATCCGCGAACGGGTGAACCACCGAGATGGTCTTCTCACCGTCGTCATCATCAGACGGCGTTTGTGGCGATCACTGACGGTGCACCCCGCATGGACCACGACCACCACGTCCGCCGCGAAATCCCCCGCGCATGCCCCGGTCGCCAGCGTCATGGTTCGTCTACAATTCTGACGTAGGGAAGCGTACGAGTGGAAAGGATAAAACTCACAAAATTCAACAATATCTTATTTCATTTCAATTATCAACTGAATAACACAAAAGATGAGGAGTCCTTAAAATAAGACTCCTAAAACCCTAATACTAACTTGTCCAACAAGACAAGAATCCTAACAATACTAACTTGTCCAACAAGACAAGAATCCCACTAATAATAATAATAATAATAATAATAATAATAATAATAATAATAATAATAATAATAATAATAAAGAGGGAAACAAATAATTAGATTGAAGATTCTAAACATCCTTATCTCCATCAAATTCCCGGACCACATTGTTGAACGTCAAACGCAAGTCCTCAATTCTCGTCGAAAGATTTGCAAACCAATTCGTGAAACGCTCGTCCAACTATTGAAATTGGTCGTCGATCTGTTGAAACCGATCGTTGAAAGTTGAGTCACGTCGTCGTTGAATCGTATTGAGCTCTGATACCAACTGATGTCGGAAAACGTACGAGTGGGACGATATTAATGAGATTGCAATCTCCAAAACATCTAAACACGAATCAATTCATCTTTTCATTCAATAATTCAACACCTAACAATAAAGCAGAAGAGATATTTATATAAGGCTCTCAAAACTAAACTCTAATTTGCTAAACAAGAAAATACCAAATAAATAAATATTCTCCTATCAAATAGAAATAAGGGAACCAGAAAATAATAATAAAAGACTATAATTAATAAAGCTACATATATACAAAGACGATCATATTAATCTAGAAACGTAATCGCGATCTCGTCTCCATCAGTATCCCATACCACTGTATAAAATAATAAATCGATATTTTGGCGAAGATAATATTTGCTCATTTAAAACATTTAAATTAAATAAATGTATACATTAGTTAATCCATTGCTGACATAGAATATTTCAAAGTACCATACGATTACAAGCTCTGTGTTCAGATTCAACATTAGGAGTCTTGGCTAACTTTTAAGTTTGAATAAAATCTGAGGTTGTATAATTGACTTGTCAACTGACACCGATAAAAAAATGTGGCTTTTTGCACGTTCATGAAAAAAAAAATAAAAAAAAATAGAGGTGTCAGCACAACAGCAAGAGTAGACTATTCCAAACGCCGAATGATTTCATGATATAAATAATGGTTTTTATATATAAATTGGAAATTTTCGCTTTAAATTCATGAACATATAAGAAACTCATGCATTTGGATTCCTCTTTAGTGTATAGATACATTATACATAGCCATCTTACTCTACTTGTTTTTT
>BKCP01008070.1:2065163-2083206 GCA_008636005.1 Striga asiatica | reverse complement strand
AAACTTTTTAACTGTTGTGGTACAATGCTATGTGGTCCGTCTTAATTAATTAAATCGAGCAAAAATTAAATAAAACTGCTCTTTAATGGAAAAATTGATCCTATCGTGTAGTCACTGCCTACAAAGGTTTTATCAAATTTTACTACCAGACACTCGCTCATATACTTACATGAATGTACATTGATGTAAAGGTAAAAAATCTAGCCTGGTTAATGCTCAGTTTTCCCTATGTGGATTTTTATACAAGGGGTAATTGCATCTTTATGGTTATTAAACTCTAAATCTCCGAAATAATTAATTACATGAATGTACACTGAGGTAAAGGTAAAATGTCTAGCCTGACTAATGCTCATAGTTTTCCCTATGTAGATTTTTACTACTATGTACCCGTGTGATGCACGAGACAGAGATATTAAATGAGTTATTTTCACACACTTGTCTGTTTAAGTCTAAAAAATAATAGGATTATTATCTATTTTCTACCTCTTTCAATGTTAAGTCTAAAAAACAATAGGTTATTATAAGTTTTTTTCCACATCTTTTAACCAGCGTTGTTTTTTGCGCCAGAACATTAAATATGAACATGTTAGGGTTAGCTTGTAAAATAATTAATATATCATCTCATTAAAACATTTATAATAATAAAAATTTAATTTTAGCATATAAATTTATCCATTGATATAAGAGAAAGAAACAATTTTACTTATTGTTGTTCACTATATGATATTTAATTATTATTTTATTATATAATAAAAATAGATACTGTTAAATAGTGTAGTAGAATAGTTATAAAATTATATGAATTATTTTTTTTACAATATGAATTTAATATCTTTTTATGATTTGATAATATAAATATAATATATTCTTAATGATATAATAATATGAGATACGAATTTACATAATACTATGGATTTATTCCTTAATGTTAAGATATTGAATTAAGTAATTTATGATTCATTAATTTGTAATTTGTCTCTTTTTATATTGAAAATAATCATGTGATTGAGTAGAAATAACAATTATCTATAAATTCCTTCATTTAAGAAATAATTTTTAAATTGGTGCAAGTGTTGAATGCAGCCCGATTTTCTTGTAACTAAAATGAGAAGAGATTTTGAATTTCAAATTTTCACTTCAAAACCAAACGTAAATTTGGATACAACTTTTATTAAAAATAAAATGAGAAGAGATTTTGAATTTCATATTCAATTCAATATCTGTCGAAATTTTAAAAAATGAATTCAACAAAACCCATAATTTTAGGGGCATTTAATGTTACCCTATTTTATGATTTAAAATATCTAAAACTTTTTAAATATGGTGTGCAATTAATTATGAGTTGACTTTTCTTTCTACTAATTCTAGTAAATGGGATGACTTTTTATATAAGTATAGATACGAGGGATAATTGCATATTTGATGGTTATTAAACTCTAAATCCTCGAAATAATTAATTATATATATGATTTACTTGAAGGCTTCATCATATACAAATGATTGTAATTTGTAAATGGCCACGACTTTAAAGTTCTCACTCGTGTGGATTTTACATCAATGATTAAATTGAATTATTTACCAACTAGTTTACAAGTATATTTGACTACAATTTAGTGAAGCATTGACTAATAGTACATGTATGATACACTTATTTTTCCATAAATTCGTTCACCTTTTCACACGGACCTTGATAGCTATAAGTTTAAGGCAATATTGATATATACTACTATTCGCGCATTTTCAAAAATATAAATAAAATATTATAAACTATTTATATGTATATAATATCAAAATTATAAGTTAGATAATGATATTAAATTTAAACATACAGTATTATAATATTAAATTTTTTAAATATATTGCAGGATCATTTTGCAAAAGCAATGAAGGGTTTATTTCATGGGATTTAATTTTTCAAAATATTTTATATTTTTTTGTAATATTCGAAAAATATTTTTTTATTATTATATGACTGCAATAGAAAATAGAGATATTTGTAGTTATTATTAATTAGTTGTGAAATATGTATTTATATAATAACAAATTATATATAGTATTTAATAAAAAGAAAAATATTTTATACTTTAGGACATCAAAAGGCGTTACAAAAATGGGAACCATCCAAAGTGGGACATGTCGAAATAAATCGTGTAGTTGAAAGTTAAATACTTTTAGTTAAATCTAGAACATATTTTTATTAAATGTCACCTATTTTTATGAAATGAACTCCAATTTTATTAATTGTTGGTTGAATAAAATTTATTGAAGCTTGTCAGTTTTTTTTTTATATATAGATTTGCATGTATGACTTAATTAACTAATCAAGATTTATTTCATGACATAAAAGTTTGGTAAATATTTTTATATAAGACTTAAGGGTGTATTTAATTAAAACTTTTCAAGATTTTTTAAGACTTTTAGAATTCTAGTGTATTTAATTAAAACTTTTGAAACTTTTAAAAATCCCACTTACCTTCAATTGAGACTTTTAAAGATTTTTTATAGATATCTAAAAGTCTCAAGGTATTCAATTAAAATTTTCTGAGAGTCACTCGATATTCAACCTAAAAACTTTATAAAAGTTTTTAATTATAATAATAGAGACTTTTAACAAAATTACAAAAGCAGAAATCTCATAAAATTAGTGATATTTTTTTGGACTTACATTACTCTCTTCATACTTGTGTTTCTCTGTATGATTAATATATATGACTTTATATCTCATATCACTTTCATACTATAGTATTTTACTCATTTATTTTGATAACTTGTGTATTTTTTTATCACGAATATTTATCGTGATTTTTTTTTTTATTTTTTTTGTTACGATTATTTTACGTGGGTATACTTCTATCCTCCCATTTACCCAGCAATGGTTTGGACAGCTCCGACAGCTCATATTCCCAAACTTACATAATGGACCTGAAAACACCAAGGTAAACGAGAAAGTACGGCAAAACACAAAACCACTCGATGAACGTAAAATACACGAAACACGACAAAATAGACCGGTTGACACTAAATGAACCTAAAAAATCTCGACTGAGTCACATAAAACGCACAAAAAACACCACAAAAAGTATACAAACATTAATGTTTGTATAGTTTGCACCAACCAAGATTTTATTTGCTCATTCTTTATGTTTGTAATTTTGTTTTCAAGTATTAAAACATGTGTTTTATCTGCTAAATATTTATTTGTTGGTATAGAATTATTCTGAGTATTATTGATACTGTAGAAGATATAATTATTGACTTTTGACAATGTTTGTGTCTCGTAAAAAAATATATCCTACTAATTATAAGGCTATGCACGAGTTCGACTTGTTGAAACTTGTGAAAGCTTGGATTTGCTCATTTAATAAACCGTAAACAAGTTGTCCGTGAAACTTGTTCATTTAATGAACCGTAAACAAGTTGTCCGTGAAAATTAAATATTTTTGCAGACAAGTTCGACATGTGCATTTCACATAAAAATACACAATTATAAAATAAGTAGTTCATGAACAAACTCACTTCAGTTCGTTTAATAAATAAGCTTAATTATTTCTTCGAGCTTGATAGGTCAAAAAATGTGCATGTATTATATATTTAATAGTGTATTTTTATACACTTAATTTATTTGCAAGTTTATATTTTTCGACTTATTTAATATTTGGACGGATTCATATACATTGATCTTTTAATGTTTATTTTCAGAATATTAGAGTATTTTCATGGACGATAACACAACGGACGAGAGTTCACATGAGCAATAATCAAGGCGATCCAATACGATATTAATCAAAGCCCAAAATACATAAATTTGATGTGGGCCGGATGGGAATAAAGCCCAATTATGATTCATGAATGTATGCTCAAAGTGGAACACATGAATGAAAGGAGTTTGGGGCAATCAATATTGTACCAGCTGTATACTTTGAGTTTATTATCTGTGGTATGTGTAGTATTATTTTTTTTTTTTACTAGGATTCATCAAATTTCAATTCTAACTCTGAATCTCAAAATCATTTTTCTTTTGTGGGTGGAAGAAAGTTTATATGATTTACTTATGCTTAATTGTGTTCGAGCTGACGCAACAAACCCATAAAAATACCAAAAATATAAGTGTTTGTTATAGTTATTTTTATGTATTTCAGATGTAACTGAAAATATGCCAAATACTCTCATTTATATTAAATTTAAATAACCAGAATCCATATAACAAAACATGTTGCATACTCTAGGTAAATTTCACAACCATTCAGACTAATAACTGCAACATTCGATTTATTTTATGCTTACTATTCCCATCAACGAAATATTTAATTTTTTTTAGTTAATTTTGATGTTACGTTATATTATCCAAATAAGATGTCTTTTTTGCCAAAAAAAAAACTCCTTCTTTTTACATATCTCTAATTTAAATAGTATCTGGTAAGTAATGTAACTTGTATAGTACAATTTGATGTGTTTTTTTGGTTCACTTATAGTATGTCATCATGTAAAACCACATTAAACCAAACATAAACAAAAAGAATTCCAAAGTATATATCAGTGCATAGTAAATACTGATCATAACATTAAATAAAAAAAAATGACACTGACCATAAACATGAAAAACTAAGAACACCTGTCAATAGTTTAATCCTTTAGGGAAACCTTTCCTTGCATAACATCAACGTGCGTCGATTTCACTTAAATTAATTAGGATGGGGAGGATTGCTATTCATTCCTTTTTGAAGCAAAACATTTCTTTTTGGAATATTTTTAAAACATATTACGTATAGATATGAAATAAACATTTGATTCGTAGATATGATACTTCTTAAAATATATCTCGTTTGCGTGTCCTTAAGCCAATTAATATTGGTTTCATATTTTCTGTGGGCCCCACAATTGAGAGTAGTTGATTTCTAAAAGGACTTTGGTCTTAGGAAATTGATTGGTTGGATATATACTTAGGAGAATTATTGGCAAAGGAAGGATTATTATTCATGAGAAGAGAAAACGCAGCAGAGAGGAATTATTTTGCGAGACAGAAAAGCACGCGCAGACGGAGAGCAGAGCACTACACGCGTGGAGGGAAGCCGCACCAGCACACGAGGGAGAATTTATTCTTTCTCTTCTATCTATTATTTATATTTTAGTAGCATGCTAGGCTAGTTTTTTTATCCACTTTTTTTATCGTTGATTAATCGAGACGCCGTATTTATTTTTGTTGATGATTTGATTTATGCTATCTGTGTTTAATGTTTATGAATTATGAGTGTTTGGTTTAGTCTGGCCAGCTACGTTAAATTTCATAGTTTAATTGCTAGATTCGGGACTTTAATCCGTAATTGTTATTCTCGTTTCATTAGTAGTAAACTAGGGGTCGTGCATCTCTAGGGTAGCGTGAACATAAGTTAAATGGTCCGAGCTTTTGCGTCCATTGCTTAGACTGATCCATTTTCCTAGAGATTAATGCTGCTAGTGTATTAAATCTAGAGAGCTTATTCTAGTTGTCCACTAGTTAGGTTTAGTCGAAGAGCTTATTTCGATTAAATAATCTGTAAGGGAAAATTCAGTTAACAGAGCTTGTTGTTAGCTAGGGTTGGTAATTCATTAACATTTTAAAGAAAGCGTCGAAATTGAGTAACGGTAGATTGAAATTGGGTGATAACTGAACCAAAAACTGGATTTCTCTCATTTGATTTGATTTTTATTTTATTTTGATATTTTTATTTTTACCCTATATGCAAGTTTTCTTTGAGAGGAAGAATAGTAAGGGCTGTACGAGAGCAGTCGATCAAGAAGGGCGTCTAAGCGATCAAGGAGACATTATGGCATAACCCAGAAAGACTTTTCTTAGTATTTTTCCTATTACTATCGCACCCTTTACGCTACCGCACAACTAATTTCGTAGTTTAATTCAGTTAATACGAGAATTATCACGATTTAATTCATGGTCCTCGTGTTATCGACCTTTACTCGCCACTACTACTAGTTAGTAAAGGTTAGTTAAGGAAAACATTTATAAATTTAAATTTGTCACGTCGCGACGCGCGGTCAGAGCTCATTTTATTTAAGAAAACAAATGAGTGGAGTTTGAGTTTGACGAATAGAATCGAGTTGTGTTCACGAAGACTCGTTTTGAATTAAAACTTCTAGGATTGATTTATAATTTTTTAGAGGATTCTACAAAACTTTTTTTATTCTCTTTGTTGTTGAATAATTAATGACCAGAACATATTTCAATTTAATATTTTTTAATAAAAAAACGCTAGCTTGACCGTATTGATATTAATTGTTTGCAACGTTCATGCACATTTCATTCAAACGTAATAGCTATAACAACAAGTGTATAAAAGTTTAATAAATTTAAAAAAATCCATGATGTAAGTTTTAAAAAGTGTCTAATAAGAATTATGCGAAAGATTTAAAATATTCACTAAAGTCATAAAAGTTTCACAAAATCAATCAAAGTCACTTAATTAAAAAGGTCTTTAACAATCTCAATTGAATACACGTGATAATGTAAGAAGATAATTAAAAAGATTTGAAGATAGAGGCAATATCTATGTATATTGAAAGAGGTTGTTGGAATAATCTAAAATAGTAACTTTAACTTTGTAATTAAATTAGTTGATTTACTATTAAAGAAAATATAGTAAAAAAATACTTTAATATTTTTGAAAAAATAAAATACAAAATCAAATTATACCTACCTATTGCAAATCGTGCACTTTGGTTAATAGCGTGACTTTCTATATAAATAAAGTATTATCGAATTTGAAAATTATTTTGTGATAATCAACACAATAAAAATCTGATTTTTTTATATTAATTACGAATTGTTGCAACTTCTTATTCTTTTGATAAATTTATAATATAAATTGTAACAAATTATGATGACAAATCAACGAATCGTCTATCAAACTATCCATGTAAATTATTAACTTAAAAAAAGTTGTAAAATATATTGTTATAAATTATAATGATAAAACCAACAAGTTATCTATTAAACAATGATGTAAAATGTTAGCTTATAAAAGAAAAAAAAAAGTATTTATAAAGTATATTGTTATTAATTATAATGATAAATCAGTCGGTGTCGAATTGTTATATAAATTATAATAGATTACAAAAAAAAAATTAAAATAATTATAATATACATCATTATAAATTATAAAAAATAAAATAATATTGATGTAAGTAAAACAATATTAAATATTATAACTTCAAACTAATATATATTACAGTTTTTTCAATTAATTGTTGGTTATAATATTTGCCACCATTTTTCAATTTAGTATAACTTATTTAAGTATTGAAATATTGTAACAACGTATCGGGTAAGGGAAGATAGAAACAGAAGTATTCTATGAGTATTATTTATGATAATATTTGAATATGTTAAGTTTTTATTATCCTTTAATTCTAAACAAGAACTCTAAAATGACAGTTGTTTTATATGGGTGAAATAAAAATATAATCATATGTTAAATTATTATAAACTACAAAATAAAGAAAAAAATATTAATACTCAAAACTGTTTTTATACTAACCAATATTTTTTAATTATTTTAATACATACAATTTATAATTATTGACTCATACATCGCACGGGCTACATACTAGTTGGTTTGGGAAGGGATATAGTTGGAGTAAGATGACCCGAGGTTGAGGATCCGATTTGAACTTAATTATATTCACAAACTTTTTAAGATAGTTCATTTGGAACTGGAACAATAAAATGACTATCTATGTTCAAGTTCGTTCATTGAAGTATTCATGAAAGTTTGAATAAGTTGGTATTAATCGCATTTAATAAAATAAACTTGTTTGGATTGTCTGAAGGTTAGAATTTTTGAAAATTGGAAAGAAATATATTTGTTCTTTTTTTTCGAAAAAATAGAATGTATTAACTCCAACGAAATCAAATGGTTGTACAAACCGGAGACCAACTGGCCTACAACGCCCATTGATGGCAAATATACCCAAGGCAGCAAAATGAAAGTTTGCACACTCTTGTTGGCAATGCATTTCCCATTGAAGCCAACAACAGATACAAACTTCCAGCCCCCAAAAGAGAGTTCAACACTGCACATGAAATGGTCTAGAAGAACTCCCAACAAAAGCAACAAAAACTAGCCCTACAAACTAACCACTAATAAACAAGATTATATACAACATAGAAACCTCCAACCAAACAAAAAATCAAACCAGCTACAGAACTAAGCAGAGACATTGCCATATTCTCTCCATTCCTTCCCAGCAATCTCAGCTACAGCTCTGTCATCCATCCATGAATTTTTAAATACCAATAAGTTTCGTGCTTTCCACAACCACCAGAGAATGTAAGTGAAGAGTTGTATCCGTGCCTCTGAGGTTGCTCTTTTGCTGAGTTCACACACACTTGACCACCACCCTTGAAAGTTATTTGTTTTTGAATTCAGTCCTTCCCAAGAAACCTGTGAGTGTCTCCAGATTTTTTTAGCTCTGATATAGTCAAAAAACAAGTGTTCTATTGTCTCCGGCTGCTCCCCACATCTTTTGCAAATACAGTCCAGCTCCATCCCCTTTCTAATCAGATTGCAATTGACAGGTAGAGTGTTGTTGAGGCACCTCCAAAGGAAGTGTTTCAATTTCATTTTCACTTTGAGCCCCCAACTTTTTTCCCTTGTAGTTTTCTTAATTTCCTTCCACTGCTGCTCTCAGCATGATCCAAGATCTTCTATTTGTCTGTAATTAACTTGGCATAAGTGGAAGAGACTGAGAATGAACCTCTGGTCCCACTATCCCAAACAAGTCTGTCAGTTGTTGAAGGATCAATTCCTTTGATATTGAGAATAGCCTGAGCCTCTGTTTCATTAAAATGCTCTTTGATCAACTGAGAATCCCAATATCTACCTGTTGACTCCATCAAGTCTCTCACCCAGATTGGATGATTATTGGAGGCTGAAGGTATAGAGGTGAGTTTAAAGCCAGGCAGATTGGGGATCCATGGAAACTCCCAGATTTTCACTGATTTCTCATCTCTGATGTCATATCTAGCTCTTGCTTTTAAGGAATCTCTCAACCATGAGCTGTTCTTTTTCTTCTTGACTGTAAACAGGCTTTCCTGTGGGAAGTATTTGGCTTTAAGAACTTTGCTGACTAACAGATTAGGTCTTGTGAGGAGCCTCCAAATTTGCTTTGCTATGAGTGCTTTGTTGAAAATGAGAATATCTTTGAAGCCTAGCCCTCCTCTGTCTTTTGGAAGTGTCAGAAGGTTCCATGATTTCCAATGAATGCCTCTGCTCTGGTTATTCTTTTTTTATTTGTCTTTGAACATTTAAAAAAAAAAAAAAAAACCATTCAACTTAATGTTTTACAATAATAATAAAAAAAAAAAATTCATTACATCATTATTGAGCATTGTCGTAATCCAACTTAAGCTTAGTCAATTCTTCTCGGACTTCCGCTGCCACCGGACATTCGCATCCCCGCTGTCAAATCGATGTAATGCCAAAAACAAGGTCCATCCACTAAAAAAATGGAAGAATAACAAGATATGACTAAAATCTATTAAAGAAAAATTATTGTTGTGAAATAACATTAATTAAAATTTAGTAAACGACTTACATAGGCAGTATTGACACGCGTAGGGACCTCGTTCTCGTCCAGCAGCTCCTCGTCCATGACAGTCGGATGGGAAACCCGACCGTACCACTGCAAGTACTCCTCAGTCGCCTTCCCGCGATCATGTGTCGTGTGGGTGAACATACTGGTGTTGCAACTGTGCGAAAACGGGAACTGGGTCTAAACACCTACTGCACCAGCTTCAGAATACTCTGCCCTGTAGTTCCTAGCCTCCCAAGCACGTACTGCACTGATTGGCGGGTATATAGGGGGAGGGACAGTCTGGACATACTCCAACTGACGCAGAAACTGCACAGGCAAGTACGGCTCGACAATATCGCGGTATCGAATCAATCCGCAATAAAGAGTCCTCCGCTCTATCGCATCTGGGCTGGAGCTGCCGTATGGCAACCATTGCACCTGTTTACAATTGCATAACAGCATTTATAAGAATAATTATATTATTTTAAATTACAGGTAAGTAAATTTAAATAAAATAACTAAACGTACATCGGAGGCAGTGAGTCTGCCAAGGCGCCGATGGATGGCTGTGAGCCGATCGTATGACCTTGGCGCATTCCCTATGCTCTACGAGCGAGATCATGCGACACAGTCAGGATCGATGGGTAGGCGCTCCTGGATCGGAAATCTGGGAAATACTCATATATGCAGGACTGCAGAAGAGTCAAGCAGCCCGACAGTCCACTGGCGTCCCCTCGGCTGGCAATACCTAGTTGTTTGTACAAGTATGTCAGTGTAGCCGATCCCCATGAATAACCCCCAATTGTATCCAAGCCGTCGAGCACCTCGTGCAGGAGCTTGGGGGTTACTCTACTATCACTCTTGTCGACGAACAAGGTGGTACCCAGCAACACCCATATCCAGGAACCCGCCTTATCCTTAGCCAGTCGTTCTTTCCCCCTGAATGCATCCACAATGGAGGCTTCGGTCACCAAACCGCGCTGCCATAACGATTTAGTGAGATCAGCCTTGGTGACCGAAAGTATCATCATGCAGAGCCCCTGGCAGGTGTCTGAATTCGGGTCCTCAACGACCACGTCTCCCTCCATAGGAACGCCCAAAATGGCTCGGACGTCGTGCAGCGTGATGCTCATTTCACCAAAAGGAAGGTGAAACAAGTTAGTATCCGGCTGCCATCGCTCCACAAACGCAGAAAGCAGTAAAGTGTCCAAGTGGGTGTACATGGAGTTGTTAGTGTTATATACTGAAAGCTTGGCTTTGTATGTTATTACACATTTGCCTTTTACACATTTGTCATACTCCTCTGGACCACTCATCAGGATACCCCTGCTGACCGTAAGCTAATGGTGCGTGTGCGCGGGGTATAGACTTCCCTGCGTGGCAGGGAAAAGAATATCCCCGCTGATTGTACGGTCCTGGTGCCGGGGACATCGAACTGCCTGCCTGACCAGGATAATAATATTCATGCTCACCGTACGGTACGACTCTGGGGAGTCGCGAACTGTCTGGCTGGCCCTCAAATGATATCCCTGCGGACCATCTCGTACTGGTGCGGGGGGTCTCGAACTCTGGCCAGTCTGTACCCTCCGATCCTCATCGATCATCGTCTGTCCGTCCCCACGAACGAACGCATTGACACCCCGACTTCTAGTGTGTCGGGTGCCAGAACCATCATAATAGTCATCGAACGTCTCGTCGTCGTCTCTGGCATAAGATTGTCCAAGTCTGCTAACACCCTGAATCAAAAATATAATTAGTAATTTTTTCATATGTAATAATTATTGTAATAACTATTAAAATAGATTATAATTCATTTTTATTTTAATTTATAAATTTTATTATTATAATTTATAATTAAATTATTATTATAATTTTTAATTATATTATTATATTTATAATTATTATTAGAAATTATTATTATAATTATTATTATTATAAGTATTTATAATTTATGATTATTATTATAAAAAATAAATAAAATAAGTGTCCGGCTGGCTCGTAACCGGCCGGCGGGGCCGGTCTGGTTTGGTCCGTCTGGCCCCCGATCGCGCGCCCTTTTTCCGGCGTCCGGCAGCCGATCGCGATCAGCTGAGAAGTCGTGCGTCCGACGGGGCTGGACGCCTTTTTCACCGTACGGAACCAATGACCGGACGGCTCCGCCGCGTTCGGAGGCGACAGCCGGACGCAGCGGCAGACTAAAAAAAAAAATTAAAAATTATTTAGCACGTAAAAAAAGAAAATTCCTTGCTAGAGAAGAATGCTTGCCGAGGTCGTTGGATTTTTTCGACATTGTTTTGGATTTCCTTCGGTGCTCGAATCGCTCGTTGAATGTTCGGGAGTTTAGAAAGATGAAGAGTTTAGAGAGATAGAGAAAAAAAAAGGATTAAGGGCAAAATTGTAAAAATGTGAGCAGTGTTAGTAATGAGGGACTGAATAGTAAATGAGACTAACAAAACATATTTAAAAAATACCAACCATGTCTCAATTACTAGGCAAAGTAACTATTTTTCTGAAACTCTGATAGGAATTTCAAAAAGGTGATGATTAGAAAATATTATAACACAGATTCAGTGCAGACATGAGATGACTATTGAAACAGAAAAAAATACAGCCAAAAAGAAAGTAACCAAAAAGAAAATCAACCTAGTTATGATTGCTCTCAAGCAATTCCTCTGTGTTGCCATTGGATATGATTTTTTAAAAAGTTTATCTCATGGGAATATAGAGATGAAAAAATTGTGAAAAATTTTACACGATATAAAAAGACTATGAGTTTGTATACAAATATATTCACTCAAAAAATGAGTTTCCTTTTATTAACCAAAGTTAAAAGTATATGAATAGATAGATAGTGAATTAAATTTGTTGTGATGTGCAAGAATAATTGTTTGATATTATTTAATTATATTCATAACATTGCAAAAAAATTATTATATTCTAACGGTAAACTAAATCCTACGGTAATATATTCCAACGACATTTCAACAGATATTCCAATGGTATAGCTTCCGTTGGGATGATTCCAATGGACATCCCAACGAAAATATTGCGTTAGAATGAGTTTTTTATTGGAATTTTAGATGGAATTTGATGATTTCAATGATTATTTTTCCAACGTAGGAATTTCCGTTGGAATATACAATTTCTGTTGGAATCTTTATTTCCACCTCCGTTGGAAAATATATTGTTGGAATCGTCAAAATTCAACATAAATACCAATGGAAAATTCATTCCAACGGAATATTTTTGTTGGAATTTCCGTTAGAATTCCATTAAAATATATTTGTATTTGAATTTTTAGTTGGAATGTCATCATTTTATTGTAGTAGGATTGAGCATGGATAGCATGATTGAGTTAAAATTTTGAACATGAATTGAGTATGAATTGAGATTATATGTATACACAAACACATCCTGACTGTTGTGCAATTATTGATAGTGTTGAACCTCCAAAACTAAGATGGATGTCAGATTTTAAATGAATATAGAATAATAAATAATAATTATTCAGATTAAAAAATAGAATTTTATTTAAATAAATGAAATAATATAACATATATAAATATAATGGTCGAGGTTGATGTGAAATAAAATAATAAAATTTTAATAGATAGTGATTGATAATTGAAAATACGTAAATAAATGAATTAACGTAGTTAATAATAATAACTATATAATATTAATTTTTATTTTTTAAGTTTAAGTGTCTTGATGGGGGGTTTTACACTAGATAAGTGGAATAAAAAAAAACAGTAACTTTTACAGTAATTTATTGTTTAATTTAGTTTCAATTTTTGTAAGATAATTCTTGAGGAAAAATGTAATAACTAATCCCTTAATTGATACCTTGTTGACATTTTTGCACTGTGTTTTGCCCTTACAGCTGTATGCTTTTCTGCAACTAGACATCTTTTTTTCTTTATAGATAGGTTCATAGACCTTGGGTCCTCCAAATGTGCTTCACAAGGGATACATATATGATATAACTATATAATAAAACTAATTAATGATTATATATATCTTACTTTGTTCTGTTGTAATTGTCATGGGACATCAATTTTATTTTTTGTTATTATTTTTAATATTAAAAAAAGTTAAGTCTTGTAAGTATCATGCATATCTCTGTAGCCCATCCACTTAGTTAAGTTTTCGTGTGAAACTTAAATATATCTGATTGGTGTTTTTAGATCTTCATTTTGATTGATTATAAAACCAATTAAACTTACATATCATTGTGCTGGCAGTAGACAGTTTTAACATAAAAATAAAAATGAAATGAGATATAAAGTAGTAGTAATAACAATAATTATAATTAATAATAATAATTGTGGTTCGGTTCGATGCGAAGCGATGCAGTTGATCAGAAAAACTGAATCGAACAATAATTAGCGTATTTTTTAAAAAATGAAACCACGCCAGAATCAAACGGCAAAGAGAAAAATGAAATGAGTCGCACCAAATTAATCAATAGATTATGTTGACTCAGTTATTCAGTTCTAATTATGTCTTGTCAGCTGTTTTTCATGAATTTCTCTTGTTATGTATAATTGAAGAGCTTTTGATTCTAATTATAGCTTCTGATACTTCGAAATTCTACTTATCGAATTTTTATGCTTCATAATTTTATGTGTGAATTATATTTTTTTGTAATTATACGTGTCAAATTTTGATTATCCTATTAGATATAAGATACAAATTGACCAATAGAGCTATGTTATAAACATTGTAACCCCTTATTATATGGTTCATAATAAATCTAAAATGAGAGATTCAAATTATTGTACCGTCCATCTGTCACAACTTGCATAGAATTATGGTTTGACCAGTTGACCCAAACAAAATTTGGACATCATTTTCACACTGCATCACACAAACAAGGCCACTTGCTACACGACAGACTTCACTTCTTGTCCTTATCATCGCCACATAAGGAGGGGTAATTTCGTTATTTCGCATCATACATAGCAATTGCCTTTTTGGAGGCACAAACACTGGAAATTGCCGAGGCAACAAGAACACAATTTTCAATTTATTGTTATCTGATCTTATAAGAGAAAAAAATTAATGAAATAAATAAAATAATGCTTGTGACATTTATTTAAAATGCATGCTACTCATGGTCTTCATGTAATGGCAAAACACTAAACCTTGAGCAATTTTTGTCGGTGTATTTTTTGAAAAAATCTTTCATTATTTCCAATATAATTGTAAATTGTATTTGTTGGTATATGTGTCTTAGAGATTATCTTTTTGAGGACATATATACATGATCACATTAATATTATATTAATTATAATTGTGGTATTACAATTAACTAAATAATTGTTTGATTGTTTGTAATTTATTAATTAATTGTTCTATTGAGTTAATATTGTCATTAATTAACATAGTGAGATGTTAATTGATAAAGTATAACTCCCAAATCGGCTCAATCGATGATCATTAAGGAAGAGATATTAATGATACGTGATGGATTGACGTGTGATTTGCATCATATTCTTAAAGTATATAGTATATCTCACTATTATTAATAATTGTTATTCGTGATGGACACATGGATACTTTTAAGAGTATCGGTATCTTCTACCGATAAACCATTGTTTATGTGTCTATGTGAGTATCGGTGTGTGGAATTGTATAATAGTCATTTGACTCGAGGTCAATGCACAATTCATGTATAGAGTGATTTTTACTTATACCTAGTCCAATGCTTACACTCCTTATGGGGTAGATACGGGCTTGTGTTCGGTTGATCACGATATACTAGGCAGTTGAGCCAATATATGATTCATTTCTCGAGTATAGTTTCAAGAGAACACTCGTTTTCTCTATACTGGGTTGATAAGGTTATTGGTCAATGCACGTGATTATACTTGAAATGGTGTTCAAATATAATTGATTGACGTCAGCCAGTGAGATGAGATAAAATGATTAAACTATTTGGATAGACACGCATTCAAGTCTTAAGCTTAATCGAGTGGTTCGTGAATGAAGGGAACGTATCACCATTGAGTTCTACACTAATGTTTGTTTAATTGCTTTGTCCATGTAAACGTACCTCATATTTTGAGTTCATCTTTCAACGCAGTTTAGGAGTTTCGTAAGGATCATAAATTAGATTTATGTCAATATATAAAAGCTTATAGGGTCACACAATATGTAATCAGTTTTCTAACTAAGAGTGAATTGAGAGTGTTGAATATTCAATTAGATTGGATTAGTTATTTATGAGTAACGAGATTATTTTTTATTTGATAGAAAATATTTAATTAAGTTTATACGTAATTATATTATTAATTACTAGTGTGTACCCGTGCGATGCACGGTAACAATATTACATTAACAATATTATAAATATACCTCAAGTTTAAGTCACTCAATGGCGAAAGTGGAAACTACTATTGATCCTATTTAAAAATGGAAAGAAAAAATAATAATTATATATTAAAGTGTCGGGGTCAGACAATGTAAAATTATTTTGTATAAGAGAATATAAATTTTACATTATTTTGTATTATAGAATATAAAATTTGTATATTTAATATTGAAAACACCTAAAATATTATATTAGTATATGTAAAAGTATTCAAAATTTTCTATATTATTTTTAAAAGATATAAGTCATCTACAACTTTTCTAAACAATTTTAAAAAGAAAATATATCTAAAAACATTTGAATTTAACATTATGTAAAAAAAAATTTATAGACTATTTCGCAAAAAAAGCATGTCTACAAATAATTAAATTTAACATCAATTATGTATATGTGTATATATAGACGAATATGTAAAAAACAAATGTCTAAACATTTGTTTAAAGTAACTAAAATATTATAAGGCTAATTTAATAAACACCTTCGATCAAAAAAAGGAAAAAAAAAACAAATATATACACATTAAATCAAATATAATGTTTCGAAATTTCTGCCTAAAAAGTTTAAATGAAAAGGGAAACAAATCAACACAATATCTATTATTTTGTTAACCTAAAAAATTGGAAAAAGGAACCATCACAAAAACCATCGCATGTATTATTTTGTTAACCTAACAAAATAGGAAAAAGAAAAACATCACAAAAACCTGTGGCCAGTTTTTTTTTTGTTAACACTATATCACTATTTATTTAATGATTTTAGAGGGAAAATAATGATTTTAGCGGTTTAGAGGAAAAATAATGATTTTGGCGGGTATTTAATGATTTTGGAGGGAAAATAATGATTTTGGCGGGAAATCATAAAAAGGTTATTCTTTTAATATAATGATAGATATTAGGTCTAATTACCTATTGAGCTACAGGGTCTTATAAGGCCCATATAATTAAGTTGACCTAATTATAGGTACCTCATTATCGATGTAGTGAGAAACATTTGAGAGAACACAAAATCTTAGAGACTGAGAAATCAAGATCGAAAGACAAACACTCTCCGACTTTCTGGATTGAGGATTTCTAGTTTCTTTATCGAAAGGGATTTGTTGGCGTTAGATCGTGTATACGAAAACTAGATTACATGGATACCGCAGTTCATACATTTCATATAATGTATTTTGTGGGTTATGTAAGATGATAAATATAAATAAGTTTAACACAATTAAACTTGCATCAGGCATAGCTAATATATAGTTAATCAACCATACATTTTGGAATAATATGCACTAGTACAATAATACCCGTGTATTACACGGGTGTTGAATTTAGCTTTTGTAAAATATATTAACTTTTTTATTTAAAAAACTAAAATAATTTAATTTTATATAAAACATTAATTTTGTTTTAACTAAATTGTCAAATTATATTTTTTTAATCATAATAATTAAACACTCGTACATTAAATGAAAACGTCAACCATGTTGAATTTTTTTACTTATATCTATAAAAATATCGATATTATTTACTATTACATAAGTACAAAAATATATATCTTAATAAATAGAAATAATATGGTGATATGTATATGTATAAGTGTTGAATATGTTTATTTAATATTAAGCAAAATAGATTATTTTTTTTACTTAATTAGATGCCTAATACATAAAGTGTCGTATTAGTCGTGCTTCACAGTTTTTTAACTTTATATGTAATTTTAGAATTTAGATAAATAATTATTTATTTTTATTAGATTGACAACATATCAATTTTTATATCCAAGCCTAACTCAAAGCATTATTTTTTGTCAAATAAGACTCCGAAGAATGAGAGTTTGTCATATAGGCTCAGCGCATTCTGAAATTATATATAGAGGGGATAATATTAAATTGAAGTGTCATTCTTAAAAAATATAAATAAAGTATCACATTTCGCAGGTAAATATCCATTTTTTATTAAAATGAGTAAGATTGACCAACTGTCTAACAGTGAGATTGCATCCCTACAAGAATATGTGAATTTATCATTATTTTTACAACTTTGTCTTTATTTCTGCCCATCCATGAGTGCATTTGTATGTAATTTCTTTTCTTTTTTTTTTTTGGATTGAAAT
>BKCP01008070.1:2023036-2058815 GCA_008636005.1 Striga asiatica | reverse complement strand
AAAGTAATATATTTTTAATAATATATATTTTTAATATTTTTCAATAATATATTTTTAATAATATATTTTTAAAAGTAATATATTTTTAATATATAAAAAAAATATATTTTTAATAATATATAAAAATAAAATAATATATTTTTAAATTATATATAAATAATTTTTTAGATTTATTTTTATATAAGTATTTAATATATCTAATTAAAAAATAAATAAAAGTAAGTTTTCAATTTTTTTATTTGAATTTTTGTTTAAAATAATTTTATTTAATATATTTTAATCATGATTTAAAATATATATTATATATTTATTTTTTATTATTATTTGATAATTTTATTTTTTGAAAAATTGATTCCTACACACATGGAATAAGAAAACCCTCCATTTACTATGGAATGGCTAATCCCATGGAGATGGGTTTTGTCATTCCCATTGGAATGGTCATTCCTTCCCAAAAAATATACCAATCATGGGATAAGGAATTATCATTTCATTCCTATGTCATTCCATCATACCAATCATGCCATAAAAGATTCTCATAATCCCAAACTTCATTTTCATTATGATCATTTAAAAGAAAAACGAATATATCTTAAGTTAACGTTGAGATTCTCAAATCTCAACAATCGAAACGTAAATTTATAAAAAAAATAAAGTATCTCCCAATATTGTTGGATTCAAAAATCACAACAATTTTATAATTGTTAAACATCTGAAATGGTTAGCCTTAACATATTTGATAAGGACATAAAAAATGTACAATCACCAAAATCGCAAAAAAAAGAATCAAGTTTTAAGATATTCTTAGGATATGATTTGATTTCTCCCAAAATCGGCAAAAAAAAAAATAAAAAATAAAAAATCAAATCAAGTAATAAACTTATATTCATGTAAATCTATATTTTAAAAATTACGAAAATAAGTGCATATATGCACAAAAAATTCATCTATAAATAACCTCGCATTTATGGTAAAGTGAAATGCAATACTCATCATTAAAAGAAATAAATGAACTTTACACGTTCAATATAAACTCGTGGATCAACCTACTATGATGTTTGATGCCTCTTACCAAAGTTATTTGTAAATAGCTTCCACGATAGTGAGGTTAGTATTCTTCATGATGTGATTTAAATCTAGTTATCAATATTTATTATATTAATTTTTTTTAAAATATATTTTTTTGCGATTTTTGTTTATATAGGGTGACAACATAGCTGGACTAATTTGATATGTTAACATTCCAGAGACAGGTAAGTATGATGTGAGTAAAACATATGGTTCGCAATTACCAATTAAAAATAACATTGGTAAATATCGATCTATTATCACAAAGTTCAAACTCATTATTCATGAGAAGACACCAAAGTGTTGGAATATCCTACCGATTTCCCAACACTTTATTTTGACTTCTATAATTTTGCTACCTCGAAAGATGTTGACAATATAGATTTTCAAAAGCGAATAGTTGCATACTTGCGTTTTCAATTTTGTTTTCAAATATGTAGACATACATCAGTTAATATTAATTCTCCATGCATTACATGCTAACTCTTTGTTAGTTGGTAACAATGATGAAATAGGGTATAGTTGTCTTTTGAACGAAAAGTAGATGGCTCAAACTCCCCCAAACACGTACGTTAAAACGACAAAGAATTAAAGAAATGCAACAAGATTATTAGTATATAGTAGCACGTTCACAGGACAAGTGTCCTGTCCCAGGATTTCTGATACTCCACGTGGACGGTCGGATTTGCACCGGAGATATCTTGAAGCCGGAGAAGAAGAATAAGAAGTTATAAACAAACAATTGCAGGGAAAAAAGTTTTCTAAAGAAAAAAGATGTAATTCAACTCAACTCAAGTCTAGCTTCTGATGGCTTAACCAACCAGAGTTAAAAGCCCCAACCATGGTTAATCTCCCGTCGCTTCACAAAAACAATACTGCTCTATCTCAATCTCACTGTTGCTTTCAACTGTTCTGTTTTTCGTAAAGGGACTTCAAAGTTCCTTTTTTTTTTTCCTTTAATTTACATGAGATTCAAAAAGATCTCTCTTTTGTATGTTTTCTCTCTCTAGATACGTACAAAAAGTAGTAGTACAAACTACAAAGTCTACAAAACTACAAATAAAAATATAATCTTTAATTGTGAAAAAAAAAAGTTGATTTTCTTCTATAATAAAATAAAAGGCGCCGTCGTGTACGAACATGGGTTGCCTTGCTTTTATGGGGCAGTTGTGGGCTACTGAGTTGAACCGGTGTCTCGCCGATTTTCTTGCTTAGTTCGAGAGACATTTTTGTTTGAGGTTTTCAAGGTTCCATTTTTTTTCCTCTCTCTTTAACTTTTTCATGTATTTTTGTAATTTTTGTTGGATTTTGCTGCGTGCCCTTTTAGAATGATGAATAAAGAAACAATTTTTCAAGAGATTCGAGTAGATTTTTCCTCACTTTAAGGTTATGGGCTCAAAAGTCTTTGCTGTATCAAAAAAAAAAGTTGTTGATTAAACCAAGGTGTGAGCTTGAGCTAAAGCTAAAGACTTTGTCTTTGATAGTCAATCTTTTTCAGCTGAGTTGAAGCTTGTATGAATAAAGTTTCAGTTATTTTGTACTTACAAAATATCTCATTTTTAATTAGGAAAAAAATGAACAGCAAAACACAGTAACAGAGCTAATTCCCAGCATGCAAAAAGCTTAGCCATGGCGGAATCTCAGAGTTCATCGCCACCATTAACGTCACACCCAGCCTCCAACAGTTCGCTCACCGTCGATGATCACAAGATTCAACCAAACCCCGATCACCGGCCGTCGGAAAATGCCTTGCCGGCCAAGAGAAAGCGCAATTTACCAGGAAACCCAGGTAAACCCAAAATAAAAAAGGAAGAACAAGAAGAAAAATAAATTATTTTCAATTTCGATTTCTTGATTAAACCCAGATGAAAAATTCCCCTCTTTTTTTGTTTCCATTTTTAATGAATAAATCAGATCCAGATGCAGAAGTAATTGCACTGTCTCCAAAAACCCTGCTGGCGACCAACAGATTCGTGTGCGAGATCTGCAACAAGGGTTTCCAGCGGGACCAGAACCTGCAGCTCCACCGGCGGGGCCACAACCTGCCGTGGAAGCTGCGGCAGAGGAGCGGCGGGGAGGCGGCGCGTAAGCGCGTGTACGTGTGCCCCGAGCCCACGTGCGCCCACCACGACCCCGCGCGCGCCCTCGGCGACCTCACCGGAATCAAGAAGCACTTCTGCCGGAAGCACGGCGAGAAGAGCTTCAAGTGCGAGCGGTGCTCCAAGACCTACGCCGTCCGCTCCGACTGGAAAGCCCACATGAAGACCTGCGGCACGCGCGAGTACCCCTGCGATTGCGGCACTTTGTTCTCCAGGTAATTTTTTTTTTTTTTTTTTTTCANTTCAATTTCATATTTTCCCTAAAAATATGTTGTCTGACAACGATGATGCCCAGACAATTTAATTAATTAGCTTTTACTCGTTCAATTAATTTTATCTGTGTGTCTGATTGAAAGATTGAGTTTTTCTTGGGTAAAAAATTGATCTTTTTTTCCAACTTACAGTCAATTAGTAAGCCTTTTATGGTTTAACATTATTGCAACATCAGTAGGATTCCTATGTGGCTAAAAAACATGAAAGAAAGTGGAAAAGTGTGTATGTTTTTCTGTTTCTTTTTTCTATGTGCATTTAATTGTTATGTTAGATGGATGAGTAGGTAGGAGGATTAATTGCCTGTTTGTTTTTATTATTACTAATGAAGTGGATTTTTTATTACTGTTTTGGGGTTCTGAAAATTTTGAAGGAGGGACAGTTTCATTACACATAGAGCTTTCTGTGATGCTTTGGCTCAAAGCTCACTGTCTCGGCCACCGCCGCCGGTCGCCGGAGATTCGGAAGCTCCGGCGGAAGTTCCGCCGGCAGAGGCCGCCTCAAGCCCCCCGCTGCCGCCTCTAACTCCGCAAACCGAGGTTTTATCTCCGGTTTTGTCAGTTCACAGCTCGGGTAAGTTAAAATCTTTGATGTTTTGTCTGTGAACTCTTTTAACTTTTTTTTTGTGCTTTTTTTAATTTAAATTTTGAATTTTTTTACAAGGTGTTTTTGTTTAGTTGGTGCCTGTATTTATGAGGAAGTTTGCTGGAAAATGCCTTAGATGAGTAGATGAGCTTTCAGATACTAAAAAAATTGTGGTCTGTTTTCTCTTTTTGGTCAATGTCGCCATAATATACCGCCTTTTCCATGTGGAATTTGATTGATTATGTTCACATCATGTCCACATGAGTATTTTAATATACTTGTATTCATCAATATCATAGCACTTTATTTTATCTTCTTTATATGAAGAATGTTTACATGTGGTGCATTATATAGGTAATACAATAGATAGGTGCAGAAAAGACTTCTAAATGGAACTTGCCAAGAACCGCGTTTTACTCGTTTTTTGGTCCTAAAACTTCAATCTTACGATATAGGTGTGGCTATCGGGTTGATTTTCTGGTCAACAATTTTGGTTTGCGGGTCGAGATGCAAAATAAAATATGCAAACCAAAATGAGTTCATTTTGATTACATACAATATTATAATTGCACTCATTATGTAGTATTTGAAAGTTAAATAAGATTCCTTGAAAGAAATGAGTGTTTTTTTAACTTGATGAAAGGTTACTTTCACCATTGCTAGTTCAAGTATGTTGGGATTCATGATTAAAAAAAAAGGCTTTTCTTTTCAAAAAAGCCCTTTTTCAATAGTATGAACCCTTTTTCCCCCAACCCTTTTCCCTTTTTAAATCTTTTTTTTTCACCATACAGCTGCAGAATTGCCTGAAAATCCGACTGCCCACTTACAAGAACCGGCGGCTTTAACTCCTTCAATAGCTCCGGCAATCACCTCCAGCAGCTCCGGCAGCCCATTTTTCTCCACCGCACTAAACCCATCAACTTCCGAACCTCCCGATCCTTCACAAGGCCCACCATTCGGCCCGAACCAGTTCTGCCCATTATCCGGGCCCACATCTGACCCAATCTCGCTCTCTCTTTCCCCATCTTTCTACGGCCCACCCTCGTTTTTCCAGCCCACGGCTCAAAACCATCATCACCCGATTCACCCGCACTATGTCTTGGGCCCGCAGCCCGCATTATCCGCAACTGCACTTCTCCAAAAGGCTGCCCAGATGGGCTCCAAGTCATCTGGCTCCTCCTCGTTCCTCCGCGGGCTTGGGCTGGGCCCACCGTCTCCTTCCGGCCCAAATCATGGCAGTAGCATTAGTAAGATGGAGAGCAGCCTGATGGTTTCTGGACTCGGGCTCGGGCTAAATTCGGGCGGGTCGTCGGGCCTGAACGACTTGATGATGGGCCCGTCGATTTTCGGTGAAAAGCCTCCGACTTTGGACTTTCTTGGGCTGGGAATGGCAGGTGATGAACAGGCCCAGCCCGTTGGTTTATCGACCTTTCTTGGTAATATGGGGAATGATGGTTCGTTTGGTGGCACGTGGGGTGATGAGTCGTCTGACCGAAAACCAAGCTTATAGCCTAGACTATTTTTATATATGAATGGTGAATTTGAAGGGTTAGTGTCTTTTTTTTCTTTTTTTTGGAGTTGGGAGAGGTTCTTGAGGATTATTTGAGCTAGAAATTGCGGTCTGATTATCGGGGTTCGATCGAACGAGGTCCTGTAGTTCAATCTATTGGTGAGATGTTATGTGTAGTGTATAGGGACTCACTGTAATTTTGCTACTGCTTTGTTCAGTTGAAAGTGAGTAAAGTGAAATAATACTCAGTTGAAACTTGAAAGCAATATATAGCAACAGCTGAAAAGTGAATTGAGCCAACTATTCATGTGACAAGACTGAAGAGAGTCCTATAGTGAAGTGAACTAACTCTGTAGACTCTAGTAAATTATACACTGCTGTTGGGTTGAGTCTCCAATTTAAAGAACCTGAAATGTTTGTTATTTCAGGCATGGCCCATTTGGTTTTCCTCAGGCTTTGAACTTTTCAATAATTTATGCACAATTGAGCAAAAACACTGTTTTAGTATAACTGAATCACGAAAATGAATTTTTATACGAAGAATCTATGAACAATTTCAAATATTTGAAACGAAAGTATAAAATTGAATCGTGAAAAAAGGAATGTTCATACGAGGAAATTAAAATCTATGAACAAACATTATCAAATAATATGAAATCTCAAGATGAGTGGAAAATCTAAAGACCCAAATCTTACTACTCATTTCAATCTAGAAAAAATTAACATTTAACACCACCCGATCAAAACTATAACGACACGACTAATTTGCTCGTAAATCACGCACGTTCGGAAGGGCTAATGGGCGAAGGTGAAGGCGAAGGCGCGGGATATTGAGGAGTCGAAGGAGAGTTATTATAAGACGAGACCTCGTTCGGAGGCTCGAAGAAAATGTAGATGTGGGACCCATCTCGAACCCCGTAACAATCGAGAGGTGTTTCGTCTCTATCCATCTTCAGACGTTCTTGATCGGCATTATCGAGTATGAGGATTAGCCGTTCGCTCGGGAGATTTTCTTGCGTGCCGATTTTCCTCTTGAGGTCGCAGATCGTGTCATCGTTTTCGATTTCGACGAAAAAAAGCTTGCCTGTCAAGATTTCAGCCACGAGCTTCATCATCCTTTTAGATGATGAATTAATGAGAAGAGTTGTAAATATAGTTGTGTCTAGTTAGTTTTGATCTTTGTGTTTTGGTGTTTTGTTAATTTGCATGAGAGGAGTTAGTTGGTGTGTGGTAATTTTGGTTTGGGTCTTGTTTGATTTGTGATTTGTGATTTGTGATGAGTACTTTTTGTGACATTAATTTTGAATAAGTTTTGCAATTTTTTTGCGATATAAATGGGAGTTAGTTATGTTTTGATTTTGAAAAGGTTATGTGTGGCCTTAATATATGATACGGAAGATATATGATACGAGTAAGAGGATATGGCATATCTTGAGATTTAATGATATTGGTAAGACACCATAATTACACAGATTTAATGATATTGATAAGACACCGTATTTACACATTTACCTAAGATTATGTGTTTGTATTATAAAATTATAAGTTTATTATTTCCACAATTACATAAGTTTATTATATTGGTATGATTTACTTGTTGTATATAGAAGGTTGACTCTACTAAAAGTCTCACTGTTGACTTCATAGCAAAACTGATGTTTTAAATTACTTATTGAAGAGAGAATAAGAAGGTGAGAATACGTAATTTTCTTATTCAAATTCAGCTGCCTAGAATAAAAGAGAAAGAATCCTTAAATAAGACTCATCAAGGCTCTAGATCACTAGCTTCTCCAACAATACAAGATTAAGATAAAGTAATAAAATAAATAATTTTTTTACCAAATCTAGAATATCATTAATAATAATTAAAATAAAGGAAATGAATAATTAACTAAATCAATGATGCTGACGATATCTCGTGTCCATAAGTATGCATTTATTTTTGTCCTTTTTTCCCTTCAAATGTAATCTTACTATACATAACTAATATTATTTATTCTCATTTATTTCATTTATTAAATGCCCTGTTTTTTATTATATTTTAAAAGTTAATAACATTTTTTATTTGTATTTCATTTTTCAAATATGATTTATTAAATTAACCATTTTCTAGCAATCTTCGATTTGACATCTACATCACATATAATCATATTTGGAAAGAATTTAAATATTTAAAATCAACATAGAGTATTGTAAATAATATTTGTGGTAGACATATATGATTTTATAATTATGATTAAAAATATAAATTTTTGGATAATCCGAGGGTAGAACTGTTTATTATGTTAAATAGTATTACTCAGATTAGTTATTCATTATTTGTTGAACATTTAATTACTCATTTTTTATTATATTTTTTTTTTTTGTTCAAACACCCATTACATACGTAGGTGTGTTGTACTAGTTTTATACAATATTCAAATTTTAATTTAAGAAATGTAGAATATTGTGAAGAGATATATAAAAAAAAAAAGGGCGTGGACCAAAATAAAAAGCACGTAGTTTGAAAATCCGTTTTACAAGGTAAAACAGATTTCCGAAATCTGTTTTTACTTATAAAACGGATTTTCTAAATACGTATTTTCTAATTACGTGATTAACTTAATTAAATAATATTACAACTGCCTAGCATGTGTAAGTTATACGATATCAAAGTTCGATCAAAAAAAGGGAAAAGTCTAAAGTCCCGTGGTTCATTTTCACGGAATCATTCCCTTAATTATAAGCCAATAGAATTCAGCCACCTCATTGATTTATGGTGGACTTCATACACTCAATCATTCCTAGATAAATCGTTGATACCATTATACTAATCAAACACTATCTTTATTTAATAAATTTTCATGCTACGTCTTTTAAAATAACCGTATTCTTCAAATACGTTTTATTAAAAAAATAATTTTATATATTTTTTGTTATATTTAATAAATTTTTTGTTATCTTTATTTGAGAATCCGTTTTACATATTAAAAAAAATGGTAGTGAGGACCCCAAATTCGGGATTCGAACCCGGGTGGGCGAGTCCATTATCTCTGAGCACACTTCCTTACCATTAGGCCGCTAGGCTATCGCGTTTATTTTTGCGCAAATTTTATTCTTATCCTTCAATATAAAGATTTTTTATAGTATATAGTATTTTTAATATATAGCATATACATATATATTATACTTTATATAAATATGAATACAAACTATATGCTATATGCTATAAACTATATATATTATATATTATATATACTATATAGTTTGTAATATACAGCATAACATATAACATAGTATATAGTATGAAAAGTTCGAACACAAACGAACACGTCGAACTTTTCATTTAATGTCATACATGTTATTTTATTTAATATAATATATATATATATATATATTTAATATATACTATGTTATAAACTATTATGTTATATAAGCTATTATGTTCTATAAACTATTATGTTATATACTATATACTATACTATATGATATATACTATAAACTATTATCTATCATATATTGTATACCATAATATATAATATATAAACTATTTTTTTTAAAAACGTATTCTGAAAATACGTTTTACATTTAAATATTTGTAAAACGTATTTCGGAAATACGTTTTAAACTGGGATATGAAAAATTAGAATTTTCATTCGGCATTTCAACACGAGTCGTGTGGATGAGAAACACGACCCGTGTCCCAGTGTAAAACGTATTTTAGTAATACGTTTTCTACTGGGATGTGAAAAAGAAAAAATACAAGTTTTTTCCATTCTAACACCCCAAAAAACCTGTTCTAACAATCCAAAACAACAAAACAAATTGAAATACACAATCTAAACCAAAATACTATCCAAACCAAAATTACAGTAACAAATTAACTAATCTACCGTAAATACTGTTGATAAACGGATTAAATCAACGTTAATAACGTAAATTTCACACAAAAGATGGTAGAAAATGAGAATTTTATTGAATATTATGAAGTCGGTTTCAGTACAAAGATGTCGGTTTTCCAGTATACTTCAGGTCGGTTTACAATGAAATATCCGAGGTGAATATATGAGTATGTATGATCTTTTTTCGAACCCTTCTCTCGTTTTCGGAACTGCTATTTATAGGTATGTTTGGCACACATCCCTAGACAAATCATTCCCGTTTTAATGAAGATTTGACATCTTAGGGGCGGCGATGACGTAGAAGAACCTTGTAGGCAATGATTAGCATGGGCGCGCCTCTATCTGTGTGACGAGTGTCACATCTGTCGGATCGAAGTCGGTTTGTCTTGCGATGTCGGCATCTTGATTAATTTCCGATATTCTGCGACTTCTTAATAAATAATTCTTTGACCGAATTGGCCTTCTTCGAGGTTCAGACGACTTGTGTTGATGACCTTCCAAATATCCGTGATCTCTTATTGGCACCGAGGTGAGGTTACCGAGATGCAGAATGTACTGCTTGACGTCGTCCAGAATCTAATTTATGCATTAATCTTCGCGACTTCTTTAATTGTATTGTAATATCGAAGTATTCTATCTTGATGTCAACATAGAGGCCCCTGGCATTAAGAAGTATGCAAATTATGCATACTTTTTGATGACACTTTCCCTTCTATTGCTTTCGATTCCCGAGCTGATCTAAAGATCTCTTTCGCGAATTTGTGCCGAGTTACTTTCCTTAGATAAAAATCGCATAGTGTGGTTCCTTTACCAAAGTCGTTTTGTACTGTGAGAAGTTTATTATGCGGTTTACGAGAGGTCACGAACGTGGTGTGTCCACTACTCTTCACAGTAGGCACGTACCGAAATTTCCGGACATTAACGTTGGCGGTTTTTGGGACACGCGTACGTACGAGATTGTATCTGAACGTCATGTCACAATAAAGGGGCACTTCTCTGAATCGACGCGTCATTTAACCACGCGCCTCTCCATCTTCAACGGTTAGAAAACTGCGAGCGTATATATACGGATAAATTCACGGTTTCTATTCACTAAACCTTCATTTAATCAATTGTTCTCTCAACCTATCTTTAGCATACTTCGTATTTTCCCTTTTCACCTTCTTCATCGTATTTCAGCAAGTCCCGAAACCTTCAAGAGTTTACATCGTTTTTTGGTAAGCCCTAATTTCTTCTTCTCACTTCGTAATTCCTTTATATCATTTTTCTGAGCTCTGATTATGGCGGCGAGTGGTGAGAACGTCGGTACGGGCAGCAGCAGTAGGACTGTGTCTGACCTGCGGTTGGATGAGGAATTAATGGAGTTGATGGGGGATTATTATCGGTGGGACCCTGTTTTTGTGGATCGTTTGGAGATTCGCAAACGTGACATTGAAGGAGATGCCGAGGTGGAACGGGATGTTCCTGTGAGGTCGGGTTATTGGAATCGTCCAGCCCGTCGATGGCCCGATGAAGATGTTCCATTTTTGGGGGAACCCAGTACCATGACCGACGCCGACGTGGTTCTCCTCCGTGAGTGGGTACGAATCCCTACCTCGGTAAGTATTTTCGCCCCCTATCCAGGGGAAAGGATTCATTGTCCTCCTCCGGGTTGTATAGGGATTTTTGCTGAGAGTCTGAGGTCGGGCTTGAGATTCCCACTAGACAACGTCATAACCGACTATCTGCGCGATTGGGGTCTCAGTCTCAGCCAGATCACTCCCAATAGCTGGAAGAAGATTATTGGGATTATGGTTCTGTTAGCACAAAAGAAAATCCCCTTCCCCACCATCGACGAGATGAGAAGCATTCTGTTCTTTAAGAGGAGTAGGGAGCGGGATGGAGTTCCTCCCACGGGTTGCTTTTTCTGTGCGGCGAGGCCTCAGTACGAATTGAAGATAGGACAATTGGTCACTGGGATACCTGAAACCCTCCATGGTTTTCAGGACGAATGGTTGTGGGTTGGAGGAGATTGGCAGTCTCCCGACTTCCGACTTGAGACCTCAATTGATGGGATGACTGTCCCAACCCGAGTTGTCTCTTCTTTCCGTAAGTTCTTTTCTTTCATTCAGAATTTCCTGACAGGTTGTTTTTCTTTCGCTAACAGGTCGGACCTTTTCGTATTTGTAGCAAAAAGAAAAAAGGAGCCGAAATTGAGCGGGGAGTTTAGAGATAAACTTGAGGAGATCGCAAAACTCAGTGTAGCGGACCGCAAGTGGAATTTGCTGACCAAGAACGCTAAGCTTGCTGAGGCGAAACTTGGACCAAAAAAGGCCATCCCTGATTTTGAACCTGGTGAGTTCTCATAATATCAATCCAATTCATGGCCTTGAACTAGATGAATTCATTAAATATCGATATAATTTTGGTTATTTGCTTTCTTCCGTCAGTTTACTATCCGCTATTAGGATTTTTCGGATTCCAATCAGTTCGAGAAGCAAAAGATTATCGTCGTAGGTTTTCAGCGAAAGATACCGAGATGGGTCGCATGAATTTTTTGGCTAACTTGAAGAAGAAGGCTGTTACGGGTCGTGCCGCGACGGGTGATGAGATTGGAGTTACGTCGGGTACACCAACTGCGGCCGCGGTACCGGCCCCTGTCAATGAGCCTGTTGTCGAGCCCCTTCCTGAGATGAACACCGAGTTAGCGGTTGTTGCTCATTCTCCACCTCGGGAGGTTGAGAAAGAAACTGAAGCTGCTCGTCCTGAGCTCCATGTTATTGTTTCGAGCTCAGAGGATGTCGAGGCTATTCAGAAAACAGTGGAAGAAGCTTCTTCTCAACAGAAAAAGAAGAAAAAGAAGAAGAACAAGAGGAAGGCAAGTGAGGAATTGGACGTTGACCAGGAACGTCGTTCGAAGTCTAGACAGGATGTCGGCCAGCTCGAGTTGGAAAGGAATGCTCCAGTCCATCAGGATGGAGGAGACACGTATCTACCGATCGATGAGGAGCGGATCTTGGAGCAGAATCTGCCAGAGGACGTGATGGAGAAGTGGTTTACTCAGTACCATTCCATGATCGTCCCCAAATTCAACAACAAATTTCACCAGCCCCCCCATGTGCTAGAAGCAGCTCGGGTTCCAATGATGTCTTGGGATCCGGCGACTGAGGCTCGAGTATCTGGGTTGTCGAGCTCATACAGATTCAGCTATGCCAAAGCGACATTGGGGAGAGCTTTGGTAGGCCTTTGCGCGATGGAAGACGAGTTCAGGATGAATGCCGCTGCACTCAATGAGCGGAAAGACAAACTGGAACTTCGTGATGGTCAGTTGGCGTCATTGGAGGCGGATAAGGCCAGCCTGACGACCGAAATTGAAGACAAGAATGCCCAACTTGTTGCGGCAAAAACCGAGATGGAAAGTTTGGCTACCGAGAAGAAGCGTTTGGAGGACGAGGTGCGCAAGCTTACTGCTCAAATCGGCGCATCCGAGATGGAAGCTCGGAATAACTTGAACCGCTACCAGAAGGAGATGGAGGACCACCAGCGAACTCGGGAGGAGCATCAGAAGACTCGTCAGGACCGAGCTGAAAAGGAGGCAAGACTGATCCGCTTGGCTGAAGCACACGCCGCCGAGTTGAAAAATTTGGAGCAACAGAAGGAAGCCTTTGGCGAGTTGAAGTTTGCGCAGGGTTTGGAGGAAGGCAAGGAACTCGGGAAGCAAGAGTTCAGAGGTTCGGAGGAGATGGAGAAGGACATCGAGCTCAATTCTTGCCTCAATCTCCGTTGGGTGATCGATAGATTTGACGCAGGACTGTATGGCGTAGGAGATCTGAAGGCCATCATGCTTATGAAGATGGACAGGTTCGGGTTCGACCCTGAGATTGAAGAACTTCACGTCCCTGCCGACGATGACGAACGTGCTTATTGTGAGTTGGTTTTGGCCAACACTGACGCCGACGTGACAGCTCGTGGATATCCTCCTCTGGACCCCAACAGACGGGCTGCTCTGCGAAAGGCTTATGTGAACATGGTTTTGGAGGGAGAGAAAGAGAAGAGGGCCGAGTTTGCTGATGTGTTTATTTCCACCCTCGCCGACTTCACTGTCGAGAAGTGTCTCGAAGTGTTAACCCCGGCCCAGATTAAGAAAGAGGTTGTAGATTATGCTGAGAAGTTCATCGCCTCTGCTGCTGAAAAAGATCTCGAGGGAACCGAGTTGGTTCAGGGGATTGAGGTGGTTCAAGGAATCGGGGATCATCAAGCCGCTAAAGTTAGGATTATTCCCGATCCTCAAGCCATGGATGCTGCAATTTACTCCCGGCTAAGTGAGGTAGTCAAAGATGGTTCCTTGATCCCTGAAGACGATGAGGAAGCCCCGAAGGATATGGACGTTCCGGAAACTGAGGCCGGCAAAGAAATGGAAGATCTTCAGGCCGTGGTTGAGCAGGCCCCAGTTGATGTCGAGGTCGAGACCGAGAAGGATGAGGTCGTCGGGAAGTAATGACGGTGTTGGGGAGTAGATGTCTTTAAATTTAATTGCTTTCTGCATTTTTTCTTCTGGACGTGGACCATCATGTTGGCACATACTTTTGCATTATATTTTTGGCTTGTATGAACTTATCCTTCCTGAAATGAGATGAATGTTGTTCCTTCCCACGATCTTCTTGTTTCCTCGTGTATTATTGTGTTTGTTGGTAACTTCGAATTATGTATGTTTACATATGCTTCGAAATTATTTAAATCATTTCCCGACTAAAATACTTTCAGTTTGAAAAAACTGACTTTGAATATTTTAAGCAAAAGGTTGTTCCATAAGATGGGTTTAAGTACTTAAAAATTTTAGAAATCATCTTTGAAAGAATATAAGTTTGAAAAAACTAACGCTTAAACACTCGATCTTTGGCAGTTGGTCGAAAAACCGACTTTTGAATGGCAAGTCGTTAGATATATAAAACGTCAACTGAAAGATCGATTTGGGGTATTTTGAACCTTTTGTATGAAACTTCAGCTTAAGAAATCGACTTAAGACACATGCAGAACGTCGACCGAAACGTCGATTTAAGATACTTGGTCTTTTTTACAGAACTGTCAGTTGTAAAACCGACTTGAGACACTTGGTCTTTTTTACAAAATTGTCAATTGCAAAACCGACTTGAGACACTTGGTCTTTTTTACAAAATGCCAACTGAAAAGTTGACTTATAAAGAACGTCGACTGAAAAGCCGACTTAAGACGCTTGGTCTTTTTTCAGAACGTCGGTTGAAAAACCGACTTGAGACACTTGGTCCCTTTTACAGAACGTCAACTGAAAAGTTGACTTTATTGGTAGAACTTTTTCAGATATTGTGCATTCCACGGATACCGATGTGGTGTTCCGTCCAAGTATTCTATCTGATAGGCCCCATTGGTTAGAACTTCGCTTATCCGAAAGGGACCTTCCCACTTCGGTTTTAATGGGCCAGGGTCGGGACCCACAATTCGTTTGAGTACGAGATCACCGACTTTGAATGTTCGAAGACGAAGTTTGGAGTTAACGTACTTTTCGCTTCTTCGTTTGTAAGCAGCATTTTTGATGTCGGCCTGAGCACGTAATTCATCTACTAAGTCAAGATTGGCTCTCATGTTGACTTGATTGTGTTCCTCTTCGAAATTTTGCACGCGGTATGTCGGAGATCCGAGTTCGACTGGAATCATTGCTTCTGACCCATAAGCCAATGAAAAAGGAGTTTCACCGGTTGAGGATCGAGCAGTAGTTCGGTATGACCAAAGAACGTTGGGGAGTTCTTCGGGCCAAGCTCCTTTTGCATTGTCTAGTCGGATTTTGAGGCCATTTTTTATGATCTTGTTCACAGCTTCAACTTGACCATTTGCTTGTGGGTGATATGGAGAAGAGAAGAAATGCTTGATTTTATATTCTTCGCAAAATTCAGCGAGCCTCTTGCCTTCAAATTGTCTTCCGTTATCAGTCACGATAGAATTTGGAACACCGAACCGACATATTAACACTTTCCAAATGAATTCGATCATTTTTTGCTCGGTGATCGTGACTAAAGGTTCCGCTTCGGCCCATTTAGTGAAGTAGTCGACTGCAACGACCGCATACTTTACTCCTCCCTTCCCAGTTGGTAAGGGTCCAATTAGGTCGATCCCCCATTTTGCAAACGGCCATGGGCTGAATAC
Source organism: Striga asiatica (assembly GCA_008636005.1). Classification (NCBI taxonomy): domain Eukaryota; kingdom Viridiplantae; phylum Streptophyta; class Magnoliopsida; order Lamiales; family Orobanchaceae; genus Striga; species Striga asiatica. The sequence goes on along the minus strand of BKCP01008070.1, from coordinate 2,043,246 downwards.
CGACCTGAGTGGTTCTGGAGTCAAGTTGACATTAGGTGCGAATATTTGACACTTGACACATCTTCTGACCCAATCTGCAGCATCCCTTTTCAGAGTTGGCCAGTAGTAGCCCTGTCTCAGAATTTTGTAGGCTAATGCTTGCGATCCTGAATGACTTCCGCAGACCCCATCGTGGATTTCTTGCAACACAAACAGTGATTCTTGCTCTGGTATACATTTCAATAAAGGGACTGAGTACCCTCTTTTGTAAAGTGTTCCATTGTCCAGAGTAAACCGAGCTGCACGAACTCGTAAAGCTCGTGCTTCCTTGGGATTTGACGGTTGAGTTCCAGTTTGGAGATATGCTATGATGGGATCCATCCAAGTGGCAATTTGGTCCACGGGACCTGGTTTGGTAGCGGCGACTTGCTTAACCGAGGTCGAAGGGAGTTCTTGAGTACCGACTTGAACATACTCCACGTCCTCTATTTGCGCACTTGAAGCGAGGTGTGATAAGGCATCAGCTTGAACATTAGAAGTTCGCGGAATGTGTTCAATTTCGAATTGGAATTTGGACAACTTCTTCATGACCAGAGCTAGATACGGCATTAAGCGGGGTTCTTTGACTTCAAAGGTTCCGAGTATCTGATTAACCAACAACTGGGAGTCTGAAAAGATGTGGACGTGCGTTATGTTCATGGCTTCTGCCAGATTCAATCCCGACAATAATGCTTCGTATTCAGCTTCGTTGTTGGTAGCGGGAAAGAGGAATTGAATTGAATGGCAAAAAACTCGTTGATTGGGATCAATTAGAACGATCCCTCCTCCTGCTCGGTTCGCATTGGATGATCCATCGACGTATAATGTCCAGGGATTGGTGTTAGTAATCTCCTGGATTCCAAGCGTGAACTCAGCAATGAAGTCGGACAGGACTTGTCCTTTAACAGCAGTTCTGGGCTTGTAATGGATATCGAATTGGCCTAATTCCACGGCCCATTTGACCATTCGACCCGACGTGTCAGGTCGGTGAAGTATTTGTCGTAGCGGAAATGCGGTCAGCACAGTAATCGAATGCTCTTGAAAATATGGTCTCAATTTCCGAGCTGCTGTGATAAGCGCGAAAGCTAGTTTCTCCATCGGTGGATATCTCAACTCGGCGTCATGAAGAGCTTTACTAATATAATACACCGGATATTGCTGGGAATCTTCCTCACGAATAAGAACTGCGCTTATCGCCGTACTGCTAACCCCGAGGTATAAATACAACATCTCATCACCTTTCGGCTTCTGCAAGGTTGGAGGTTGAGACAAGACTGTTTTTATGCTATCCAAAGCTTTTTGACAATCATCAGTCCATTCAAATTGTTTCCCCTTCTTTATTGCGTCAAAGAAGGGCTTGCACCGATCCGTGGACTTAGATATGAAGCGACTCAGGGCAGCGAGCCGACCTGTGAGTCCTTGTACTCCTTTAACTGAAGTCGGCGGCTTCAAGTCCAAAACAGCCTTAATCTTCTGAGGGTTTGCATCTATTCCCCTTTGACTGACCACATAACCTAAAAATTTTCCCGACTTTACCCCGAACGTACATTTTTTAGGATTTAGCACCATGGAATAATCACGTAAAATCTCGAACATTTCGTTCAAATGAATTACGTGATCATCAGCATTTACCGACTTTACAAGCATATCATCCACATAAACCTCCATGGTACGTCCTATCAACCTAGAGAACATCTTGTTGACCAACCTTTGGTAAGTGGCCCCGGCATTCTTCAATCCGAATGGCATCATGGTATAGCAGTATAGGCCCCTTGCTGAATAGAATGAAGTGTGTTCAGCTTCCTCGGGATCCATTGGGATTTGGTTGTATCCTGAATAGGCATCCATGAAGCTCATCAACTCATGACCGGAGGTAGCATCCACCATATAGTCGATATGAGGTAATGGATAGCTATCTTTTGGACAAGCGGTGTTGAGGTCGGAGAAGTCAATGCAAAGGCGCCATGTCCCATTACTTTTCTTCACCAAAACAGGATTGGACACCCAAGTCGGGTATTTGGCCTCTTTAATGAATTTGTTATCGATGAGCTTGTTGACTTCTTCCTCTAAGGCCTGTTGTCGGTCTGGACCGAGTTTCCTTCTTTTCTGGATGACGGGTTTGATGGTGTGATCAATGTTAAGTCGATGACAGGCTACCTTTGGATCTATTCCTTTCATGTCTTCGTGTTTCCAAGCAAAGACGTCGGTATTGGACTTTAGAAACGAGATGAGTTTGGTTCGAATAGGTTCTTGGAGATTGGCCCCAATACGCAATGGCTTATCGCAGATTGGTTCATCGACATAGATGATTTCTATCTCCTCAGATGGTTCTGCTCTTTTTTCTTGCTTCTTCTCTTTGAATTGACTCCGTGGGTCTAACTCGTCTTCTTCCACGACCGGCTCTTTTCCAGGTCGTCTTCCTCTATCTCGGGTAAGGTCTTCCTCACTGGGATTTGAAGTCGGGATTGTTGACGTCGGCAGAACTTCTGCTAGCGTTGTAATAGCTTCGGGTGGGTCTGAAGTCGGAAATGCCGATGTCAACTGGATTTCCGACTGAGTTGTGGCAACCCTGAGATTGACATCTTGGACGTCTTCAGGAATTAGACTTCGTGGAACTCGGGTACAGTCGATTATTCTTTCATTTTCATCAACATGCATCTCCAGATTATGGATCTCTCGAGAAGGGATGGCTAAGATTAGCTCACGGGCTCCCAACTGATCACCATAATGGGTCCCCTCACCATCAGCGGTTGGAAACTTGATCGAATAATGGAAAATGGACACTGCTGCTCGCAACTTGTACAGGGCTGTCCTTCCGATGATAGCATTGTATTCGTTGTTGATGTCCATGATTTTGAAATTTTCCATGATAACCTTGGAAGTCTGCCCATATCCGAACCTGATAGGGAGAGTTATTTCCCCTAACGGATGGGACACGCTTCCGTTGAATCCGTGTATTTTATCATTGCTTGGGCGGACGTCGGCCGTATCAAGTCCGAGTTTCCTAAAGGCTTGAAGCATAATGATACTTGAATATGCACCTGTGTCCACCATTATACGATGAACGGGAATCCCGCAAACTGGGGCGGTTATGATTAATGCATCTGAATGAGGATGATCAAACAAGCTCGCATCTTCTAATGTGAAAGTGATCGGACACGTGCGCGAGTTGATAGTTTCCCGAAGATCGGTATTCATTATTTGTTTCCCCGAGTTGTATGCCTTCCTGGCGTATGCTTTGGCCTGCCGACGTGAGGACGTCGGCTCATCTCGGTTAGTGTTAACTCGGGGGACAGAGCCTAACCGAATTGGGATTTGAGGAGTGCGGTTAGAGTTGGGGCTATCGCAGTCCCTGTTTCTTTTTCCGAGTCGGTCGTCAACCGACCTGGATCCTTCTGCCCCGATCATGAATATTTCCTTCTCTCCTTGTTGTAGACGGATTCTTTTGGGATTCATCGCGTCTTCGTCTTCTTCATCTCGGTCAGGAACATGAGCTATTTGCCTCCTTTCTTTAACTTCATGTTTGGTAAATTTTCTCACTTGTGGATTTCCAATCAACTTCAGAAGGGCCGACAATAGACTCAGACATTCATCGGTATTGTGACCTGGAGATCGGTGATAGTCACAATACCGCGACTTGTCCAATTGACTTTCGGGAGTCTTGACCGGTCTAGCTTCGGGAAGGATTCCTTTTCCCTTAATCTCTTGATACACCGTTGCGGCCCCGACCGAGTAGATGGATCGGTAACCCGTGGTTAGATCTTCCTTGTATTGTCTCCTGGCAGCTTTTATGTCGGTATCGCTCTGTTCTCCTTTATACGATTCTTTGGAGGGTGAATTCTTAGACGAGTTACCGAGGTACTTCTTTTTCTTGTTTTCAGAAGTTGGCTTCTGTTCTTTTGATGAGGAGAATTCAAAGTTGGGAACCGACATGGATTCTTCGGCAATAACATGTTGTTGAGCGCGAACAAGGAACTCTTGAAAGGTGTTGGGTTTGTTCTGGCACAGCGCCCAGCGAAACATGGATCTTGGCTTTAATCCAGAGATTGCTGAGACAAGAAGTGTCTCAGGATGACAAGGTTCCATGTTTTGCACGCGTTCATTAAAACGTGCAATATAGTCTTTTAAACTTTCATCCTCCTTTTGGACTATGTTCGTAATCGATTCCTTAGGTATCAAGCTAATTTGAGCCCCGATGAAATGGGACCTGAAAGCCGACCTGAGTTGACCCCAACATCTGATCGATTCAGTCGGCAGCGAATAGTACCACTTCTGAGCTTTGGGACCTAAGGTCAAGGAAAACATACGACATCGTAAAGCATCGTCAGCACCATGCAAGTCCATCCATGACGTGTAATGTCCGAGATGGACATCAGGATCCGCGTTTCCGTCGTAGAGGCCAATTTGGGGGACTTTGACTTTTCCCGGTAACGGCCCTCTAGTTAACTCGGTTGCTAAAGGAGAACCGACTTCCATATAGACATGGCCCGATTCTGGCACGTGAGGAGGCTGATAAGGCCTGATTTGAGTGTTTTGCCGGGCTTCCAGCTCTGCCACCTTTCTTCTTAACGCCTCGACTTCGGAAGCGTTACGTCGAGCGGAACGATTACGCTCAATTTGCGTTCTCAGGTCAGCCGGGTTCTCGTTTGGTGGAAATAATGAACGTGCCGCACGGGGAATTCTGGGCATATGCTGAGGGTAACTTTCAACTTGTCGAGGGTGACTTTCAGCAACCATTTCTGGTTGATTCACTTCTGGTTGATTCATCTCCGCCGGCAGTACGTTGTTCACCGGCGGAGGGGGTGGATTGCGTGGTTGTGAAGTAGCGTGGGACGCTGCTTGATTATTGTTATCCCTTGGTAGGGGAGGACCTTGTTGTCTCGCCGGAGTTATGGGAGCAAAAGGTTGTCCTGGTGCTTTGTGTGATGGCCCCGGCATGGTTTGGGCCACCAAAGCAGTGAGTCCACGAGCGAATTCAGGGTTTTGCATGAGCAGGGCAATGTCCAGCATTACAGGTACTGGGTTGTGTTGACCGGTTGGTGGTTCAACAACACGAACAGCGCTTCCCATGGTGGTTGGATTGTCTTGTCCGGACTGTGACATCCTCGATTTTTGTGAGATGTGGTGTGTATATTTCGAAAATTAACTCCAAATATCTTATGGAGCCCTTCCTCTAGCGCCAAAATGTTGATAAACGGATTAAATCAACGTTAATAACGTAAATTTCACACAAAAGATGGTAGAAAATGAGAATTTTATTGAATATTATGAAGTCGGTTTCAGTACAAAGAGGTCGGTTTTCCAGTATACTTCAGGTCGGTTTACAATGAAATATCCGAGGTGAATATATGAGTATGTATGATCTTTTTTCGAACCCTTCTCTCGTTTTCGGAACTGCTATTTATAGGTATGTTTGGCACACATCCCTAGACAAATCATTCCCGTTTTAATGAAGATTTGACATCTTAGGGGCGGCGATGACGTAGAAGAACCTTGTAGGCAATGATTAGCATGGGCGCGCCTCTATCTGTGTGACGAGTGTCACATCTGTCGGATCGAAGTCGGTTTGTCTTGCGATGTCGGCATCTTGATTAATTTCCGATATTCTGCGACTTCTTAATAAATAATTCTTTGACCGAATTGGCCTTCTTCGAGGTTCAGACGACTTGTGTTGATGACCTTCCAAATATCCGTGATCCCTTATTGGCACCGAGGTGAGGTTACCGAGATGCAGAATGTACTGCTTGACGTCGTCCAGAATCTAATTTATGCATTAATCTTCGCGACTTCTTTAATTGTATTGTAATATCGAAGTATTCTATCTTGATGTCAACAAATACCATCCAAACAATTCCAAATAAATCATCCAAACAAATTCAAATAAAATAAACCACCCATACAAAACAAAATAAACAATCCAACCAAATCCAAATGAACCCTCCAAACAAATCCGAATAAACACTAACAAATTTAGTTCCCCCACTCATCACAAAGTCACCTATCAGTGCGAGGATGTGAGGACGGACACTCATCCACAATATGATCGGGATTACCACATCTTGAACACTGTCCCCTATCATTCTTGCGGCGCGCCCGACGATCCATTTGCATGCGATAGCGTCTCGTTTGCTTGCGACCGAGTCCAGACTTCAAGATCATCCTCTCCCAATATGGTATCAAATTCCATCCCACCAGCGCCCATGTATCTGCAGTACCAATTGGAGCAAAACCCCAATTAGTAAATTGAGCTACCCAAGTCTCCGTCCAAAATGCATTATCGTACAACGACTTTGGATCAGTCCTGATTTGACGAGCTACAGCTATTGCATGAGAGCACGGTTTCCTGTGTGTCTGCCACTTCAGACAACTACAACGTTTCCGGGGATAGTTAACCTTATAGCTGTTAACACAAACAATCATTTATATATATAAAAATTCAAAAATTCAATGGAAAAAAAATAAATAAATCATATACCTGTTTTGCCCTCTCCCACTAACCCGTAGACCGGTTCACACCTTGTACCTGGACCTTTCGGCGTTCACACATTTCACAGTATGAGTTGCGGCTCTCTTCTCCAATTCCAAATAGGTGATACAGTGCTGAGTAGCAATGGGACTCATGCATCTCGTGGCCTTCTTTTGTTCCTGTTCGAACAAATCCAGAGTTTTGTCCGATGTGGCCTGTACCGAAGCTCTGCACGGCAGGAACCTAACGTCTTTCAAGACGTTGTTGTAGCTCTCCGACATATTGGTCATCAATGTGCCCCATCTATGTCTTCCTTCATCTCCATACAGGGTTCACTTGTTCAAGGGAATATCGAAAAGGTACTTGTGTGCCTGGGGATTAAATTCCAACAGTCGTTGTTCTGTCGCACGAAACTTTTGCTCCGACAACTGCGAACCCAAATCCCAACACCAATCACGCACTTTCTTATTCCTAAAGTTAGTGACCACGTTGCTTATCCAGTGATATGCAGTGGGTTCTTGCCAACCAACCAACGAGTCAATAGCACTGAGTATGCCGTTATCCCTGTCGGAGAGAACACAGATATGTCGGTCGAACACAACATATTGCCGCACATTTGTCAGGAAAAATGACCAGCTATCCTTGCTTTCTTCATCAACATTCCATAGGCGATTGGCAATAGCCACTTATTCGCTGTCTGTGCTATAGTCACAAACAATTTTCCCTTGTATGATCCGCACAAATGTGTGTCATCGATGTTAATGACCGGCTGGCATCGTTGGAAGGTTTGAATGGCGGGACCAAATGTCCAGAATATAAATTTGAATTGTCTGTCTTGAACTGATGCGCCATTTCCCCACCATGCCATTCCTACTGTACAACTGTGGTGGGATTCGCTCTTTGAAGTGCGGCAAAAAACCTGCAAATTACAAAACGGTTTCATAAATAGATAAACATAATGACAGACAAATGACACATGTATTTGTAATTAATTTTTGCTTACCGAGGGAGTTCTGCGAAGTTCGATTCCCAACATCCATACACACGCTCGATGGCTTTTCTCCTTCCGTGCCACGCCTTCTTGTAGCTGACATCGACTTTCCAGAACTGTTTCACATCGGTCTGGATCAGTATTACGTTGTAGTCCAATTTCTTTTCAATCTTGTTAATTACAAGATTTGAAATCATACAGGCAGTTACGTTTCTGTGGTCATTTCTCTCGACCCGTTGCATACTAGTGTGTCTGTCAGTCCATTCAGTTAATTCCCACATTTCATGAACCCGTTTCTTAGTCACCCGAGCCTTCCACACACAAGGTTCATCTTCATTAGATCTGCAGACCACTTTGTATGACTTTTGATTAGAATCTGTTGTCCGAACCACCTTCAGGCTATCAACGTTCCAAGCCAAGATATCGGCTTGTGCTTCTTCCTTGCTCTTAAAAACTGTACCCAAACGTATGGTCTCAATGTCTCCATTCCAACGTGAAAGAGCATACTCGTTCTCATCTATCTTCGATGGCTCCTATTCACCCATCTCGCGATAAATGTGACAACCACCACTAGGAAGAGGGTCTTCCTCTTCAATCAATTCGGGTTCACTCTTCTCATGTCTCATCTGTGAAATCATCTTCACCAGGAATGAAATCTTCATCGCCTTCTTCTTCTTCCGAGTTCTCATTTTTCCATTGCATTGTTGAGCTTGTCCCTTCTCCAAAATTACGTAGATGCGAAGTTGACGTACCCTCAACATCCACTACTCCCTCGTAATATCCCCATACATCCTCAACTTGTGTAACCGGTGTAATTGCCTCCAACGATAAATGCAAATACACCATAGACATAGGAGGAAGGTAATAAATATACTGAAGAACACTATCGTTATTGAGTCTTAAGAAATTCAACGAAAATTGACAATTTACAACAAAATTCCAATCTCCAATTCAACATACACACATAATCGATAAACAATTAACAAATCCCAATCTTAAAACACCACCACATTCAAACATACTATAACAATTCCCAATTTCCAAACAATTCCAAACAATGTAAAAAGTTAAGATAAGCCAATATACCTCGTGCGAATGAATTAATCGGAAATGAGGCTCGTGTCGTTGTTGTCGATTTGCGTCGGATAAGAATTGGATCGCGTTTTTTTTCCCCAAAGCTCTCTTCAAAATCGCTCATTTTTTTTTCTGCTCCTACTCTCTGTTATCGCGTAAGTGAGGGAGAAGTAGAGTTTTTTTTTTTTTTTTATATTTGATTGTAAAACGTATTCTGGAAATACGTTTTACAATTTTTTTTTTTACATTTAAATTTATTTTAAAAAAAGTATATTTAAAATATGTTTTATAATTATTAATTTTAATTGAATTTCATTTTTAAAACGGAAATCTTTTTTTTTTTAATTTTACAAAATTATTTGAAAAATATATTCTCGGAATACGTTTTTTTAATGAAATTTTCCGAGAATACGTCTTTTTCAGTTTTTTATTTTTTATTTTTGTCCACTTATTTTTTTTTAATTAAATAAATCACCCTATTATAATAACTGTAGAATAAAAATATACAATAAATTAAATAATAATTTATATTTAATATATTAGAGAAATAATCATATCTAACTGACATTTCACATCACATGTATCAATCAAAGCTTAGAATTATGGCAAATAATATGTGATAACTATTCCTAGTGAATTTCACCAAAAATCCCCGTAACCGAGATAAGTTCGGTTTCTGTTTCAGTTTTAATATAATTGCTCGTTTGGGGGAAAAGAAAAGAAAAAGTTAGGTTAAACGTCGATTTTGGGTGAAGTAAATTGCTCAAGAAATTCCCGTCGCACTCGAACCCAAATCAGCCACCCGCCAATTGAGTTAATAAGGTATTTGAATTTCAACTTTTGTGAACTCTTTGTGTATTTCATAAAGCTCGTATTTTTGCTGTGGTTTTGTTCATATCTGTTACTGTTTTTAACTGGATTATGTGCTAAAACTGTAACTGTTTGAAGAAAGGAAGGTGCTTTACTTTGAAAAGACAGTATTCTTCTTGCCTAGAAGATGGGCCTCTGTTATTCATTAACCTTTACAAAAGTTGCAACTTTTTTTTTTTTTTTGGAACTTTCCCCTGGTGTAGATGAGCATATGTCATCTAAACTTTAGCTTGTCCTTTATTAAGCTTGATTGCGCCCCTGTGACTTAGGTCCTTATTCCATTTTAATGCTTATGAAAAGTTTTGCTGATAGAGTTATGAAATTGAAGTTTTTGCAAATTTAGTAATTGATATACTTGCATTTTCAATATATCGTGCTTGTAAGCCTACCTAGATGTCACTATGTAATCATTATTACCTTCGGTTTGAAGGCCCATTTAATTTTGCTTTTGATTGAGAATATATAATTTTAGATGAAAATAGCGGTAGAAGGGTGCACGCATGGAGATTTGGACAATGTATATGCCACTTTATTACACCTGCAAGAAGTTGAAAAAAAAGATTGATCTTCTCATTTGTTGTAGGGACTTTCAGGTAAATTCTTATTTCGCAGTTCTCCCATTTGGTTACTATGATTTTTTTTTTTTTCCCTGTATGCCTTTTGGCTTATTCCGTGATTGTTTAATGTATGTTTTGTGAACGAATCCATGAAAACATGTGGAAAGAAGTCTGTGGATAGGTGACATGTAATGACAAGTATTGAACAAATTTGGTGAATTAACATTAGTAAGATTGATGAATTTTTTTGGTAGAGAATTTTCCTTGCTAATGACAACGAAGAGATCTCTATCAAAACATAGTTTTCCCACTAAATCTTGATGGCAACTTCTCATCCCCATTCCAGAATATGTAACAATTGACAGATCGAATATAGGAAATACTTTTTTGTTTCTGTTTGATGGATCAGATTAATATGAGTATCAGTGCACATGATATTTACGAACCATCTTCTTAATTTTCCATTAGAAATGAAATTTCTTCTGAAATCTAGTTTCGGTTTGATGTCCAAGACTACACAGTACCATATCACTTGAATATAAACATGAATGTTTGAGTAGAGANTTTTTGATGAATTTGCTTTCAGTAATCTTAATTTACTTGTTTAATTTGGGAGCTATCAGGCGGTTCGGAATGTGAAAGATTTGGAGAGCCTAAAGGTGCCAGCCAACTATCGGACTATGAATTCCTTTTGGAAGTATTACTCTGGAGAGAAAGCTGCACCATTTCCAACTTTATTCATTTGTGGTAATCATGAAGCATCCAACTATCTTTGGGAGTTGTGAGTCCATCCTTTCCATAATAATGTTGATAGCTTTGATTTTTTCTCACTAGATTGTGAATCTCATCACTTTTATATGTATTCATTGAAATGAAGACTAATAATTATGTAGAATTTGAACTTCAGTGACCACCTATTGGATTTCTTGCATATGTTGGGGATAAAATAGCAAAAGAAAATAGATTCACTATCGCAATAATTTGAAAAAGAGGAAGAATAAATTTACTAATTTACATTGAGAGAACACGCGCTTTCCTGCCATTTTGTAGGATAATGAAAAAATTAGAATTGCTTGCTGATGTCATATTGTTTATTGTTTTAGGTACTATGGTGGGTGGGCTGCTCCACAAATTTTCTTTCTCGGATTTGCAGGAGTTGTTAAGTTTGGAAATGTTCGTATTGGTGGACTTTCTGGAATTTATAATGCAAAAGACTATTATTCTGGTAATTGTAGTATTGATACCTTATCAAACAGTACTAACTGAATAATTATCAAACAGTATGATTGTACTTTACTCCGTGTTCATCATCTTCCGTAGTTTTCTTTGTGCTGCATCATCATAACATGTTGAATATATATAACTTTGTATTTTGAACAGGGCACCATGAGAAGCAACCTTACGATAATAATAATAACGACATCATGTCCATATATCATGTTCGTGAGTATGATGTTCATAAGCTGATGCAAGTTAAGGAGCCAATTGATATTTTTCTTTCTCATGATTGGCCACTTGGCATTACCGATTATGGAAACTCACAAGATCTTTTACGCCGAAAATCTCATTTTCAACAAGAGGTACCATTTTATAACTTATGCTATGCTTTGAGTTTGATGGATTTAGATGTTTTATATTTCTTGTATATAAAGTAAAATATTAGTGATGCCAATTAATTAATTGAACATTGGGAAATCCAGCTGCAAGAGATCTTATGGCTAAGTTGAGGCCATCTTACTGGTTTTCGGCACATTTACACTGCAAATTTTCGGCTCTCGTTCAACATGGAGAAAACGGGCCCGTTACGAAATTTCTTGCTCTCGATAAGTGCCTCCCTGGAAATAAATTTTTGCAGGTTGCTGCTACTTTCTGTGGTAAACAGGTTTAATAAACCGATTATTATTCCTTATGTAAACCCTTGAATATTTTATAGGTTATCGAAATTGAATCAGAAAATGGGCCTCACGAACTCCAATACGACGAGGAATGGCTTGCAATCACTAAGAAATTTAACCCAATTTTCCCTCGGACTAAATTACGACCAAATTTTAGGTTTGTGTACCGATTTCAACTTAAAACGGCAACATTTAATTGTTATTTTATGTCTTTTCCATGATTATTTCATAATGTTTTTCTAGTGATGCTAAGCTGAATTTGGAAGAGTGCCGCCGGTTTGTGAAGGATAAGTTGCAAACTCGAGGCAGAAAGCCTTTTGAATTTGTTGCAACTGCTCCATGCCATAATTCTTCTCAATATGCGACTAACAATTTTCCTTCTGGTGAGTCTTGACACAACTAGATATCAACAAATTGCATACATAATTTTTTTTTTTTTTTTTNGGTTTAAAATGTGACGAGGACTTTAGGGAGCTTCTGCTTTGTATCTGATTAATTTGATTGAAGCTTGGCCATTTTGTTTTTCGTGCAGGACATTGTAGGAACCCTCAAACAGAAGCTCTATTAGAGTTACTAGGCCTCGAGTATTTTCTTGATTAGGGTTAGCTATCAAAATGTGTGGTTCTGTGCTGATTTGACGGTTAAAACCAGTGACTATGGAGGTAAGATTGAATCTACCCATGACTGAGTTCTTCACATGTAAATTATCTTATAGGCACATTTTTTTTTTTTTTTTTTTTTTCTCTTATTTTGTACCTTTTTTTAGCTTTTGTTTAGGAAAGTTTTGGCACTCAGGAATTTTTGACTAGGTGAAACTTGTATTTGTTTAGGAAAATATTACTTTTGTTACTCAAATTTTACATGTTTTCTCATTTGAAAATCAATGATCCAATTTCATTAATATTGATTTCAGTGTGTATAAAATCAAGCTCTTTCTGTCTGTAAAAAAATAACGGCTGCCATCGATGAATTTCAACAAATTATATGTTGTTCAAAGATCTCGATGCAATTTCAATTTCATTATATCTTATAATGAATTTTTATTAAAAGGTAAAGATAATCGTGCATATTAAAGTTTGTCTTCATTCTGTTGGAGACCCCCAGCTATTGGATTTTATTGAAATAATATGTGCATAAGGCATTTTTTTATTTTTGGTGAAAATCATCAAAGTTAATGGACTTTATTGAAATAATATGTGCATAGTCATTTTTGAAAAATCCATCAAATTTCCCGAAATAGAGATTTTTTTTTTTCCCAATTCTACATTTCTACTTATGAATTTTATTCTCATTAATGATTTAGATATTTGAATGAAATCTGAGTAAATGAGATATTTAAAATGGTTACATATATGATATATGATTCCTCATTAAAATATAGAATCATGCTAGATTTTTTAATGGTTTTGGTTATAATAATACACATACAAGCATTTACAGATTATAACTAAGAGAATCATGCTAGATTTTTTTTTAATAATACTTTTGGTTACAAAAATACACATTAAGCATTTGTAGATTATATCTTGGCTGCTTATTATTATTAGAAATAAAAATATAGATATTTGCTAACACATGATTTAGACTCGCATGACAAAATAAATCATTTCTTATTCTATAGACCGACTAGCATCTTCATAATCGATAATATTCGCGCGTAAGTTATGTGTTTTCAAAGTCTAAAGGAAAACTTTTGAATAAAATCATCAATCATATCATTATATAAGTACTGTTTAGCATGCTTCAAATGCATTTTTTCAATGGTAATTTGAGTACTTTTGACCATCATAAATTGACAAGATTTTGATTATTTGATTTTAATAATAGCTCATGACCATTTTTATGAAGGGTTGTCATAATATTTTCAACCATATTTATCTTATTTAAATAATAAATTAAATAAAAAAATCCCATAATAACACTATTCATTTCGTCTCACTTGTTTTCTATACAATTTCACTAACATTTTCTATACAATTTCACTAACATAAAATAAAAATAAAAAGTAATTATATCATATATTTTTCTAAAGAATAATATTCTACCAGCTCATATATTTCTAACTAACAATTTTATTACTCAATATTTTATTATTTTACATCATATCAACTTTAATTACATATTTTTTAATTAATCTATTTTTTTCTGAAAATAAAATTATCCACCTTTTCATTTCACGTTCAGTACATTTTGTTTTTCTCGAAGTTCTAAATATAGAATTTTACACCTTTTCATTTAACTTTTTTTTCGAAAAAATCTTATATACAATCTGGGCCCATTTTAATATTTTCAAAACTTTCTGTACCCAATAGCAAATGTTTTAGACTTGGCATTTTTTAACACTATAAAGAGCATTCCCTGCAATGGTCACCGTCGTGGGAAATAACAAAAGCGAGCATATTTTGATCCGCCGGGATTTCCTCTCAAGGCACACAAAAAAGGTTCACTTTACTTCAATCCCACACCACATTTAAGGCCAAGAGCTGAATCCAAACCCGTGTGTGAAAAATCCCGGATCGGATCTTGCTGTTGACAGTCGTCTCCACCGCCGGTGGAGATTTGAAGGAACTCCGTCGATGCGCGGAGGTGCAATCGGGCTGGCACAGGTGAATCATTTTGCATTTCTTTTTTTATTTTTTTATTTTTTCTGTATGTGTTCGTCTGGTTTGTTTCTCACTTGAAGACGTTGTCATTTGTGTTAATGGGTTTTCGTTAATCGAGAATTTCTCGGTGTTGTGGGAACTGTTTTGTTTGATCTGGAGTGTGTGATCTGTATGTATATTGTGCCATGATTTTAAGCGAATAACTGGTTGGTATTCAGTGTGGAAAATGGATATGCAAATGGGTACATGGTGTTGTGAAAACTAGGAAAATACTTCGTTGATGCTAGTGGTGGCTGTTTATTTGTCTCTACGTAATGAATGCTGTGTCGATAAGGACAAGAAACGGAACTGAGAATTTAGAAAAATAACCCACTTATACTTCTGATCACACTAATAATGGTGTTTGTTTTATTCAATGTTGTTGCAGCAACCTTTTATTGCAAATTTGTGGGAAAAGATTTCCAGTGCTCTCTAGAAAATATTTTAGGAAAATAACAAAGTAAGCTACAAATATACACACAGAAGATAGTAAAAAAGGGGATACCAGTAAAGAGCAGATATAATAAAAGAAAATAAGCAGCCAGAGGAGAGGTTTGAAATTTTGTTCTTAGTGTGGATATGCTTCTTATAAACTAATGTGCTAATTTTTATATTTCTCCATCGCACACTCTTAACATCAAGCTATCCTTTATTTATTAAGTGTTCTAAATATATACTAGCTTCTAGTTCTTCAGATGTGTGTTGTGTACACTTTTTGTTCGAGGTCTTGTATTTAGAGTGCATTGATTGATTCCTACAGATGCCACATTGTTACTTCGTGGATTTCACTCACATAAGTTCCTATGTATTGCTTAAAAAAAATTACCAAGTAGAAAGAAATTTAACTTCCTTACTTTTATTGTTCAAGTGTGGAAGTACCATGTGCATTTTCGAATTATACATAAAGTTCCATGAAGTTTGTTCATATTGTCCTGCAGTAGTAGTTTTTAGCACGCTTTTGACGGCATAAAACCCTGTGTCTTTATCGCCTCCATCTATGTTTGGAGGTCTCGAGCCTATCCCCAATAATAGTCCTCATCTACGCAAATCAGGAAGTCGACCAGTTGTGTTCGATATCGGTAAGAGAATATATGTCATTAGTACTTTTTATTATCTTTGTGACGTATGCTGTTGATGTGATATTGTGTTAGTGCTATGGTTACGTTGGCATTTTTCTGGTACTAGAAATACGATCTGCAATGTCACAGGTGATCTGGGAAACAGTTCTGAAGAAGATTTTCTGCTTTCTAAAGAGTCGAATGAAATGAAGGGTGGGGTTTCACCGTTGAGCAGTGCTGCAATTATGCCTTCTCCTCTTCTTCTGTGGAGGTTCAAGGTATTACCGTTAGTTGATTTCTGATTGGTAGAGTTAATGATGATTTCACTTAATGAACTCTGAAACATTTCAATGTAAATTTAAAGTACTGAACTGAAATAATTTTGTCATTTCTGTCATCCAGCTTTCAGTAGTCATCCATCTGGGGTCCTTTTGTTTCCACTTTTTGTAGTTGTAGACTGGATATTTGATTCGAATTTAAGCCTACATTGGTACTTGGCGGCATTCTTCATAGCAGTAACTCCAACATTTCCTACCGAGAATAGGAGTTTCATGCTTCATTGAATCTGTGGTTTATGGTGGTTCTGATATGCTTCGTTCTTATGTCTTTGGATTGAGTTCCGACTTCTGTGTTAAACTTCTATATTTTTAGCCAGCTTCACTTTTTCAACTTAACTTAATGTACGGGTACTTCCTTTTTCATATGGGGATTCAGTTGTCTAGATTTTTTAAATTTTAGCAAGCTTCTCATTTTTCATACAACTTAATGCACAGGTACTTTTGTTTTTCGTATGGGGATTCAGTTGTTGCAAGGTCAGTTTGACATCTTTTCCTGATACGTAGTCATGTATATATGGGTTACCGGCTGACTTACGATTATTGTTTTACCCTGCTATTGGCAGATTGGATGGGATTCAGTGATGAGAATGAGTGCAGACCTTCGGGATTTATTTTTATATGAGGCTTTCTTGTATTATAATCCACTTCTCCTTGTGGTCAGTGAACTACATTACTGAGTTTTTAGTTTTTGTAGTATAATTGTGGAAGCTTAGAAGTATGATATGTGTTGAGTCCTTTTCTTATCATTCCTCTTGTAAAATTGCAGACTATGATGGTTTGGCTCTGGGGGATAAATTTATGGGTTTTTGCCCAGGCTAATGTTGGTTATGCTAAAATTTTTGACCTAGACCAAAATCATCTGAGTCATAGAGAGATATGGAAGGTATGCATAAGTTTGAACAATCCATATTCTGGCTAGTTACCATAAGTTTGAACAATCCATATTCTGGCTAGTTACTACTTACTAGTCTTAAGTTTGTTGCCATTATATCTGTTTGTTTCCTGCTATATGCTGGTTTATTGTGTAAACTTTTGCATTTGTGTCCGTTCAATTAATGCATCGAATAGCGGTGCAAGTTCTTTAGGATTAAGTTGTACGATTCCTTGACTCAGTATGTTTGTAGCATTTGAACTTTGTTTGATTTTTCTCGGCATTACTCTGGAGTTTATCAGATTCTCATACTTATGTTTCTTTCTTTTTTTTNCTATCCAAATATATATGATTGCTTTGCAAGTGGTTCTCCTTGAACTTTATAATCTGAATAGATTTTGTTCTGTCATCTAAAAAGTATCAATTATGTGTTTAGAAGCAAGTCTGGCCTTTATGTCACTTTTCTCCATTTCCTGATGCTTGATCATATTTTACTTACAACTCTTTGAATGTCTCAGTGTGCCATGTGGATGACGATTATTGTCCCAACAAGCATGACGGCGTATCTTTATCTTTATTCTCATGGAGAAGTTTCTTTGGCTGCATCTCAACCAGTGTAATAGATGCTTCCTTATAGATTTATTTTTGAGCATTTCCTTTCTGATGATTTGTTCATGGTACATGATGAATTTCACATGTTCTCTTTTTTGAACTTACTATCTGTAATATTATGATGATTCTCTTAAATTCTACTTTTACCCTGAAAAGCCACAATAGTTTATTGTACGTCTTTTTCCTACTGAATCTAATGAACACAGTTCGAAACTTTCTTGGAGTAAACATATAATACTCCCTCCATTTTGAAATATAAGGCATTTAAGGTTATTGCACAAATATTAAGGAGACATTAATTAATGAATAAATTGACTAAATTAACCTTATTTACTCTAATCACAACCACTCCACACTTCCTTAATTTCAACACAATGAGGGTATATTTGGAAAAAAATGCAAAAAATTTTCTTGATTTTTGAGCGCGCCTTATATTTCAAAAAAATTGAGAAATCTTTATACGCCTTATATTTCAAAATGGAGGGGGTACTTATTTTTGTGGTTCTTGTTTTATATAGTTATTGTGTACACACCATTTATTTCAGATGTTAATAATCTTTTTCTCTTAATTTTGCCTTTAGTTTTGAAAGGTTTCCTTTCCTCATTTGAATCATACCTGGTTAAATAATATGACTACTATCATGATACCTAAGCCTCTATTTCTGTTCAGTCTAATTATCTGAGTTCATGTGTCACTGTCTGGGTTAAATGATATAAATACATGAATATATCATGCTATTCTATGTATGTGATGCCTAATAAAATACTTTGAAGTCATCTTAGATGT
Organism: Striga asiatica; assembly: GCA_008636005.1. Taxonomy (NCBI): domain Eukaryota; kingdom Viridiplantae; phylum Streptophyta; class Magnoliopsida; order Lamiales; family Orobanchaceae; genus Striga; species Striga asiatica. The sequence goes on along the minus strand of BKCP01008070.1, from coordinate 2,025,067 downwards.
TTCTTGGCATGCCCTTTTACATCTTCTTTTGTACCCACACATATAATTATGGAACCTGGCTGATCTGCCAAGAAACAGACATGGTTTTCTTTTAACCTCCATATTTTATATCTACACCGGTGTGCTATAACCTGTAGTAACACATTTGTTGGTACATCCAGGTCCTCTTATATGCAGCATTTGCAATGACCCTCATTTTCCCCTTTGATATCTTTCATCTGTCATCTCGTTACTTTTTACTGAGGACTATTTGGAGAATCGTGTTCCCATTACAGGCAAGTTTTAGATTCTAAATAGATTGAAGGCATGATTTTTTTTTTTTAATTTTTTTTTTGGCTTTTGGAAGCCGGAGAGATGCAAATGTTGTTCGCATTTGTCTTTTTGGTTTATTTAGTTACCTGTGATCCAAAATATTACTTGCCATTTTGTTGCTTAGTGGAGAACAGAACAAAGAAAGAAGCATAAAAACCAAGGGACCACTTAAACTCCCTTTGCTTCCCAGCTTACATAGCATATGTAATCAGGAGTCAAACTAAAATCTGTGTCCATCACATTCTCCGTGTCGGTATTCTCTTCACCAGTTAAAAGCCTGCTTTCAGATTTGATGGGTTCACTTGTATTCTGTAATTGACACCTTTTTATTGTATCTCTTCTTCCTAAGTATTAGCAAAAAAGTAACAACCCTGAATCTCCTAGTCAAATCTATGCCATCTGATATTGATCAAAATTTTCTAATCACCTAAATTCTCTGTGCCTCTGTAATGGCAAAATCTTCAAAGGAATGTTCTTACCTCTGAAGTAATTATTTTTTTCTCATATAGTTGTACCTTGTGACTGCAGGCAATATCATTTGCTGACTTCTTTTTGGCTGATATATTCACCTCCATGTCAAAGGTATGCATCCTGTTGAATTTGTAAATCCTGCCAAGATGAATTGTATATTCATCTTCCCACAACGATACTTGTTTTGAATGGATAATGGATTTATTTCTTTATTATGAATGTTTTACTTGGAGTTATTCATAAAACTAAAATAGGAAAAGTAGAAAAACCAAAACCAGCATTGTGCAGAAAGAAAGGTTTACTGGAAGGAGCACGGTGTGTAACTTTAATGAATTTATTTACACACTGTTTTTAAAGTATGCTGCAAAAGTGATTGTTGTATGAGATCAACACAATGACGGTGGGTTGATTTGCTCTATGAGCTACTGCACTTGTTGGTTTTACTTTTACTGTTGCTATTTGGTTCCTGGGTCAATGCATGACATAAATAGTTGGTTGATAAAATTAATGATTCATGGTCATACCAAAATTCGCATTAAGTTAACCTGCTGATTTCATTTTTGTTAAACTTTACGATATTTTTTAAGTCGGAGGCTTTAAGTTTCTTTTAAGGAAATTGTTCAGAGATTATGAGTACATAATATTGTGTTTGTGCTTTTGTAAGGAACACCTTTATGATTGTCCTTGATGTTCATTAATCGTCATGCTGCATGCTCTCATTTCATGAATAGCAATGAAAATTAAAATCAAGATGAAACATTGATATGACAATTATTTAGCTGAGCTGCAACCTTCTTTTAGAAATTCTTGTACTGTTTCAGTGGGAAAACTCTTGTATAACAGCAAGATGAATGGATAATTTACGTCTTGAAGAAATATTTTAGTTTGAGCCTGCTTTCCCATCTTTGCTAACTTTACAACATGCCAAGCTTTTTTATTTTCTTATTTTCCTCCTCCTATGCAGGTTTTCTCAGATTTGGAGCGTTCAGTTTGTCGGATGGTCCATCGCCAGGTCAGCATCACTATAGCTATCCAAATATTCCTATGTAATCTGACTCTACTTGGTTGTGGTTAAGAAGTCTGTTCACAACTGCAGTCGATATAGCACTCTTTAGATTTATTAGAACAATGTAACAGTTCATAATCTGCAGCAATGTTGAGCATTGGGGTTATAGAATTTCATGATTAAATCTCTCTTTGAGCTAGAATTTGATGGAAGTTTTATCAATTTTTCAGTTGTTTTTTGTT
>BKCP01008070.1:2006441-2016546 GCA_008636005.1 Striga asiatica | reverse complement strand
AAAAGGGGGAAAAAACTTAAAAAGGGTATAGATTGTTTGAAAGAGTTTGCATGAAAAGATTATATTGTTCGCTTGTTTTTTATGGACTGCTGTAAGTGTAACTAAAGAAAATATATTAGTCTCATTTACTAGTTGGAGCCAATGCTTTTTTGTAGAAAGTTAAGACAGTTCTTTAAGGTGGTAAGAACAAGCATCATTTAGTAACTAACTGTCCAAGATTAAATTGCATAAATTACAAAAATATTCAGAGGAGAGAACTCTCCATGATTTCATTTTATGTTGAAATTCTTGAAATTACAAGAAATAGCTTTGAAGTTTTCATTTTTGTTTTAGATGTTAAGTGGTGTTGATTCAGTGATTGTTATTTTTAGAAAATGCAGAGGAGAGTTTGAAATATGCTTGCAGAGAAACCAGTCAATCCTTTGATGGGATTTTGTAATTTTATTAAGAAGCCTAAGAATGTGTTCTTTAGTAATTAATAGCCTAGCCCTGCTTTTTTGCCTTCCACTGTACTATAAACACTTGAAAAAAGTTTTGTGTTTGATTATGTGTCTAAAAATATCTTAATCATTTTATTATCTCTTGCAAATCAATTGATTGTGTCTGCTTGTATTCAGACATTATTTTGCCACAGCAAATGAATTATTATTGTTATACATAATTAGGTAACTTTTTCAAGAAAAATCATTGATATGTTAAATCCAATGAGCTGAACTCGAGCTTGTTTAGTTAATGAGTCAAGTCAGACTCAGCTCGTTAAGGCTCGAAAATAGGAATTTTTATGTAATTTTTTATAACTCTACTCGTTAATATTGATATATGACGCAAGCTCGAATTTTATCAACTTTAAGCGCGCTAGAATCTGTACCTTAGCTTTGTTTATAATGGTTCCAAAACATGTCATGATAAAAGGATCTTAATTCTAGGGGAAAATCTATTCTAGCATTGTACCTATCTTATAGTTATATAATTTTCTTCATGTCTTATTATCTAATTCATTTAGGGCATAGATATACAATTATTAAGGTTTTATAGCTTCAAGAGAGCATGCACAATTTATTATTATTATTATTATTATTATTATTATTATTATTATTATTATTATTATTATACGTAAATCACGTTTTAGAATAAATCTTAGTTAAGAAGTAAAAAAAGGAAAATAAGGAAAATCACCTTAAGATTCTTACATGTACTTGGTTACATTTGTATATATCCATTAAGTCATGTATATTTATTTTTGCTATAATAATTGTTTTTGCCATCATTAGTTCCAATCAATGAATATAATTCATGTGCCACACAGCGTAAGGTTGAGCCACTTGCTGAATCACACACACACAAAAGAAAGGAAAAAAGATAAAAATCCATCCAAAAAAGTTGAATTGTCACAACAAGAATGTCTAAATTGCTTTTAAAGGATGTAGCAAACATATTTTCCTCTTGTTATTATATTGAAAGCATTTATGAGAATCGNATTATCTATTTTATGTCCGTGAAATTTGGTCTATTCGTCATTAGAAAAAAAAATATTATCTTTCAATCATGATATGTTAATATTTCGTTGGATATTTCATATAAGTATGAATAATTTTTTCTGCTATTCTAAAATCAAATTGTATTGCAGGGTAAATTATTTAATATGGATACTTTGTGCTGCAATTTAACCATCCAAAATAATATTTCATGACAGGTTAGCATAATTTAAGCATTATATATTTATTCAATCACTTTAATCTATCAATCAAAATATTTTTTATTTTATTATTAATTAAATCAAATCATTTGACTATCAATAAAGAAAACGGGTTAAAACTTAAACATCCAAGAATGAATTTTGAGTAAATTGACAATTAGATTCTATTGGATAAATTCTTGAATGTATGTAATTTCCATAAACTTGGTGAATTGTTTTGCTTTTCGTAAAAAAAAATAAATAAATGGAACAACTAAATGTAAAGTTTAAATTTGAGAGAGAAAATTTGGTAAAGTCTATAAATTTTGGTACACAAGTTTTGAAATTCATGTTTATTTTAGGTAAGTTATTGAATGCATGTAATTTTGTGAGGTTCGGTACTAGGGGCGTGGCCAGAGAAAAAAATAATCTGGGCTGAGTTTTCAACAAAAAAATAACTTATATAATTCGATATTAAAAAGACAAAATATTAGAAATTAAATTTTCATTGAGATGTTTCATGTTCATTACAAACATTTAAAGTGTTATAAAAAATTGTCTAAACGCCTTTTGCACCTATTTGGGTGCCAGAATTTTCGCCTAGACAACCATTATATGCACTCAAAAGATTAAACGACGTCTACGTGGATTAGGCGGCGCCTGGTGGGCTAAGCGGTTGCGAATTTAGTCACATTTAGATTGGTTGGACTTTCTGGTCGCCCATAATTTCTTTTCAAAAATTTTCAATTTAATTTTTAAAATAATAAAAATAATTTAAATTTTTGAGTGTGAAATATACATTAATTATATAATAAAAATAATAATCACCCTATTAAAATTAACACAATAGGTTTGTATGCATTAAATTTTCATAATATTTGTACTTACATATTAATTAATATAATTTGTGTAATATGTTATAAGGTATGCATAATGATAAGTTAAAATGAATAAAAAAGGCGCATCATATTCATTACCATCTCTCTTCTCATCTTTCCCATATTAGAATTGTCCGTTGGAACTAAATTGAATGCTAAATATGCTTAAATATTCATTAAACAAACTTTTGATAAACCTTAAGTATTGTGAAAATAAACTAAGTAGTGAAACAAGTGTAAGTCATTAATTATAAGTAATATTTTCTGAAGGCAGTTAAAATAAATATTTATATAAAGAAAATATGTAAGAAATAACATTTTAGTTGATTAGTAGAAATATCTAGTCTAGTCTGTTCATAAAAAGAAGAAAATAGAAAAGATCAGTGTGAGTGAGTGGAATAAAAATCTGTCCAATTGAGTAATACTACATTGCCAACCTAGTTTACAACTACGTTGACAACACAAGTGAAACATTCAAAAAAATAAAAATAAAAAAATACACAACTGAATGTTTTCATTTGTGTTGAGGTTGACTATGTATCATTCGTGAGTTGTCTTTTTGTTTCTCTCTCCAAAGTCTACTTGAATGAAGAAAGAAAGAGAAAAAAAAAAAAATTGCTCATGGCCNATTATAACAATGGGCTGAGTTAACAAAGCTTTCTATATACATACACATTCTTTCTGCAAAACAAGCTTCTTTGGAGTGGCTCCGCCCCTGTTCGATACATTATTATGTATTTTTCTACAGAAATTACTTGCTTCGTAACATTTTATTTTTATGAGAAAAAACTATGATAGATAAATCGAGGAATGACATGTAATTTCGAGAGATTCAATGAATTATTTTATATATCTTTTTAGAGATGAATTAATTTGGAATTCTTTAAGTTTGAGAATAATCTACTTAGTGATTGCTTTTTTCCAATGTTTTTAAATCTGGCCCGAGAATCGACATGTACAAGCCCCCGAGTCATCATATCACCAGTTCAAGTGTTGGGTCATCAGGTCAATTGTTGAACTGTGTAATTAATTTTTAAAGTTTTAAAATTATATCTGATGTATTTTTATTATATATTTTTACATAAAAGTAAATGAAAATAAATATTTCGTGTATAAATTTTATGCATCAAAGTGTTAATAATATTGTATCTCATAATACGAAGTCACCACATAAATATATGGAAAAATTTTATTGAAAGGTCTAACTTTTAGTAATTGTATTAATCTAAGGCCTGAATTTTGTACTTTTTCAATAGAAGGCTTATATTTTAGGTTATTCTCACTTTAAGGCTTACATTTTAGTTACCTTTCCATTATAAGACCCAATTAACTTTACCTTTTCTTATAAATATGTAAAACAACTATTATGTGAATAAAATTATTATTATTATTGTTATTTTGCAATTTATATTTTGCATACTTATAATAAAAAATAACAAATATCTTTAGTAAAATTATATTAATAAAGATTAATTTTAACTTTTCTTTTTGGAAGCAAAAGTTGATACTATGTCATTGCTTGTTGAAAATGATATATTTTTGTAGATTGCATTTATATATTATTTTTTAGTTTTATTACATATTTATACTATTAATAAAAATAATATTTCCATTACATATTTTTTTAATTCACTTATCATTTCTTTAAATTATTCATGATTAAACTTTTGCATAAATATAATTTATATAGTTTCGCTATATTATTAAGTAAATATTACTAAAGATATTTATTATAAATATGTAAAATATAAACTAAATAAAAATTTATTTTTGTTCACATAACTATATTATAAAATAAAGTTAATTGGTTCACATATTTATATCAAAATATAAAGTTAATTGGGCCTTACAATGGAAAGTTAATTAAAAAGTGAGCCTTAAATTGAGAATATCCTAAAATATAGGTCTTCTATTGAAAAATAATAAAATTCAAGCCTTAAATTGATACAATATCAAAAAGTTGAGCCTTCTAATGGAATTTCCCTTAAATATATTTATATATACACATAGTGTATATTTCTAAAATAAGAAATATTTAGAAAAAGTATTGTGACCAGGTCAAACCAGGTTGACCCATCGAGTCTATTGTCACTCGGTCTGAAGCATCCACATGGATTGGTCCCGGCTATGAGTCGACCAATGGCAGGTCTAGGTTGAAAAATACTGCTTTTTTCTTGAAAAATATCTATATATATATATATATATATAATTACTAGCTAATAGCATTTAATAAAACCTATTTAATTTTACCTATGTGGCAATTTAACAATTTTCTCTCCAAAAACCGTTACATTTTGATGTATTTAATCTTTCATTTAATCATTAAATAATTAATACTCATCACTTCAAAATTACAAAAATCATTTTAAACTTTTAATTAATGACAGTTGACCATATAATGTGTTGACCGTATAATGTGATTAGATGTTATTATTGTTGTTACATTTAATTTTTTTTTAAAATAAAAAATATATTTGAAATTCCTAAATAAATAATTCACAAATAAAAGACGTACCAAAATATACATTACATCCAATCAGATAAACACAATTTAAAAAAAAATATTCCAACTCTTTTAATTGTAAATTTGGTCTGCAAAAAAGTGAAAGAAAATAATTAATCATAATATGCATACAGACTCATAATAATTTATTTATATTCGTGCAAATGTACAGGTCGAATATTAGTTATATTAATATATTAGTAGTTGACAATGAATATTAAACCATAATTAAAATGTATATAATATAATATTGTCCTCTTCAAAAAATTATTATTTTAAATATAAAAATATTTTATTCTTCAACCAATTTTTTTTCTACTCTTTAATTTACTTGTTTCATTCAAATAATTTTTTCTAAAATAATTTATATCAAATCACACCTATATGATTCAATGATTAAAGAAAGTAACATATAGACCAAAATAAAATTGAAATACTGTCTTTTGTTATTTAATTTAAATAGTCTTTTTGATATTCCGTGTTATTTTACTCTCGTTTGTCTCTGTAACTTTATTCCCTAGAGCAGTAAAAGCAAAACAAACAAGACACAGATAAAGTTGCATACAGGGGAAAATACAGAAAGAGAGAGAAAAAGTAGATGCCCAAAACAGAAATTTTAATTCTGCTCGACTACCATGCGATAATTTGTGGTTTAAGATAAGAAAGATGAAATCTTTTCTTGTTGTAGTGTCAGTATCACCTTAAACTTCCAAAACCTGGGCCGTCTTCATTCAGACCTCTTTCTAGCTCAAAAAGGATCTTTTTTTTTGTTTCTTATTGATTTACCTGGTTTTTTCACAATCCCATGAGCGTGTTCATATGATTTAATGAGAGAAAGAGATTTTTATTGAAGAAGCTGGATATTAGCCTCCACATATGCCTCTTTATCTAAATCTGTGAGTTTGTTGACTGAATTCTTGTTTTTTCTTTTCCTTTTTTATGGGGTTTTTTGCTTCTTGAAAATCTGTTTCCTGGGTAAGCATTAGTTGTTTTCCTAACCTTTTGTTTGAATAGTGTGAATAGTACTTTTGTTAGCCCCATTTGTTGGCTGTATAATTAGGTGGAGTAATTGCTCAAGGGTGGATCCCTTTTTTTTCAAAGCATTCATGTTGAATATTCTGTTTATTAGGTTGTTATATGTATTTGGTGTGAAGATTCCCACTGAATAACAAGATCTGGTCTTAGTATGGCCTCCTTGTGCACCTGAAGCTCATTTTTTTCATTATTATGTTGATTTGTGGTGTACAAATCTATGAAGAAGCAAAGAAGTTTTAGACTTTAGCATCTCAAGAATGGTTTTTTGAGTTTATCTNAATGAGGTTAAAAACCCATCAAATTTGTAATGAGCAACCTGAGAATTAATCAATATTCATAGCAAATGAAAATTGACTATTAAATTAAAGTCATAAGTCATGAGTTTTTTTTTTTTCAAGAGAGGCTTAAAAATCTCGAAAGCTAAAGCAAGAATTGTATAATCAATCACCAAATGATTAGTGGCCTCCCACTCCTAATCCATTTGACTTTCAGAACGTTGAACTAAGAAAAATTTCTTAGGTTTGTAATTCCTTATTTATATCCTTCAAGTAAAACAGGTCCTTACTAATATTCTATTTCTTTCCTACTGAGATTCAGAGGAACCAGCCCTTTTGTCCTGGTCTAGCTTATTCATTTCCTCATCTTGACATTGTTTATAATATCATAAAATTCCAGGGAGTAAGTGGAGATAGGATAAATTTCTCTACAGCTGACAAGAAATAATTTATTTATAAACATGATGTCATTAGCTAAGCAGCAAGTCAACATATGCTGGACAATTAGGTGATACTTAAAATGGTAAGATATGGCTAGTAATTGGAAGAGTCAGCTTTAAAAGTTCTTCAATGGTGAGACTGATAAACATGCCCCCATTGAGCTCTCAGAAAACTAATAACAATATAAAATGTTGTGTTGTCTTGAATAGTTTGTCTCAAATTTTGTAGGATATGCAAGATTTTCCTGGAATGGATTCAGGCACGACGAGCTTTAGAATATGCTTTTAACTGTCTTTCAACTTATCTTGCTTCTCTTTACATCTTTCTCCCCCTTTTCTTTCTTTTTGTTTCTTTTTCTTTTTCAAAGAAAACTTAAATTATGCATTCATCAATGAAGTATTTCGATGTTAATTTAATCTGTTGTAACATTCCATATAAATTCATCTTTGCATCTTGTGATCATCTGAGATATTTCTCCTCAAATTTTTTTAAAAACTTTTTCCCTTTCTTTGTTCATTTCTACCTTTTTACCCTTTTTCTCTCATTTTTTTTTCTTTCAGCTTTGCACGATTCTATTCGGGCCTGTAACTGAACTGAGCTCCCTTTCAGAAAAAAGCATGGCATTAGGAGGACCAAAGAGGCGGTGGAGTTCAATTAACACACTTTGTTTGTCTGGAAAATCGGCCCAACGTTTCTGTTTCTTTTCAAAAGTAAAATCGGACGATAATGATGATGTCAAAAGTACCCCTGTGTACCTAAATGTGTATGACTTGACTCCAATTAATGGTTATGTCTATTGGGCTGGCTTAGGCATATTTCACTCTGGTGTGGAAGGTATTATCATAAGCTCTAAATTTTTTGAGGATTTTAAGTTTGTTTTAAACAAATGCTAAAAAACTTAGGTGTTGTACTTTTCCATAATAAATACTTGTACCATAATATTTTACCCGTACTTTCACAGTACATGGCGCAGAGTATGCATTTGGAGCTCACGACTACTCGTCTAGCGGCATTTTCGAAGTCGAGCCACGCCATTGCCCGGGATTTAAGTTCCGAAAGTCCATATTCATTGGCACAACAAAATTAAATGCTGCCCAAGTTAGGGAGTTTATGGAGCGGCAAGCAGCAGATTACAATGGTGATACTTACCATTTGATTGCAAAGAATTGCAACCATTTTTGCAAGGATGTGTGTTTCAAGCTGACTGGAAAAAAGATACCGAAATGGATAAATCGGGTGGCCAAAATGGGTAAGTTTTTCTCTTGCATTTTAACTTTCAAGAAAGATATAATCATGTGGTTTTTTCCTTGCTTGTTAAAAAAAAATAATAAAAAAATAAATAAATAAATAAAGCAAGCTTTGGAAAATTGCAAAAAAGTTACAAATGGGAACTCTAAGATTTTTTGTGGTTTTTCAGAGTTAGCTGGAAATTTTCCTTACTTTTCACATTTGTTTCTAAAAGATGGGCCAGAAATGAGTAACATTGATACAACAATGCCATCCCAAAAAAATTTAAATATATATTTAAATTTTTTTTTCACCCAATTTATCTTTCTTTATTTATCCATATAGGGTCGATGTTCAACTGTGTCCTTCCGGAAACTCTTAAGATTAATGCTGTCCAAGTCCAACACAACCTTAAAGAACGGTCTTATAACGATAGTGAGAAAAGGAGACTTAGTAGTAGTAGTTTCAGTTGTCTTTCGTCAATATCTTCAAGGCAAAAACACTTGTCGACTTCTTCACTGTTGCTACAGTCCCCATTGAAAGGGTGCTTATGCCCGTGGGAATTAAAGAGAGGTCCATAAATGGTTCCTTTTGAAGGAAATGTAAAAGCATGAATTTGAAAATTGTTGGTTGAAATATATTCAGAATGGCCCCTCGTTGTTTTCCATGATTTTGTCGGTTTATCTATGTTTCATGCAAAACGAGCCAATGGATATATCAGCTTTTGGAGGTCATAATGTGATTATCGTGAATCGTGATGCAAAATTTTTTATTTTATTTTATTTGATTTTTTGCAATCTCCCTTGCTATAGGGGTGTGCAGTATTCTTCTTATGTTAGTGCCAGATAATGTATAAATTAACTAGCTAGCTTTTATACCTAGAAAATGCATCACCAAGTTTGTGATTTGTGTGTTGCTGTATTTGTTGTGTGTGGAATTGTTCTTGTTGGTGCAAATCATCATAAGGGAATGTAAATTTTCATGTACAGTCTCTCTCTCTCTCTCTCTCTTTTATCTTTTTTGGGTTTTGTAATTATTCTTGCAAGACAAATAAAACATTTTACAGACAAAAATATTACATCAGATTTTGAAGTAGTGAAAATATATTTATAGATTTAAATTAAATATTCCCACCCAAAGCTGACTTCTGCATATTATGCTAAGCTAACTTGAGCATAGTAATACAAGTTAGCATGACATCACTTTTATAGAAAAGAAATCAAGAAAAATGTCTAGTGAGTAGGAGCAATGTGAGGAAAATTGTTTCTTAATTTTGATGGTCTGATGAATTAAAAACAAACTGGTGATGGTTATGTAGGAGAAAAGGCAAGGTAGGTAAAAACACAGGTGGTTGGAAAAGAAATCATTAAAGATTTGTAGTCTATAAATAAACAGTAATTTAGGTAGCAAAAAATAAATAAATTACAAATTTATTACTGTAAAGATCAAAATGCCAAAAAGGTTGAGAAAAAAATGGTATATGAATTATTGATGGTTGGTTCCTACTTGCTATAGTAATTTTAGTTATCTCGTTGACTCATGAACAATAATACTGCTAATGTGGTATATGAATAGAACCAAATTCAGAAACAGACTTATATAAAACAAACAAACAAACAATAACTAAATAAACAAGAACAGCTCAATTCAAAGCCTCAAACATGAACACCATTGTTAAGAAACTTGATACTGATAAGCTCTGAATTATTAATGTTTGAAAGAATCAAAAATTGATAAATAATAATATGTAAAAAAGCAGGGACAAAGCCTAATTTTTAAGTCCTGGTATAAAAATGCATATTACACCAGTACTTGAACAAAGTGAAAGCTGCAAAGTCCACCACCATTAGATAGGCTTCTTTCTTCTTCCAGTATCTGTTTAAGCCAATCCCTCTAATTTGTCACAATTTATAAGCTATCTATAGCTCTTAAACAATCCCACCCGAGCCCGACCAGTATTACGTATACCCAGAAAAACTTAAACAGTTAGAAATCACATAGAAAACAAGAAAAATGTTTTCTTTTCTTCCTGCAAAATATCTATCTGCTTTTCAATTTACTATTTGGATTA
>BKCP01008070.1:1957674-2006043 GCA_008636005.1 Striga asiatica | reverse complement strand
CACTGCAGGTTGATGTTAGGTAAATAGTGAAATTCAAGTGATGGTATATGAAGATTATTTTTTATATTCAAGTAATAATATATATTAATATATGAAGATTAAGATTTTTTTATTTTTTTTTTTCCGTTCTTAACCAGGATTCAGGGAGGAAGTTAACGCTTAAGTTCTCCTGGCGAAAAAAGAAAAAAAAAAGCCATTTCCAAGAAAACATTGCAGTTAGCTATAAAGATAACATATTGACACATTGTATACAAACATTTTGTAAGAACACCAGAAACTGGTAAATTGGATTACATGAATCCTTGGTTTGGTCATAATTCGACACTAAAAAAATTTACCTCACGAGCCATCAGGTTTCGAACATTTTCTGCATATAGCCTAGGGTCTTGCTTTTCTTGTTCTGAGGGATGATACACAGGTAATCGTGTCACTTCAATGTAATTTACAAACTGACTGAGAAGAAGAACCACATGACGGGCCTGTAGAAATAAGTTGTATCTCAATCTCAGGTCAGTGCTAAGCTAAAAAGTAATCAAATTTTTAATTGAATGTTTATTTTCAACAGATTCACAAATTCTGACATTATAGATCAGCTAAAAACAACATGCAAAAGTAACTGGTTTCTTTTTCGAAAAAACAAAATGTTAAAATTAAAATACCGACACAAACATAACTGACCCCGGATATGGTGTCCCATGCAGGACTAAATCTGTGATAAGGATATCTTAAAATAACAGGAAGAACTGGAGCTTTTGACAGAAATGCACCACTCTTGAATGGAAGAAGATAGTCTCCATTGGTGGTTGTACCTTCTGTTGAGAGGAACAAAATAGGAGATCATCCAAGGGTAGAAAAGTACTTCTATCTATCGGTCAAAAAATTCATGGCATAACAAAAATTAAGTAATGCATAAGCCATAAAGCAAACTGATTTCCCTACTGATGTTCCATTAGTTTTCATGTACAGTACAAAAAAGTGAACTGTTCTATCAATGTACGATTAACAATTTGTATAAAATCTTTTGAAAGGAAAATTGTTTTTCCCCTTCAGACAGTTAACAAGTAGACTGATTCAATTAATGAAGTTGACAATAGTAGCAAAAACAACACCTGGGAAAAGCATCATCTTTGGAGCAGACTTATCTTGATGAGCTTCTCGAATTCTTTCATTGACAACACCTGTAAACATCAACGGTCACAAAATAGACTGCCAAGATTCTTAACATTGTAGAAAAAAAAAACGAAATAATACTTGCCAAGTGATCCCTTAATTCTCCTTGTTTTCAAACTAATGTAATATATAATTACAGGGTTTCGAGGCCACAAACCGGTAAGAGAATAGCGCACATAACAATACGTAGTTTTGGTTTTAAGGTTCTGTTAATGATGGTTCCAGATATGTTTTGGTATCCATAACATGAAAATAAAAAAAAAAATAAAAAAAAAAAGAAGGAAAGAACAAAAATCCAATTATATAGAACTCGGTTTATGTTCTTTTATATTTATCTTCCATTTCTCAAGAACGAATTTTCACCTACAAGGCAAACCATTTCTAACATCCATCTCCCCTACTTTGGTTAAATCAATATATTAGTGCAGCTGCTTAAATATTAAACAATGTAGCAAAAATACCTGAAACACCCTTGAAGTCTGATGATTTTGACTCTCGCTGTACATAGATACAACCAAGACATTTACTGTAAACGAAACAAATAACAGCTTAGGACCCTTTAAGAAGACAAATACCTGAGAAATTTAATATGCATAAAAGAAAAAAGGGTACATGTTGATGTGAATGTTAGTAACCACAGGCATGACACGTTCAATCTATCAATATCTATAAAAGTGAGACAGCAAAGAGAAACCAATATATACAGTCATTCATACTTGATTGGCAAAATCATTATCTATGCTCATAATGAGGAAGGAACAATTATCCGCACACTAGTAGGAATTAGCTTTGAAATATGAGGAAAAAAGAAGATTCAAAAAGCTAGTCTAAGAACACTAGTTACACACGAGTGGTCTTATAATGCAATATCAGAGAAATGCAGATCGCAAAAAGTCATATAGAAACGTCTTCTGAACGACCAATTTCATATTTCCAATCACCTACACCACACCCAGAAGCAAAGGACCCAAAATACGTTGAGGTTAATAAGCAATTGTAGCAATAAACATGTTATCAGGGTATAGCAGATTGAAAATATAAGATAATTCGAAATACACAATTTCTTGTGGAAAGTCAAGCCAAAAATGGCAGAAATCAACCAACCTTATGAGACCAACAAGAGGAAGTTTAGCCACAGATCTCTTCAGCAACAAAAATAAAGCACAATCAACAAAAAAACAGTAACAAGAGTCAGTCTAGTTGTGTAGTGTAAAGAACGAATAATATTGATAGCTTTGTACTAACAGAAGTTCATTTTGAGAATTAACTAACCTTAGCAACAAAGCTTGGGAAAGAGGTAGCCATGTGATATAGAATATCTATGTAGGAAACATGATTTGATATGATAGCCCCAGGTCTTTCCAATTCTTTAGATTGATTCTCAGATGCACTCTGAAAAATTTGTGAAGAGCATAAAATGGATATGGCACATTATGAACATAAATGACCTAACACAATTATTCCTTGAATTTAAGAACCAAATCTTCATGAAGTCTCATAACAGAGATCAACGTAGGTAAACCAAAAATATTGAACAAGAAGAACACTATAGGCATCTTACGTGAAATGAAAATTAATATATACCTAATATTTACAAATATCTAAAGTGGTGCTGGGACATGATCTGCCATTTCAAGTGATACAAGCATTTGACTATAAACAAAGTTGCGAGCTTTACTTTGATATTGTAATTATATTTATACTACCTTTCAATAACTTATTAATAAGGAACCAAACAGGGACTCCTAAAAAATCCAAAATCCAAGCACTAGCTATGTAACCATGTGCATAACAATAAGTCCCAGGTAATTCAAGGCCATAAAGGGCATAATTCAATTTCTCAACTGTTGCATAAATGGCAATGACACATGAAATCAGATATTCAATCGCATCAAAATTAATTGCTAGCCACCTCCAAGAACAAGTTGGCATGATCAGACAATATGTTCTTTTAAAACCAATACCTAAAGGAGCAATTTTTACCCATTCTGACTATGTGACAGTTGAAATCATTTTCCCATTTAGCATCATACTTAATGCAATGCCTTCATTCATATTCTAAACCTATCACATTCAAAACCTTAACTTTGTCTATCCTATTCAGGATTTTTCATACCACACAAAGCTCAAGTATCCAAAATCACAACGAGCAAAGTAACCGCCGAATACCCATCACACGATTATGCCACTCAAAACCCAAAAATGCATATCATCAGAGTGTAAACAAAAACAACCCCATCAAATCACAGAAAAGAGGGAATAAAGAGAAAGGAAAACCAGTACCTCATCATTATCCAGGTGCCCTTCATCCACATTGCTCCTACTGGTTTCAGCTATCCAGTAGAACCCGAAAACAAACAGCAAAGCCCTCGACAAAAATCTACCGCTCTGCATAATCACGGCCCTCCGCCAGCCGCCCATGTGCGCGTAATCCTCCTGCTCGTCCTCCCTGTTCGGCGCCATAAACGCCGTACAAACCCTACAGATCATGTAATAGAACACCAGTATAGCCGTCCCCGCCACGACCCTAATCGGAACCAAGAACACCAAACCCATGCCGAGCAAGAAGTTTTCCGACCACGTCAATTCGCCGCGCCCCATGATGCCGTACGCGTCGTGCCGGACATATGGGGCGTACTTCTTCTCCAATTCCTCGAAGCTCAGCGTGATCTGCGTCGGAGTGTCGGGGGTTTTCGGTTCCCGATTGAGGAGGGGGCTGTCGTCGGGCTCGGGCTGCCGGGCAGCGGACTGTGGAGTCAGGACTTTAAGCTCCGAATCCATCTTTTTTTCTTGATTTCTGTTTTTTTCTCGGAATTAATGTACTGGAGAATGCGATGAATTCCTTAGTCGCCTCCTCATATGTGGGTATTTTATTTTTTTTTTTCAGTGGGCAGCCATTGTTGGGTGTTTTGTGCTCTGAGGGGAAGAAGAAATCAGAGAAGAAGAAATCAGAGTTGTGATTGGATTTGGGGCAGATCTGGTTGGGCGGTGACTTTGACGCGCGGGAGAACTGGTGCAGGGGGCGCGTGGCGGTCGCGACGTGTAAGAAGAAAATGGTTTGTCGAACGTGTGTGCTGGCGCAGTGTAAGATGTGGTGTGGTCTCGAATTTAACTGTAGTTAGGTTGCATATAAGTGGGACCATATTCTGCTTCGTAGCAGTTGGGGTTTAGGACGTATAATATTATTGAGTTAATTAATTAATCGATTTACTGCAAATAGGTAATTGGTTGTATAATTATTAATTAAGGGTGATTGTAAGTTGTTTTTGGTTTTAATTGAATTAATACAATACTCGTGTATTACACGGATATTTAAATATATTAATATTTGTACAATAACGAATTAAAATAATTTACATTTTTATTGTGAAATTATGTATATGAAAATACAACAATAACAAAGTGTAATTAATTCAAAATGATGGTCATAACTTTATACTAAATTTGTCAAAAATGATTTTTTAAAAAATTATATATTTCTAAAGAGAATATTATTTACGACTAATATATTTGATTTGAATTTTTTAAAAACAAATATTTCATTGTATTGTGATTATATTTTACATTATTAGAGCTGATGTCTCTCATTTATTAACTTTTCAAATATTTTAAAATTATATAATTTAATTTTAGAATATTAATTTACGCAAAAAATAAATTATTTACTAAACTTATGAAACATAAAATTATTTTATTATATTTAATTATGATATTTCTTTATATTTAATTTTAAACAACATAATAATATTTAGTTCCTTAGACAATCTATTTTAATCAATAAATAATATTTTATAATATTTCTTATAATTTATTTTATGTAGTTATCACATTTTCTCCAAAATATATGGAAAGAACACATTAAATTGATTATTTTATGATGTATTGATGAATTAAAATTCTATTAATATTATAAAATAATATATATTGTTATTTGATATTTTTTAATTGATTTGATAATAAAATTTATTTTATTTATAATTTTTTTTATTTATGCAATATAGTTGTTAAATTGAACATCCATAATATATGATTATTTTGAGATATATCATATAAAAAATAAAATACAAATAAAAAAGTTATAATATTAGAAAAAAGAATACTAATTTATGATAAATAATATATGAATTAAATAAGAAAATATAAGAGTAGTATATAGTAACTTAAGAAAAAAGGAAAGCAAAATTAGTTTATGGTAACTCTTAGTCAAAATCAAACATATATATTTGTCAATACGGAGCACAAATTTATGCCAAATAAGCTTACGAAAGATACGAGTCTGCCACTTATGCTCAGCGCATTCGATAATTGTATATAAGGGCGATTTGTTGGATAATCAAAGTTAACTTTGAAAAAATTGATTGATTTAAGTTTGAACGAATTTTTGAGTTTTAAATTAAAATAATATTTGAAATATAATGATTAAAGTTGATTTGATCTAAAAAGTATGAGAGAGGTGATTGGAAGTAATGAATCATTAAAATTATGTGAGTGAGTTAATAGTGAATTAAAGTTGATGTGATGTGTGAGGACGATTGATAGATTGATTAAATTAATAATATTGACATGTGTTGGGTTGAGTTAAATTTTGGGCTACAAAATTATTTGGTCTAATATGTATCCAATCGAGGTCTTACTACTGTATTAAAAATCAGCCTAGGCGGACCTAGGCGCTCATCGGCGGCCAGGCGGCGCCTAGGCGGGCCTAGACGGACCTAGGCGCTCCTAGGTGGGCTTAGTGGCAATTTTTTTTTTAAAATACTTATTACATTATTTTGTTATCATATTTTCTTTATAATATATTAATATTATTATTTGGAGTTATGTATGTTGATTCGTTATAAGTTGGGATGATTTTATTTTGTAGATAGTGAAAATAAATAAATAAATAAAAAGGTATTTAATCTTGATTTCCAGGTGCTAGGCGTTGGTCGAGCGCCTAGGGGCGCCTAGCAACTTCTAGAACACTGGGTCTTACTACTATTTGATCTTGTGCAAAAGCACATACACGAATAGAATATTATAAATTATATGTATAGATAATTACATTTAAAATCATAAGTTAGATAATGGGCACATTACATTTTATCAATTTGATTATTAGTAAAAATAAGCAGCAACTTTTACATTTATATATGAATCACTATATAAATGTAATGAATAATGTAGTTTTTAAAAACTTAAGAGCTTAATTAATTGAAATATATTATTGTTGTTGTTGTTGTAGAAATTACTTGTGTTATTCTAATTGGTTTACTATGCTATTAAAATCAATTACCTATTTAATAAAAATGGCTTAATAAGATAAAAAAAATATACCAAAAAAATATTATTTTTTAAATAAATAGGTTAAAGAAAAGTTTTTCTATAGTATGAATTTACAAATAATTTATTTTAATAGTAATTATTGTATGATATATTGGTAAAACAAATATACTATTACACTTAATTAATGCGAAATATAACAACTACTTTTTATAATTAAATGAAAAATAAAATGGGCGGAAAAAATTTGGGGTGGTCATTTTAAGTTTGTCAAATTAACCAAGAGGACAATCACACTATATTACCAATCTAGTGTACAACTAGGTTATAAATATACATAACAATTTATTTTTATCAAAAGAAGTCGCCCCTTACCGTCGCCCAAAATCCCCAAAATCCGTCTAAACCCTAGTCGCCCAATTCGTGCAGTGTCGTCGCCCCCTTAACGGCGGTCCGGAGCCGTCGGTCGACGGCCTCCGCCGCTCACTCAAGTCGGACTTGCGCTCGTCTCCATTCGTTGGCCTGTTCCATATTCGTGGGATCGACGAGGTGCCCTTTCCCAAGTCGATTGACGGTGTTCTCTTTGCACTTTTGTGCTTTTTATAGTACATCTATCGTTCCGGAAAAAAAAAATTGTGTTGTCAACCTAGTTGTATACTAAGTTGGCAATGTAGCATTACTCAAAATACATATTTATAAGCTATCACATTTACAATTCTTTGTTATCAACCTATCCACTATTTGTAAATTAGTTTAAATAACATCTATTGAAACTAAAATTAATGATTAAATAAATATTAGTTAATCCAATAAGTCTCATTGACATTAGAGCATCTCCAATGTGGTATGTTGTTGTGGTGAAAAATATGCCACGTAATAAATTATTAAATATCAATCACATTTTGTCTTCCAATGGTAATATAAAAGATAAATGTTGTGTTGAGTTGGCCTCTACACTGTGATAGAGACTGTGGAATATCTACACCCTTCTCTACAGGATGACTCAGCCAATTTGGGGAGAAGGGGCAAACAAAATTCTCAAAATCGTTGAAAATTTGAGGGAAAAAATTATAATACTAATCATGCAATTGCAATTTCCTCTCGCACAACTGAACCAAGGACTACTTTGCTGGGAATTACTTAGCCGAGAAAACACAATTGCAGATTCAACAAAAAGTTTCTGGTACGTGAGTCTCTTTCTTTCTTCATTCTATATACCGATTCACTTTTTATTTTCCTTTTCATGGATGATGTTCAATTATTGTAGGATTTGGTTGATTTGAATTGAATTTAGTTGAATGAAAATGTTCAAATATTTATGCGTATGAGTTTTCCCCGTTGGTTGAGAAGATTGTTTGACTAATTCATGGGTCGAAGTTAGGTCACTATTTGGACAACCATTTGATTTCTTTTTGGGATAACATGTGATAAGAGGGGTCAGATGCAATTTTTTGTTAAAAGAAATTGAATAAAGATTCGATCTTTAATCATCTTGTTTGTCCAGTTGTTGTTGAGGTATGGTTAGAGTGTGCTTGCTTGGTAGATAATCTGTTGCTAAGCTTCTCTGATTTATGATGGGCAGAGCATTTTTTTGTGCCCTGAGTTCTGTGTTATCTTGATTCAAAGCGGGGATACGGGCCTATTGATGACGGGGCTCGAGATTAGGGCCTTCAAGCGAAAGTCTGAAAGAGGGGAAGATGAGAACGAAAGGACGGAAGAAGCGAAGAAGAAGGAGAAACCAATTGGAGAGTTCTTACCCAACGGAGCTCACCGGATGGAAGATGGCCTTCTTAATGAGCTCTCTCGCTTTACTTTATCGGTAGAGCATTTCTTGCTAGATCGAATTGAGATTGACTTCTTCCACTGTCTATGTTTTCAAACATTTCATCGGTGTCGACATTTTCTTCATCTCAGCCAGTTCCAGCTTGCTCCGCACAGGCTACATCTTGGCCTTTCATTGATATTCTTTGAAATTCATTTTAGAAGCCGGGGGTACCAGACAATCCGTTTAGATCTATTTCAGTAGCCAACGAAATGGAATATGGGGAACTTGTGTTATTGCTTTTCATAAGTTGTTGAGTTTTTGAACAAACAGATTAAAGCTACTGCAAAAATCGAATGTTTGTTGCTATAGCTCTTTTGATGAGTTGAGTTATATAGGTGCAGTTGAGGAGCTCCTTTGGTAAAACTGGTACATGAAGGAGTGTTTTTTGTTGCTAGAAAAATTTACAAATATTGTCCAAACTTTGTTCTCATATTTTCATGTTTTGCTGGTACATGGAGTGTTTTATTAATTTGTTTTTATTTTACGTGGTGATTGATTGTTAATTTTTCTTTGTACAAAAAGGGGACCAAAATTTAGGCTTATTGAAAATTTGAGCCCAAAATAAAAAACTTTTAAAAAATCATAGTATTTAGGAGTTATTCACATTGTGCATTAAGGAAGACTTAAAATTTTAGAAGTTGTGGACTCAACTTTCATGTGATGGGGATTCACATAACCTTTCTTTAATTGACACATGGTAAAATTTATTCACTTACAACATTACACATTGGAGATGCTCCTAGGATAAGACTTTATTAGCTAGGATATCAAGGATATCCCATGTTTATTAGTTTTGTTTTGTTTTGTTTTGGCCCGGATATTAGAAATCATAAACATGAGATAAACCGTAAATCAATCTCAACAATACAGTAGAATAAATTAATCTTATTATACCCACTCAACTAAACAAAAAAAGTGGCAATCATCAACAGTAAACATGAGATAAATCATAAATCAATCTCCAGTAGGATAAACTAATCTTATTATCTCCCCCCGAGTAAACGGGACCTTAGCGTAGCATCACAGCCCATCCAGTTTCTTCAAAAGTGAAAAGAAACAGTAATGTTGAAATGTGAAACCCATAAATTGTACAAGCTTGCTACGTTGAAAATATATATTATTGCTCTTAATAAAGTATTTATTATTTCAATTAATTTTTTTGAGCTTGGTGGATTTTTCCCCAAAGAATAACTTCACTAAACAATCTATTCTCATGCCCAATTGTCTCCTCATCCATTTCTATTCGTTCTTTTGGAGGCCTTTCAATGTAGATTTCAATGCTTTTCCAACATGAATTCTGAAATCCAAAATAGTTCCACTCTTATGAACCATGCCCCAACATTCAACAAACCAACTTTTTCATAAAGAAAAACAAATTCTTGTGCAACAGTGTAACAATGTAAGACAGCCAAATCTTCGGGTTGGTCGATCAACATACTATATTTTAACAAAAGTACATCATACTTTCATTTATGGTGTTAATTAGAGTGAAATTGCAGTTTGAAAGAATGCATATGACAGTTTACATTTGTTCTGCAAGCTCTATTAAGGAATGTCACATGGCAACAGGAGTAGTGCAAAACTGAAAAACAATCACAAACGAACTTTGATCTGAGTAAAGTTTCAAAATCAGAACCAAGTCCCTGATAATGCTAGTACCATAATTTAAGTAAAACCCATATAAACACCAATTCTCGATTAGAAACGAAATCTCATATCACTAAACAACTTCCTGAATTTGTCGTATCAGATTTAACAAGTAGACAGGAACAAGAAGCAAGTTACTCATTAAGCCATCCTTTTCATTTTCTTCTTAATTACTCATTTTTTCAGCTTCTATTTGCTACACCTACACCCAACATTTTCTCTGTCAACCCAAAACAACAGATAGTTCTCCTCCTCATAATATGACATAAAGCAACAATCTTTATTGATGATCATCGTTAGTCAACTAAAACCCTGCAAATAACAAATTTTGCAGTATCTATAGCCATTTCAAATGATCAAAACAACTCTTATTTATTTCTGCAGATAGCAAGTTTTCAGAATCTATAGCCATTTCAAATGATCAAAACAACTCTTATATTATTTCTTTTTCTCTAATCTCCATCATTCCTCAAACCAGATGCACAACAGAATTCAATAAATAATCACCATACCTCAAGAGGAAAACAAAACCTAAATCAGCACGAAACCCAATTCTTATGAGTACTGATCAATGCCGACAGCAGCCCGGCAGACGACAAAAGGATTGGAGCCGACAGCCGCCCTCGGCCATCCCTAATGTCCGCCAGAGCCATTAGCCCGTCGGCCAAATCCTGAACAACCGAAAGCCACTTCATCACCTTCTTCTCCCTCAACCTCCGCAGCTTACCCTGCTCCTCCCCGCACTTGATCCCTCTCACCACCGCCAAATCGATGCTCGACGCCAAGCACCTCTCCTCCTCCTCGATTCCCCTCAACTCCATCACCTTCAAGCCCACGCTCCCGAAGTACCCGACGAACTCGCACCAGGCGCTCAGCCTCTGCAGCGCCGGCAGCCGCCGCCGGTCGATCAGGCCGGCTTTCCCCAGCCAAACGAACTGCTCGACGAAGTAGTACAGCCCCTCGCCGCCGTGGGCGACCAGTGAGAGGAATAGGCCCAGGTGGGAGTGAGAGGCGAGGTGCGCCGCCGACCTGAGGGCGTTGACGTCCTGGACGAATTTCCCGATGCGGAAGGCTTTGCGGCTTACGCCGACGCTCGATTCGAAGGATTTGAGGCGGGCGGCGGCGGGATGCCGCGGGTCGAGGAGGGAGGAAGCGAGGGCGATCTTGGCGGCGTAGCGGGAGATCTTGAGCAGCTTGTCGACGCCGTCGCGCTTGGCGAGGTAGATTTCGAGGTGGATTAGGAAATCCCTGCTCGGGGGATTAGGGTTTTGGGGTTTGGGATCGGAAATTGAGGGGTTGGGATCCATGGAAGTGTGAAGAAGATGGTGCCGAAGAAGAAAATAGCATCAAAGTTTTGGAAAAAAAAATAAAAAAATTCGGAGTTACGGATATTTTTTTTTTATTTTTATATTATGAAATTTATTTTATGGCATCTTGATATGCGTGCCAATGCCATATAGCTCCAATTATCGATGGGTATGGGCGGTCAGCGGATAACGGATAGCGGGATTGTTTCAGCGGATGACAAATAACGGATTATATTAGGTGATTTGACCAGCAGATTGCATTAAGGTTTTTTAAATAAGTGTTTGGTAAATAGCTGAAAGCTTATAGCTGTTTGACATTGCAAAATGACCAATAAAGACATTTTATTATTTAGGGTGTATTCTTTTAATAATAATATATTAAAACATTTAATATTCTTTAATTGGTAATTTATAAATATATATATTTTTTTAAATTTACTAACACTTGATGAAGAAGTTATGAATTTTATATTTTTCTAGATAAATTAATCATATGGATGACATATTATTATTTATTAGTTCTATAAACCAATGTAGATTGTAAAATAAATAAGACAAATTAAAAAGTTTTAAGTAAAACCTCTCAATTGTGAATCCTCTATCTCAAAAAACTGCTCTAATGAGCTTTTTCTAAATTAGAGTTTTGGGCCCAAAAAGCTTATCAAATAAGCTATTTACCAAACAAGCTCAATAGTAGATTTGACGGGTCAAACCTCTCAATTAAGTCCAATCCGCTAATTTATCTTCAATCCGCTATCTACCAAACGGGGCCATGGTCGGTTACATAGATTGGGTTAAGTATGAGAAGTTCGATTGGACTATAAGTCGACCTAGGTCGGTCGACTTGAGGAAAGTTCTAAGTATGACGATTTCGTCATAGGAGACGACTTGAGAGTCTGGAATAACTCAAAGGCTAGTAGCATGAGTCAGAGAACCTTAGAGTCGGCCTGAAGTCAACGACTGTTAGAATATTATTTGTGAGTACGACTGTTAGAATATTACTTGTGAGTACGACTGTTAGAATATTACTTGTGAGTTGTCCCATATCGTTCATACATGGAAAATAGACCCACCTTATAAGTCTAATGGGCTACTCGTCCTTCCACCAATTGGTTTGGGATGGAACCTCATTTTAGCTTCATACGAGCTTTTCCCGTTTTCCCATGGTGCGCTTAGTAGTGGGCCCGCAACCGTTTTTCACCCCAGTTTCTGTCAACGACTTGGTAAGTGACGATTTGAGCATAGAATAGCTTGATCCTCACAAGAGGACATCAAGTAACTTGATCCTCGAGAAATCGTGTAAGTCGACCTCTAACACCTAAAGACGACCTAACTCGTCTCGCGACTCGAGGTAGAAGCCCTTAGTGAATCGTGGCTTGATATGAAATGGGTATAAGGGATAGGGATGAATCTTAAAAGGATAAGAAAGAATCTTAGAATGACTAAGAAGTGATTAGGATACGAATAAGCATGGAGATCCGAGCAAGCTGCCCGTGAGCACTTGATCATAATAAACAGGGCTAAGGTATCACCTGTTGGGATCTGTGAGGATCTCGACAATGTGCAAGTCACGGACTATCTACGAATTAAACTCTATGCGCACCAGAACTAAAAGCGAGGGTTCAAAGCAAACCGTTGAATTCGTAGATAGTCCGTGACTTGCACATTGTCGAGATCCTCACAAATCCCAACAAGCAATGAAATCGGAGATATCTCTACTGGATTACTTGGAGAAGAAGAAGAGAACATAAGAGAGAGAACAGAGAGAAGGGGCGGCGTGTTTTTACACGTGAATCTCAATTATCTCATCTATCTCCTAATCCTAAGAGATGTGATGTATTTATAGCCTACAACAGGGACCCTAATGAGGTATTAAATTGGGTTTCTCCTATTAGGATTAGACTATAGGTCAAGCCTACCAAACCCAAATAGGAATAATACATCCATTCCACTAAAGTAGTATTATTGAATAAACTCCCAATTTAATTCCTGAATTATATTCGAGGCTCCAATAATAATTACTCGATTTATCTCCTGTGTTTAAGATATAATATTCATCAATTAATTTAATTGCTGATAATTAAATTAATCTACATCTACAACCGAGACTAATACCACTCATCGCATTATTATTATGTCAGAATAAATTCCACTGGCCAGATTTAACATAATAATCCTTCACGATCTCATCTCTGGGACACCATCAAACTATCGCACACGGTGACCGTAAATATTCTAACAACACATCATACATACAATAATATTACTCAAAACAGTAAGTATATTGATCTAGTAAAAAGAGTGCACAGTAATTAACCGAGACCTAGTTCGTTTACAAAGATCAGTATAAAACGACATTCCCCTCTCTGGGATCCGTTAAATACACAAAGTGTACTAGTGTAACTAATCAGTCAAGACCAACTGCACAATTAACTCTACAACCGTTCACGATGGGTTGTTCATTTCCATCTAGGTTGTGAACCAACTATTCTTGTTTCGCAAGTAACTGATAGAATGATCTTATGTTCAACCGATGATGACCTATTCTATCTAAGTGCAAAACAACAGAACATAGACTTGTTTAATAAAACATGATTCTCATTCAAACGGGTTCAGTGTAAATACATTTAAAGCCAAGCTTTCAGTATATACACCAACATCACCAAATCTCAACTTTTACATTCTCCATACATTATAGACAGCTCTCACTCACAGAGCATCATCATTTTCCTGATACTGACTTAGACATCAGAGGCTCTGCGCCAGAAACTCCTCCGGCGTTGAGTTCTTGCGGATAAATAGGTGAACGTTCAGATGGATCGGAGCTCATTTCAATCGGTTCGATCCAGGTCTGAAAGATGACTCATCATCGAGTTATACTATTTAGACCAAACAAAAATTACACTGGTGATAATAATAAATATTACATAGTATGATGGGACAATATATTATATATATTTCTATTTTATCTTACTTAAATTATTTTTTTNTCTTCTTCGAATTTTTTTTTTATTTCCGTTCCATATGTTTGTAAAAAGGTTACAAAAATGTCATTTTCGCAACAAAAAGGTTCCTTATGTTTTGCAAAAAAAGTTGCAAGACCTTTTTGCAAATATCATGGACGAAAAGCAGAAATCAGTTCGAAAGAAACGAAAAAGTTATTATAATAAAACATACATGACTAAAATTGCAATTTACTATTTTATTCCATAAATCACATAACTTGTTTAGATGAGCGAGCTCCTAGGTTGCATTACAGCATCACGATTTTTTTCTACATAACCTTCTTAGGTGTTCAGTCGACTAAGCTCATTTATAATAAAATATCAATTAAAGTTTTAAAATTTAATAGATACATTAAACCTAATTCAATAATTATAAATATATATTAAATAATGTAACTTATAAATTATATATACAATAAATATAAAAATATTAAAATGCTTACAATCTCGTCTAGGCCTCGATTAGTTAAGCTTCGTCTCTTCGCTAATAACCACCCATTAGCTACTTTTATAACGTTGATTTAGATATAGACTATGTTTGATTAACCCAACTGATGAGATAATTTATAGTTTTTAAATGGATTTGACCTTATAACTGATAGCTTATGACTTATGGCCGAAAAATTAGCTTATATAATAAAAAATATTTGGTAAAATTAACTGATAAGCTATTAAAATAAGAATTTCAATGAACTTATTTGAAAAGCTACCAAGTAAGCTTATGAGATAAGCTTGAATTTTTAAAAGAAAAACTCGTCCTACCAAACCAATCTTATTCAAGAAATTTATAAACTAATCAAATAAGTTATAAGGTGACTTATATGTTTACTAAATACATGCATACTTGTTAAAATAAGTTACAAAACAGTGGTGCAAATATTTTCCAAATGATAATAAGTTGGGCCGGAAAGATAACTGCAACCCTTGTGTGGAAGCCCAACATCAAAATGGGATTGTGAAGATGATCGGTAAATGGCCTACTAAAGTTGTATGACCAACATGTATAGTTGTGCCAAGGTACAACATTATTTGCACTACTGAAAAGAATAAGTTAAACTTTTATGGCATTCGTCTAGATATACCAAACTCTATTTTAAAAGAGTTATTGTGCATCATCCATCTGAAATATCACATACCCATCATCCTGAACTCATTAAAGTATCTACATCAGTCAAGTATCAAGATTTTTTGATAATTGAATATCATACCAGCCGTGTATGATATGTTAATCTCCCGTCACATAAATTGATAGATATATTAATTAATGATTAATGTGAGCAGGAGATCGACACTATCTACAAGTCCGACTATATTTCTTATTGAATGTGCTCTCACAAGTATGAACTATATAAATGTAACTAAAATATATTTGGAATCTCCATATTTTGTTTATAGATATATGTTGTATGGTTATATACTTGTACTATATTATTTCATTAACTGTAATGTGATATGACATTTGATGTCACATAGTCATATGGGGAGGCGGACCTCAAAGGATGGCCAACAAAGAGTTAGATAGAAAGGCGAGAGGTTGCCAAATAGAAAGTAATCATGTAAAACTAGAAGAACATAAAATGGTTGAACCAAATTGTAATCGAAAGAGGAAAAGTCAAGCCGGAGAGTAACCGAGCAGAGCCTTTCGACTTGCATAAAGAATATCCGAGCCAAACACAGGACCGATGGATCAAAATGTCACATATATCGTAAGGCCCCTTCCTTTAAATGGCGGGTTGCATCCTTCAGCCCCATTCACGGTTGTAACCGCCAATCAGAATTCAAACCAGCAATTGGAGACCAATGAGAAATCATCAAGTAGAACTAACTAAAGAGATAAAATGGAAGCTATTATAAATAGAAAGTCTGCCGTACTTGTAATTCTAGATTTTGTCAAGCATAAAAACTCAATTAAAGCTTTTTTTTTCTGACAACTTCAAGCATTTTTCCAACTATATAACACCTAATAAGTTTTAGTTCATATATACACCCAAAATAGTTGATTTAAAATTATTGACGAGTTAACACAAGCACGCATCACCAATTACCTTTTAAAGTTTCTTTACTTTAATATCAACAAAGTATAATTAATTTCATCAAGCATCCTAGAAAAATAGTTTCTTCCAAATTCAAAATAAATTTAAAGTTTAGAACATACTCAACATAAATCTTAATCTTAGTAATCATATAGATACTTTGTCCGAGGCAAACTACATCTCTCTCCTAAAATTTCACAAAATGTTTGAATTTAACATTATGTCATCATATCAACGCTATACTACCATCGCTTCAAGTCCGTGTAGACCAAACTATTCCGACTTTAATCGTTTGTCTTACCTTGGCACAACAAATTTTCAAATATGAAGACAATATAATTAGATTTTGATCACCCAAAAGCAAGTCAAAACCTAAATACAATTGTCAACCACCCCTAAAAAGTACAAACATGTTTGTACATGATGAGGAGGACCGGTCATAGTTAGTAGCCGTTGGGTTGGCGCTTTTTTCAGCTGGTGGAGAGTGGAAATTATTCCTTTCGGCAACGGTAAAATAGCCACTACCAAACAGCCTTACCCAATATGACTATGACTTTCAGCCAGCAGCCAAATGTCCTTAATCTAATCAAAGTCCCCACCATTGCTAACATTTTTGTACCAAATTTAACTTTATGGAGTTGGTAATGTGAAAGTTGGTTAGTACATTTGTCTTGTTTTGTGCTTCATTTGTGGCTAGTTTTATGATTCGTTGTACTTAATATTCTAAGTTATCCACAATCCACGTAACAACTGCACTAAGTATTACTACCTTTTAAGAGTTCACAAAATCATGCAGGCCTATTGGTTAGATGGATTTATCCATTATTTTAAAAAATAAAAAATAAAAAGACATACTTATGCTATGGCATGTTTGTATTTATGCTATTGGTTAGAATTGTCTAACAGCAGTCTTATAGTCAAAACATATTATATGATTTACTGACCCACTTCATGTTCAATTAATTTTTTTTGAAGTGACTTTTGTTAATACATTCTAGGGACTTGATGGAAGGGTCTAAAGTCCTACCAAAAAAAAAAAATTGCCAAATATTTATAGAACGATGATAAAATACTATTGATCTACAAACTCATGGTGTTTAAGAAATATAATATTTATAAAAATATACCTTTAACCTTTAAATTTTATTTTAGATTAATTTAAATCAACCACATGCATGGCTAGTTTAACTAATGTTATATCAAGTGGAAGGAGAACTCAAGCTATCTAACAAAAGCATTAACTTCTAGAAGCACTTTATTATGTTACATTACTAGATTTTCTAAAAAATAAAATGAAAAACTACTATATCTGCAACACAAATATAACTGAAACTTATGTTTGCCGTTTTTCCCATTATCTATTCAGCTGTAAAGTTAAGAAATAATAAAGATTAAACGGAATTTACACTAGCTTTATTCAAAATCATGTCACGTTTTTTGTTTGCTTTTTCCATAAATTCAACTACAAAAAGAAGGTATTTTGAAATCTGTTGATCAAAATCAAAGGTATGTCTATCGATTAATCATGCCACATTCCAAATAACAATTAGGCTAACATTACAAAATGTTTTATTTTATTTTAATCATGACATTTGATGAAATGTATGCATGTTATGCTTACAATTTTGTGACACGTCATCACAATCACCGGCCACCAACGGTCACCGTACCCAAATAGGCCTCGAAATATTTAAAACCGTTTTTGGGTTCTCATTTTCGTCTGCAACATTTTCCATTTCCATTTTTCAGCTCTCTATCTTCTCAGCCCTCTAATATCAAGCATCGCTAGATTTGGTTCAGTTTCCCAAAAACCGGCCAAAATGCCCGTACCCGGCTCAGAAACCCGGTCCATCCTAGCTCCAACAGGGAACCGGGTTCGGATCCTCGAAGACCACAGGCGGAAGAAAGAGGCGGCGACGGCGAAGCCTAAGAAAGCCATCCCGCCGCCGCCGGCGAAGCCGGCCAAGTCTGAGGCGGCGGCTGCCGTCGTGCGGTGCGGCGTTGCGGCTGATAGGTCTTCAGACTCTTCGTCGTCGTCGTCGTCGTCCTCCTCCTCGTCGTCCGGTGGCTCAAATGTAAAATCTGCTAAAAGTAAGGGCGCGAGGGTAATTAGTGATAAAATCGGTGGTGTTAAATCTTCGAAAATTGTAGCTCGTCGAGCTGAGGCTGTGACGCAAAATCCTGAGGTTACACTTCCTGTTAAACGCTGCGATTGGATTACCCCTAATTCTGGTAAATTCTTGTTACATTTTTTTATTTAAAATTCAAAATTTAAATAGTTTGTGATTTAGGCATTGACTTTTGTTAACTCTAGGTGTTTAATTGAGTGGGATTTTGGCAAAAGATCGGATCTTTATTATTGCCGTGTTTCTTTACTGTACTGTGATTGATACCAAAATTATGCTGCTTTCTTTGCCTTCAAGGGTATTGCTCAGTCAATGCTGAGAGTATCATGAGTGAAATTCATGGGGCTTTAATTTGAATATGAAAGCATAATTGGTATCTATCACACATTGTGGTATGAAAGTATGAGCTTTGTAATTTGATTTGAGCAAAAGTTGCATATGAATTCGGGCTGGTGCTTTAATTGTATAGCTTTTTGGTAACAAGGAGAGCTAATGGCGCCCAAGTTTGATAGACTTTTAGGGACACCGAAAATCGAATTCTAATGATTGAGAGTAACTTTATAGGACTCCATTTGGAGCTATGAATCTCAAGTCCCTTACAGTGAACTCCATTGAGGTGATGTGGATATAGTCAATCAGACAATGAATTTCAAATTTCTTTTAGCTATAACTCGAATCATTTCAGCGGATTTAAGAAAAAAAAAAGTCATCTTGGATTGAGTTATCAGAAATCCATCTCACAAATCCTCTGTTCAAACGGCAAAAGCTAATGAAAACCCTTCAATACAAATGTAACCTTTGAAATGCTCACAATTTGTTGTTTGAGAATGACAATATTTAGGCGTGTTTTGGTGCAGACTTAATTGAAATGCCTCTTTGCTGATAACTTCAAAAACCATTACTCATCTCATACCATTCTCCATCTCTACAGAATCAGTTTATATTTCTTTCCATGATGAGGAATGGGGTGTCCCAGTTCATGATGACGTCAAGTTGTTTGAGCTCTTGGTTTTATCTCAAGCGCTTGCCGAACTCTCATGGCCGGTGATTCTTAGCAAGAGGACAATATTTAGGTTCCGAGACCCTATTCATTAGTATCATCATTTTTTTTTTCTTTTCCTCTTCCATTCTTCATTTTCTTTTTGACATTTCAATAAATTGTTCGTTCTGTAGAAAGCTTTTTGTCGAATTCGACCCAGCATCAGTTGCAAACCTTGATATCGAGAGATTGCTGTCAACAAGAGTCCACGGCAGTACATTGCTCTCTGAACCCAAACTTCGTTCGATCATTGAGAACGCTAATGAGTTCCTCAAGGTATAAATATGATACTAATATATTATATAAAATCATGCCTAACCTCAATTTGTTCAATCCAACTACTTTGTTCTTCTATTTAGAACGAACCAAGTCAGAAAAATCTGATTTGCTTTACACCTTACTACTAATAACCCTTTTTATGAACACCCTTTCTCGACTGGTGCAGTATGGAACTCTATATGTCAAGGGAGTATAATAAGATATTAAAAAAAAGGCAAATTTGCCCCTAATATCACGACTTTTATCGAAGTTGCAATTTAATGTTGCAAATTATATCACAATCTTTAATTTGTTGCAAACAGTCTGAAAACAGTCATAGAAAAGCTGATGTGGTCGAACAACAAACTGAAGATTGTGATATTGTTTGCAGGGGATATGCAAATCGGTGCACCAATTTGCAACAAACTGAAGATTGTGATATAATTTGCAAAAGTGAAAAATTCGTGATTAAATTGCAATTTCGAAAAAGGTCATGATAAGGGCAATTTTGCCAAAAAAAAAAAGGAAAAAACTCGTTATTTATTACTATTTTTACTATTCGCAACAAAAGTACACGGATTTTGTCGGGTTTTTTGTGTAGATCCAGCAAGAGTTCGGCTCGTTCAGCAACTACTGCTGGCGGTTCGTGAACCACAAGCCAATTGGGAGTGGGGCCCGCCACGCGCGGCAGGTCCCGACCAAAACGCCGAAATCGGAGCTCGTGAGCCGGGATTTGATGCGGAGGGGTTTTCGCTGCGTGGGGCCCACTGTCGTGTACTCGTTCATGCAGGCTGCTGGCCTGGTGAACGACCACCTTGCGACTTGCTTCAGATACGTCGAGTGTAGTCGTGCCAATACCTCGGATGGAGGAAAAAACGGCACAACGTACGATGATTCGCCACGTCCTTGAAAGGCTTTGAAACTGAGGTTATTTAACTGTTCTTAACTGCTAATTAATATAATTTGTTTACCTTCTTGTACCTTTTTCTGTGTGGGAGTGTGTGTAGTAGTTGCTGGGTTGCCTAAGGTTGGTTATGTGTGATTTTGGGGAGCTTTTGATGTTATGTATTTGCATTACTTAAATTTCATACGATTTGTGTGTTTATAGTTAATATGTGTTGTTGTCTTTAGAGTATTCATATGTTGTTCAATTTCATTGGAATTATGTGATGAATCAATCCTGTTTAATTTGAAGTATATATTTTTATTTGAAGCATATTATGAATTAATCTTGTTTTAATTCAGCTTGGCTACTCTTCCTTTGGCTTCCATTATATTAGGTACTTAGTTTTACTTTTATATATTTAGCTTATGTTAGTGGTGCAGATTGTATTACTGAACATGTCTTTTGTGTTGAACTTTTTATGTAGTTACAAATTGTAAGAGCTTGTTTGTTTATTAATTTACCAATAAAAAATTAAATTTCACTTTAATTAAGTTTGACTATTAATTCAATTAGGTCCAACTAATTATATGGTCCACAATAATAGAATAATATAAAATATTATTACATTCTCCTATTTGGACCATATAGTGTCGAAACCCAAAGAACTACTTTAAGCGCGCACTTTTCATCAAACTTATGATTGAATACATATATCTATATGTTTAAAATTAAAATAGAAATTAACCGAGTCATGGCGGTCACAAGTCTTCGAACGACATGATCCATTTGCATGCACCACAAGTCATTTCTAATTCAACTTTATTTTAATATGGAACAAACTATTCGTACCATAACCATAAGTCATCTAACTTTTATGTATATACTATAAAATAAATATCCATAATGATGATATTATATGTGAAGAATCAAACATCTTTAATCAAATTTAATAAGTGTCAAAATCATTAATTGAGCAATTACATTCAGTACCAGTCAGTACAACAAGGTCCCCTTCGTTTTTTTATTTTTTATTTTTACGAAACGATAGAAAATATTATATAACAAAAACGCACAAATGTGCAAAATACACAGCCCATGGCTGAATAATACAGCCAACAGCTGAATAAAACTGGGAGGACAGGTCTAAAAGACCGCCTAGAGACGACTAGCAACGCTAGAAAAGAAACTCACAATAACACAACACCAACGACCTAACTGCAGTACGACCCCCAACGAGGTAATGTGGAATGACCCCCAACGAGGTAATATGGGACGACTCCAATGGAGTAATCCCTCGCACAGGGGCCAAGTGACCCAGACCTAAAATACAAAAACAACACGGACACAGATACAAAAACACAAACACAGACAACACAATACAGACAAAACACAAACTAAAAAAACAACAAAACATCTAAATACAACTCATAGTGCCCTTCCCCAGCAAATAAAGCAGATTGAACCAGTAGAGAACCAATTAATCCAAGAAAGA
This sequence comes from Striga asiatica, assembly GCA_008636005.1. NCBI lineage: Eukaryota > Viridiplantae > Streptophyta > Magnoliopsida > Lamiales > Orobanchaceae > Striga > Striga asiatica. Next base: position 1,983,993 of record BKCP01008070.1, on the reverse strand, counting down.
TCCCAAGCCCGAGGCCCAACTTCCGAAACTGCTGCCGAACGCCTATACAAAAGCCAAACCCGGACCACGAGACTAACCCGAATCAACCCACCTTCGACCGAGAGGACAACCAGCTCCCTGCAACAGCCCCGCACTAGCTCGCCTAACACCACTAGCCGAGCTAATAGGCGCCGGGCCCACCAATTTCCAACACCAGCGAAAACAGATGTAAAGAGAGCTACTCGTACCTGCTACTCCCGCACCCGGACGGAGTACATCACGGCCGCAGGAGCCTCGAACCGCCCGCCGACCAATACACCTCTCAACACCACCGCAGGCCGCTGCCATCGCGAGCTCGAGCCCCAAAATCCACACCCAGAAGCCCACCCTGAACCGATGAACCTCCAAGCATCGACCCTCTGCAATTGAGTGGCTAACCATCCAATCAAAGCTCGCCGGCATCCAGGGAAACCAACCGCCTCTGATCGAACACCACTTCCGTCACAGTTTGCCGGCGACCTTGGGCAGAGCACACCTCGGAGGCGACCCTTAGCAGCAAAATCCAAAGAGGCGCGATGGCAGGGACGGCCGAGCGGTCGAGGGTGACCACTGGCCTGAGCCGCCCCTTCGCCGGAGAAGGCTAATCGCGGCTAATTTGGTTGTCGGAAGCTAGGGTTTTCGTCGGGTCAAGGGAGAGAAAAAAAGCAGCAGTGTACTAATATTATTAATCAAAATATGTCCCCTTCGTTATTCCCACTTTTCTTTATAGGTCTTGCAAAAGCTATAGGGAATAACCCATTAGTGGATCCGCTTTCATGCAGTTAGTACTAAAATGATCAAATGACACTTAATTTCTTCACTTCTACTTTTACGACCAAATATTTCAATTTTATGTGATTCACACCCTTTGAATACTTGTCATTCCTTAAAATATTATTACTACAAAACCACAATAATTTCTTAGCGCCTTGGACAAAGTGTCGACATTTCCAAGTCCTAAGATAAAGTTTTGTAGCTATAAATTTTGAATTGTGACCTCAAAGCACACCACAAACTCAAACTTAATCGTGGACGTCAAGATGATGGACTTTATTCCACTTCTCCATAATCTTGCTCCATTAGACATTATGAACAAAATTTTGAATCCGAGTATCTAATTATAACAAATAATTTGGATCTTCTTTAAGTTAGCATGTGTTCTTTAATGCATTGTAAATACTTTAGACAATTTCTTTGCAGCATTTAAATAATCATTTATGGATTACTTTTATATATTTGTTTCATGTACCATCAACAAATATGTTATCAAACCTAGTATAGGTTCGTTTCACTTAAGACTCCTAATCATTTATATTTCAGGAATTTTCTCCATCACTTTTCTTTCATTTCACCTTTCGGATATTTATTATATACTAAATGTATCCCTTTTATGAATTGGAATTATACGGAATAACCATCCATTGTAAATATCTCCAAAACTCTTGAATAAAACTTTTATGGGATAAACTTTTAGTCCTTGTGATCTATTCCGAAATATTTTTATTCCAATTACCAAGGACGTTTCATCCATATCCTTTATTTCATAATTTTCGGAGAGATAATTCTTTACTTCGTGCAACATGTCCACATTATTAGCAACTATAAATATGTCATCTACATACAGAACTAAAATAACGGGTCTACTCCCACTGACCTTAATGTAGATAAACCAATTTACGGTATTCTCAACAAAACCATAAACAGTGATGATATCATTAAACTTAAGATACTATTGACGAGAGGCTTGTTTTAGTCCATATATCAATCTATTCTACTTACACACTAACGTTTCATTTCGTGTGATTTAAATAACTTTTAATTAGTTCATGTAGATCTCCTTTTAAGTTTATCATTTATAAGCTGGTCTTTATGTCCAATTGGTAAGGCTCAAAATCATACAGAGTCACCATTACCATTACAATTCTCAATGAATCTTTCTTGAAACAAGAGATAATGTTTCCGTGTAGCCAATGCATTCCCTTTTGGGTGTAACCTTTAGCAATAAATCTTACTTTATATATTTCGATATTACATTCAGAGTCGCGTTGGGTTTTTCAAGACTCATTTATACCCAACTCTTTTAAACCCTTTAGGTAACTCTACTAAATTCCAGACTTTATTGTTTTCCATTGACTTTAATACTTCATTCATGGCATTAATCAGCTTTTCAGAATTTACACTTTTCATGTCTTGTGATTGATTCATTATCAAGTGAGTTTCGATCATTTTGTTATTCATCTACGTTATATGACGCTATTGTAACTAGAAAAACAACAACCATTGATGGACTCTCGGGTTGGACTGTTCAACCCAAGTTTCTTTGACATCCAAACTTTGCGGTTCCAAACTCTCACTGATTTGATCATTTTTAATGAATCGAGCATTGTCGGAATCAACTATTCTCGTGCTATGGTTAGGGCTATAATACTTATATCCTTTAGAACTTTTCGAATACCCAATGAATAACCACTGGTTGTCCTAGGTTTAAGTTTCTTTTCATGTGGATTATATACGTTTACTTCTGCTTGACACCCCAAACATGATGATGCCTTAAACTAGGTTTCTTACCCTTCCATAGTTCAAAATAAGAACTACTTTACTAAGAACCCAGTTTACCCAATATGCAACAATCTTTAATGCATGCATCCACATAGAAAACGTTAATGTTGAATTGCTCAACATACTCCTAACCAAATCCTTTTAAGTACGATCTATCCTCTCAACAACACCATTATGTTGAAAAGTCACAATTATAGTCTGTTTGTAATACCCCGCTTAACAGAGTAAATTTTTCGCAACTTTTACTTCAAAAATGCTTATAAATTTTTCGAAATCTTTTGCTTTACTCGGGATGCTACTAAAACTTATCTTGTCTAGAAAATCCGTTTTTTTCTTTAAACTTGTTCTAACTGCTGTTTTAGATATAAGGAAAACATATTTAATCAATCATGCATGTAAACTAGACCCTGTTCATACTGTTGAACTGGTTAAAATCTGTAAGTCTGAAAATACTTAACATGCAGGTTCGAAACTTGAAATGCGTAGCGAAAATCTGGAAAACGTAACATCATATTATACAGACAGTATAAATAAATGTGTTCGTAAGTATAATATTCTGAATCCACGACCCCACCACCACTGCTCAGCTCACACCTCTGCACCGACACGGTTACCTGAAAATGATAATAGTGGGGCGTGAGTACTAATCCACTGTACTCCGTAAAAACCCATACTGAATATACAGCACATATAATCCAATATCATGAACTAAGTATATACATAAATAAAACTTTACTTTACTGATGCAACATCCGAGAATTGTCCGGATTATCATGTGATCACACTCTGGGGGTCGTCTCCCCAGAAACCCAGGATGGAAAAACCTTCCATACAAGACCGGGTGATCATAAACTCATCTTAACTGGACCACGAACGGAAACTTGACCGTTCGGGAAAATATTTACATACATTCTCATACATGGTACAAGATTATAAGCAATGTAATACCCAGACTGGGTCCCCACCTGTTCTCCTTTTGAAAACTTTTGAAAACTGTAAGTGCTGTGTTGGGTAGCTGTATCTGCAAGCTACATCAAAATATAAACAAATATACTAAATACTATGCTCATATACTCAATAAATTGCTAGGATGCTCAACTCTATTAGATAACTTATCCAGATATAAAGAAACACTCTAAAGATTCTCTAAAATAATACAAATTCCTGAATTTAAACTGGTATACTTAACTGAACTGTTTTGGCTCAGAAAAAATTACTTAATTTTCGGAATAAGACTTAGACCAAAAATCACAAACCAAAACTGGCTTGAATCTACTGGTTTATCCTAATCGAACCCTAAACCTTCCAACTACTCAACTTATATATGACTATATCTACTCAAGGATTTATCCAAGTCAAATTTCATAATTTAATTCAATTTAAATTGAATTAAAAAAATTCTCAAAACTCCATGATTTTTCAAAAATCACACGTAATTCTAAAAATCATGAACTTGACAGTTAAATAGTATACATACTCATGTAATTGTTGTTTAAATTTTATCTCAATATCACTTCAATGGCTCATTCAACACAATTACTAAACTTAAACTATAAATAGGCTAATTACACGCATAACTTCAAATAATTTTATAAAATCACATACTTATCATATTAAAAACTAGTTATATTAAACATAGTTTCCCAGTATTTTCGTATCATGGTCAAAATCGCATCAAAACATGCTGCAGTTTTCAGAACTCAAAATCAGACAGCGTATAATTTAACATTCTCTATAACTTGCTATGAAAATCATCTAAGGCTAAAATTCGAGCTGGACATTCTAAACTTACACATAAATTAACCATAAAAATTTCAAATTAATAGAACATCCATAAATAGGGAAATTCAAGGTCATAAGTCAACAATTCTAGACAGAATTCATTTTCGACAGAGTCTCAAACAATGATTTATATAGAGCTCATTTCACTTCCAAATAATCTGAAATTTCACAGACATATCACTAATATAACCATGAATTCACATAAAAAGTTTCATATTTTTCTGAAATCATTTTCTATAGAAAACTCGATTCAAAATAGACTGGAGATGCATAGATTCAAAATGCTCAATACTTCATCTCATGCTTTCCTCTTTCTACAACTAAAGCATAGCTTGAATACTTTTATATTGATTAAACCTTTGATGTAGTAAAACCCACATAATAAGCAGTATATAATCAAATTCTTATGAATTTATTTAATTATCAAATCAATGAACCTTAAACACATTTAAATCTTTCAAAATAAAATCTTGATAACTAAAAGAATATAGAAATATTACCTCCTTCAAGGAATTTTACTAGTATGAAGGAAATTGTTTCGGTTATATGACATCGAACACGAACTTGGCCTTGGTTCTCGATAAACTCTCGTAAATTGACTTGCATGCTCACGGCTATGGAATACTCTAAAATTTCTGATTTTCTCACCTTAAACCCAAATGAGAAACTTCTGATTTCTCTAGCTAAATGAGGGGTTTTATATAGATGAATTGAGCCGTGTAATACATCCTAAAAATCTGATGAAATAAGGTGTATAAAAGCTCTCAAATATGATAAGGATTGCTCACCACACTTTATGGAGAAATCATAAAANCTAACTTGTAGCATATAAAAAAATATTATTTTTATAGATCATTTATTTTCCCCATGTATGCTAAATAAAATCTGATAAAAATGTTCTTCTTAGACACGTATATAAGCTCTTAGATGATATAATTGTCTCACCAACTTTGATTTGAATGGAATATAAAAACTTAACTTGTATAATAAAATATATTATTAGGTAGAACATTTATTTCTCCTTCACTAGATAACCAACATGGCATGAATAATGCTGAATAAAAGTCTCCACTCCTGATTATAGTCTATCTTAATACATCACTTCAAGATACTTATGAAAATTATAAAACTTTTGACTTAAAATAGTAGAAAACTTTTATTATGATGGTTCACTAACCATCCACTAAATAATACAAAGGTAACGTGTTGATGGTTGAAAACATATCTTTCTTGATAATTGAAAATGACTCCATTCTTTGAAAAAAATAATCTTAGATTTTTTTATATTTTTTTTAATTTTTTAATTTTTTTTTTATATAAAAATGTTGACAAATCATCATTAATGCTCTCGGCATTATCCCTCAAAATGGCCAACATATATCTTCTTAAAGCTGATTAATAATACTTAATATTAATCTTGGAACATGCTAAGAAACCAAAAATAATAATATTTATGGAACCAAAATCGGATTTAAAACGAACGGTTACTGTAACACCGAAAAGTCTAAAATTTTCGGGTTTCTCTCTAAATAATTTAAATAGATTAAAATGTCTAAATAAATTATTTTACTCAAATGATTAAATAGACACTAAGGTCTAATTAATCCTTAAAATTTGTTGATCATGAAAAAAATAATAAGGTAAATAAACACATCTATTCACCTAAGAACACATAATTCTCATAGAAGTGAATTGGTTCTATTTATTAACTGAACGGGGTGTTACACTATTGCACACAAATATTTCAAATCTCAAGAAACTTTGCAAATGGACTAGGACATTATCCCCTTTCATTGAACTTACCATAATATTCACCAATCCAAGGAGATCTCACAACTTTTACTTATTTATCTAACTACCGTTCCATCTCATCATTGTATATCTTTGGATAGTCCAATGATTGAGTCATTTTATTCAGTAGATAAATATAACCATAACATGAGAAATCATTTACAATGGTGATTAAATACTTTACATCACTCCATGAAGGGATGTCGTATAGACTACAAAAATTAGTGTACATAAGTTATAAGATTTTAGTGTTTCTATCGGCAGATCTCTTTAATGTATGTCTAGTTTGCTTTTCTTTAATTCAGTCTACACATACATTTATGATTTGGTTATTCAACATTCTCAAAACCTTTTAATCGGACATGTGACCTAATATTTGATGCCATAAGAGAGCAGAATTTTTATTATGTGCACTAAGCTTAACTGTATACATAAGTAGTTGCACAGAATCAAGTCACCAAGTATTATTGTGAATCTTTAATAAATCTAATTCACAACATACAAAAATTAATGTATATCTTTTTTTTCGAATCAAGATTTTATTTCGGGCAATCTTTCTTTAGGTGACCTAACTTTTTACAGAAATAACACCTCATTTCTTGAATGATTGGACCTTCAAAACTTCAAGTAAGCCAGTCTTCTTTTATTTGCCTTTGTTTCCGATTTTATCTTACTATTATTGGCTCTCACATGAGATATAAAGTGAATCGACTCTTCTTTCATCCCATTTATTCTCGCCTCTTCTTGCACCAGCATAGCGTTAATTTCCTTATAGTCCTTTTTATCTTTAATAGTGTTATAGTTCACCTAAGATTGGCCAAACTCGACAGGTAGGGAGTTCATGATGAATAAAACCATAAATGAGTCTATTATATTCATTCTCATGTTTGCAAGTCTAGCTTATATGTTGAACATGTGGGACACGAGATCATGGATGAAGCGGAATCAGATGAACTTTTATAGTAGTGAGTTCGCTAATGAAACTTTCCACAACAACCTTTTCCACAATTTTAAATGGAGATCATTCATTGATTTTTATTTAGGAATTCTTTCGCATTATCAGCTTTAATGTTACCCACCATGATTAACTGAATAAAATTCAAACACAACCTATTTGATCGCTCACATGCCCTACAAAAGTTACCTAAACTTCGGAGCTCTCATCAGTAATGGTTGTGGGAGCTTCATCAATAATTAGAGTCATATCCAAATTTATTCGACCTAACTGAAATTGGATATGCTTACATGAAGTTCAGCCAATTGAATTTCTTTTCAACTATAATACTGTACGGATAACCAAATTTTAAACGCTGCAAACTTTAATACATGTTATTTAGTTAAGTTTTGAGAGACAATTAATGGATTCAGAAATCTTTTAAATTATACATTTAACTATACCTTTGGGCAATACTTAAATATATAATATATTTGATTGATGCCTAAGGGAAAAGACCTTTAATAGAAATTATAGGTACTGTGATTAATTAGAGGTTATCTTTGGATAAACACACTAATTAACCTAACTTTAATTATAATTTCTCTTTTATATATTAATCCTTGATAGAGATTATACAATCTCGAGTCAACTAGCGGCTATCTTTGGACAAACACGCTAATTAACATCCCATTAAATATGACTTCTCTTTAAAATATTAACCCTTAATAGAAACATCCCATTAAATATGACTTCTCTTTAAAATATTAACCCTTAATAGAAATTATATAATTTGATCATTTAGAGGTTATCTTTGGACAAACACTCTAATGACCTAACTTTCATTATAATTTCTCTTTTAATTGTCATAACTATAAACACATGGTCCACCTTTGGGTGTCCTCCTAGTTTATAATCCATGACATCAGTTATTCAAATATATAATTTGAGATACTTTAATAAGGCATTCTTTTATATTTGAATAATGATACTTTCATCTAATTTAATTATCTATTCCATAAATTAAACTATGACACTTTAATGACTAACTAATTTCTTTACATAGATAATATAATTAATTAATGCGTAAAACGCATATGCTATAATTAATAGATCAATTCAAGGCCAAACTGTAATTTATATGCTATAACAGATTGCAATTCATAATCCCCTCTTAATATAATTTGAAAACGCGCTGAGCCTAAATGGCTGCTTGGCACGCTTCGGAAGCTTATTTGGCAATATTACATGCTTTGGCTTTTGGTTCGGATGCATTCCCTAATTGTTTAAAATAAAAATACATGCTTCGACTTTTAGTTCGGATACATTCTCTAATTGTTTAAAATAAAATACATTCCCTCATTAAATAGGATTCTAAGATGCCGTGTAAATCCTCAACTCCAAATTCTTATCGTATAAAGAACATTACATCTTAAGATTCTTATCTTGTCGTGTAAACCAAAATAAAAAAATTTAGCTTTATATATTATTTTATTTATATAATTAATGTAAACAATAACTTTTTTATATAGTTTAATTTAAAAAAAATACTATAATTTTACAAAAAAAATATATAGTCACTTGCATATTATATCTTTTCAATCTAACCATAAATAAATTATTTAAATATTTTTAGAATATCTATAAAAATACATTGAAATAGTTATAAAATATTATATGATATTTCTAATATATTTTAAAAGGTTGAAATAGTTATACAACAACATATGTGTATTTTCTATTATTTTATGTTTTATATTTTTTTTAAACAACCCGTGTAATACACGGGTGTCGTACTAGTAATTTATAAACGGATATGCTATATTTCTTTAACGGCAGTGAATCATCTTTGGCAAAGAATTCCCAAGTATTCATGCATATATAAGTGTCCAATAATTGCTAATCAAACATTATTTGGTCAAATAATTCCCAATACTCATGCATATCTTGATAAATAATCAAAGCAGTAATTGGGTGATCATTCAACCCAAATTATCAAATAATTTTCAATAATTCAAATAGTGGCCACATGCGGCAATTTAACACACGTTTACAAAACTGAGGCCATAATTCATGATACATCCATTAACTTAGGATATGTATAAACTGGACAATGGGAACGAAGACCATTAACTCATAATACATGTTGATCACATGCAACTCAATTATATATGGTCATCATAACAATTAATTCGCAAAGCCACAACAAAACTGCAAAAAACTTGAACGCAATCTAATCTTTATATGGCAAAATAATATGCATAAACACATGCTCTGATACTACATGTAAGAAATTTAACGGGCATATTCATAACTATCAGGCGGAATTGAATAAATCCTAAGCATGTAATTCTATCAGTTCACAGAATATGGATATTTGCATTAATTAAATTGCACATAGAACTTACAAGAATCTATCTTATAGTCCTTCCTTGTTTTCTTGATCTATGATGTTGATCTGCGATCATCTTCCTTGTAATCTCCAATGATGGATTTTTCTTTGCCTTTGAATTGCTTCTCTCTCTCCCCCGTCTCTCGTCTTTTCTCAAAGCCCTTGATGTTGACAACTTTATTTTCGTATGAGCCGAGAGAGAGAGAGGCATGTAGTAATATATATAGGAGAAGACATACAATCCTAATGATACTAACATTCCTCATGTTCTAACATAACTTACTGTCCAAGTCAAACATCACAAATTGGACTATTTAATATTAGAACATTAATAATCTATTAAATACATATTCACTTTAATTAAGTTTGACTATTAATTCAATTATGTCCAACTAATTATATGGTCCACAACAATAAAATAATATAAAATATTATTACATGGAGGTGAATTTGAGATCCGTGAGCGAAAGCTTGAAGGCCATTATCGACAGACTTCATTTCACGAACCAGACCGTGGCTCGATTTGAGCAATTGATGCTCGGCCCGGTTAAGAGGCGTGCAACGCGTAAGATTGTGACTTTGAAATTTGACTTGTGAGTTTAAAATGTGACTGGATTATCATGTAATATGTAAGCCCCGAACCAAATTTATATATTAGCTCGACTTTATTTTCCATAAATAGTAAGTTCATAATTATGTCGTATTTTATTATTATAAATCGCATAATTTATTAAGGCTTAAGTCTAAGCCATGGAGAAAACTTTCGAATTATTATTTTGAAAACGAGATAAAATTTTAAGTTTAAGTCTTGATTGATAATTTTAATCGAATATTAGTAAAGTCGGGAATTTATTAAATTCCCGAACGAACCCAAATTTTCGGGCCCATTTAAGTGGGCCATTTTTTTTATTCCGACCAACTGACCCGATTAATTAATCCTAGCCGAACATTTATTAATAAGCCCGATTAGTATAAGATTTACCGAGCCCAAATCTGAGTAATATTTCGAGCCCAAGTCGATTAAGTTATAGGCCCGATTTTTGAAGCCCAAAGCACATGAAACCCTAGTCTCACGTGTATAAATAGCATCCATCTTCCACCTACTATTCACCTTATCCATTCTTCATCTTCACCACCAAGCGCCATCCCCTCCAAACATTCACAAATCCGGCCACATCACTACTCCGGCCAGCCGACGCCGTCCGGCGTCTACCCTCCGGAGAGCCTTCCCGTCGCGCGTCCTTTACGCCGCCCACGTCGCCGTTCCATTTCCGGCGAAGTCGACGCCCAGCTCCTCCACGCACGGCGAGCTCAGCCCCAGCTTAACCATGTCCGTACGTCGTCCTCCCGAGCTCGCGCCGCCACCTTCCCAGCTCCGGCGACCTCCTTTAAGCTCCGGCGACCCCAGCTCCACTGTCCCAGCTCGCCATCGCAGTCCGGTCAAACCGCCGGTCGTCCAAGTCGGCGAAGTTCACCCAGCTCCCGACCCGAGTTCAACAGCAGGTCAAACTGCCACCGTCTCCATCCCACCGGCGAGCTCACCTTGCAGCTCCGGTCCCAGCAGGTCCAAGCACGCCGTCCGTTTTCCGGCAAGCCCGCACAGACCACGCCGGCAGCTTTCCGACCAACCGCGGCCTCCGACAGCGCCACCCGGTTCAGATCCTGGCCCCGATCTGCGGGTGTGGAGCCCGACCGAGCCGTCCACGAGGCCACACGCGACCCGAGCCGCACCCGATAAATCTCATAAATGTTGAATATCCTGTGGTAAAAATTTCATGATTTTTGGATGCCGTTTGATATGCATAAAAATTTGGGACTTTAGCCTCTTTTAGCGGTAATTCTAGAAATTAATCCGGTTGAGACTTAGCTGCACTTGTTGGGCCTAAGATCACTAGAAACATGCTGAATTTAGTGTTTAAGTTTCGGATTATAATAAGTTGCTGGTCGAGTAGATAACCCTAGTTTGGCCTTTTCTATGGACAAATTCTAGATCCGAATAGAAAAGTTGTGCGTCAACAAACCTGTGTCTGTGCGAATGTACCCGGACCACGATTGAACTGAGTTGCACCCAGTCAGACGAGCGAGCGACGGTCGGTTCCGATAGAGCTGCGTGTCCAGTTCAGTCGAATAAGTTTGAATAGACTGGACGATTCGGAAGTTTCAGTTCGGAACATCAATTTCAGCGTGAACCGGGATTTAGTATTTTTTCGAACCCAGACAGTTCAAATAAAATCAGTTAGCCAGTTCAGATAAAATCATATAGCCATAAATCAGATAGCCGGTTCAGTTAAAATTAGATAAGTCAGATAAGCTAGAACATATAAAATTAGATAAGTAGTCCAGACATAGACAATTTCAGAGAACTCTAGAAATGCCTCAAGACAATAATTTCCCAGAATAGGTCAAAAATCCTCTAATTCGAGATTAAATGATTTTAAAAAATGAGCGAGTGAACCTACTAAGATCAGATAATAATAATAATAATCAAGTTTTCAGTTTGAATTTAGTAATTAAAACATTTTTGCTCAAACCATTTTGTATCAAACCATTTTGTATCTTAAGGAGAGTCGAGCCATTCACCTAGTCACACTTGCCTAACAATATCAGCATAGATCAGGTGGGGGTTACAAGATCAAGATCAGGTGGGGGTCACATACTGTGTTTTACATCATCTTTAATTTCCGTACCATGTCCGAGGTATGTACGAGAAAAGTATATATCGCCTCGATGGATAAGATTCCTCCTTTAAGTGTGACTCCATCAGCTCGAAGAGCTCATCCCTAAGCTCCATTGCCCCTCGTGTGCTTCTCTCACCTCTCTCTTCTCCACCTCATAACATTTATTGATTTTGGCCATCACACCCTCTTGCTTAGCCTCCATTTCGCACAATTGTACAAACAAATGTTGCACGTGTACTCACACACGCTCAACTTGCACCCCGTCATCGTATTGTCACTCAAGGTAGATTCCACAATGTAGAAGCATGTCGGCAATCCCTCTGAGCCCACGTCCCGAACCCTGCATCTCATTTATCCCCCTGTCTATTCGACGACAACAACTGTCTATTCGACAACCGTCACATAGGAACGCTAGGCATAGGGCCAATAAAGTGCTAAGCCCCATGAGAAGTCACAACCAATCATCAGTAAAGTAATGTAGATGTACCTGTTGTCTGCAAATGAGAGGTTTGTACGCACGCTGACGGGCCAAGGCTTGTAGGTCCATGATCGGTGTGATGGGGTATGAAAATAAATCCACCTTCGCACATTACGGCAAAGATTGACGTCCCGCCCATTAACCAGTAAGAGACGATGCGAGAACTGCAGCTGTAGCATGATCCTGATATGGTGTTGTTTTTTGGTTGGATCTTCTAATAATAATAATAATAATAATAATAAAATAATAATAATAATAACAATAATAACAACTTATAAATGTCATGGCTTATACTAGCATCCATTTAGAAACTGAAAATGTGTAGTTTAAACAAGTAGTAGGAGTTGGGAAGTCAGGCTAACATTAATAGAAACTAAGGATATGTTGTGTTAATAAACATGAAGTAGTTCAAAGGAGACAAACTATCAGATGCAAACAAATCAAGATGTGAGAATTTCTACCAACTTCGATACAACGTCCTTACCCCAACTTCGTGTCTCCATATTGAATGGATGTCGTGTATGGTAATGTACCCATAGCCTTTGTCAACCCACCCACGTCCCCAACTGTTCAGGATTTCAAAAAGAAGACCTCCGTTACTGCCTCCCAAAACTTGTTAGGAGAGATGAATGCAGTATTTCACGATAGCAGGTCCAGTTCCACCTCTGTGCCAAAGATTTTATTTCCCCGCACATAAGAAAATCCTTCCCTCAGCCTAAAGGTCATCATTAGGGGTCCCCGATATATAACACGCTGAAGCGACATGGCAAATTGCGGCTTCCAGTAGTAAATCGCACTCCGTGAAAATAGGCATGATATATTCATGTCTTGTCCAAAATTCAGCACACCTGTCATGATCGGGGTTTTTTGTTCGGGGCTATAGTGTCGTTGGTAGGGAACCTCATTGTTCTATAAATACTCATCAACCGCATTTGTCCAAGCATATGAATCATTTGACAAATCTCTTGACAGTGTGTTGTAACGATCGAGCGTGAATGAATCAATAACATATGAGCCAGAGAGTGCGCCTACAGAATCACGCATTTCTGGGAGTTGTTTCATGCTAACCATCGCCTCCATGTACGCCAAAAACATACAATTATCCATGAACTCGCGTACATGGATGCGATGGTTATGATGAAACAACTCCGTGATTCTGTGTAGGCGCACTTTCTGCCTCGTATGTTATCAATTCCTTTACGCCCAATCGTTACAACATACTGTCAGTGTCAAATGATTCATATGCTTGGACAAATACGGTTGATGAGTATCTAGAAAACAATGGGTCCCCTACCAACGGTATTATGGCCCAGACAATGTAGAAAATCCAATCATGACAGATATGCTGAATTTTGGACAAGATAGGAATATATTATGCCTATTCTCACGAAAGTTCGCAACATGACAAGTGCGATTTACTACTGGGAACCGCAATTTGCCATGACGTTTTAGCGTGCCATATATCGGGGATCCCTAATGGTGACCTTTAGGCTGAGGGAAGAATTTTCTTATGCACGGGGAAATGAAATCTTTGGCACGGAGGTGGAACTGGACCTTGACGTCGTGAAATACTGCATTCATCTCTCTTAACAGGTTTTGGGAGACACTGGAGGTCTTTTTTTGAAATCCTGAACAGCTGGGGACGTGGGTGGGGTTGGGTACACTACCAAACACGACATCCATTCAGTATGGAGACACGAAGTTGGGGTAAGGATGCTGTATGGAAGTTGGTAGAAATTCTCACATCTTGATTTGTTTGCATCTGAGAGTTGATCTCCTTTGACCTACTTCCTGTTATTAAACACAATACATCCTTAGTTTCTATTAATGCTACCCTGACTACTTGTTTCAACTACACATTTTCAGTTTCTAAATGGATGCCAGTGAAAGCCATGACATTTATAAGTTATTATTATTATTTCATTTGAGGCTATGCAACGCGGCGGCAGATGGAGGTGAAGCACGACACAACGGTGACTAGACGGCTGACAGGCGACGCGAGTCACGCTACGACAGTTGAGGTGGCAACATAGGGCATTGCAGAGAGGATGTTGCGGCGGTGGTTGTAGCGGCGGGATGATGGCCGTTGATGTAGGAGATTTTGTTTTTTATTTTTTCCTATTAAAATTTGTTGGATTTGGGGGTGATTTTTTGAAAATTTGATATACTGAGGGTACTCGTATGTATTTTTTTTGACCTTTAACATATTTTACTTTAATAATTGGGTCATTTTTTCATAGTTTAGTGAAAATAAAAATAATGCACAATAATATTACATGAGATGCACAATATTGCCTATGAGATGCACATTAAAAAAATTACGTAATATTTTTTTTTTGTTACGAAATTATAGAACGCGTAATCGAGTCGAACTTTTGGGAAAAAAATCAAGCAGATTGAAAATTTTCCAAATCAAAAATAAATTGTACTGAAAGTCGGCATTAAATCGACATAACCAAATTTTTAAAAGTAAAATCAGGAAATTGATCCGACATATAACGATTTGAACTAAAAATTTAGATCGGTCTGTTTCAGACGCTATTGTTCCGTCCGTAAAACATTAATGTTCAAATTGTCTAACACCATTGGCACTTCTTCGGTCAATATCGTGCAATCTGAACAAACTGAAATTTTCTCCCAAAACAAATTTAAATTGTATCGAATTACTTAATTTATTTGGTTGGTTAATTTAATTACATTAAGTACTCAAAATGTAATTACTCAAAATATTTTATTATTTATATTGATATTGATATAGTTAGAATAGATTAATTTATTTGGTGGAGTTGAAATATTAAAAATGAAATCAAATTTTTTATTTTGATTAGTCCATTTGTTGTTGTGGAGCCCGTCATTAATGTGCATTCTCACATACAATAATGTGTATACGTTAATAATGTGCATTTCAAGTTACATTTTGTTTTCAAAATAATGTATTTAATAGAAAAATTAAAATATTTTACTGTATATTTGTTTGAAAAGGTATAATAAAACAAATACCGAAATTGATAAAGTGCACGCATACAAATACAAATGTGCATTTAGTATAACATTATTTGTGCAGTCAGCGTTTATTTCTTTACGTGCATTTTAATTGTAGAAAACTTTAATAATGTGTGTAATTAATACTAATGTGCATATATCACATTAATTATATAACAAAAATGTATTTAGTATTTATAAATTTATATGAGATTTTATATTACCGTGTGTTGACAAAAAGCAATATATATAGATCAAATTATTTTTACAATAAAAAAATATATTTATTATATACAATTTGTTATTTAATGTTTCATTAGTATTTGTTGAAAATAATAATACTATCAATAAATTAAATGTATATCAATAAATTAAATGTATATTAATACATATGAAAATGTTAAGCAATGTAACAAAATATTTTTTTTTTTCACTCGAGTCCGTGCACGAAATATATGTTATTGTGCAATCTCATAAACATTAATGTGCACTATATAAAACAGGCTGTGAGTGATGGCGTGTGTGACGGGGTGACATATTATTGATGGTGGATATTTGGGATATTACCACCCTACCTTTAATGAGTGTAAAAATTTGCATTTTTTTTAATCATTGGATCATATGATCTAATGGCTAAGGTTTATTCTTATTTCTTTCATTGAGGACCATTCTCACCGGAGTGCGACCCTATATCTTCTACTATATATATATGAAGAAGTGTATGGCTTTTAAATGTTGACAAGTGTCCATTCTAGACATGCTTAGAAGCTGACAAGTGTCTTTTAAATTGCGATTTTGCCATTGTCTTAGTATTTGTCTTTGGGCTCTTTTTGGCTGATTTTGGTTTACCTTTTTGCTCCTGATTCTCTGTGGGAATTTTGATTTTGGATTGTAGGGTAATTTAGCGTAATAAGAGGACATATAAGGCTAACAACAAGAGGCATTGTTAGCTTGACATGTGGCGTTTTTTCTGCACAAAATACCCCTGCTTTTGCCGTATATTTACATCATTGCCCTCTTGCTTTTTATTGGTTAGTGTAATTTTAGTGAACAGTTTTCTCCCACATTCTTACTTGAAAATCTGCAAAGCTCTGCGTACGGTTGTGCTTTCATCACGTAAAGGTTGATTTGATTTCCGTAAAATGGGGATGACTTTGCCGAAGTTGTGTTGGTTCGTACATGTCACTGTCTGTTTGTATTTCTTAATTCTTAAGGAGTTTCCTCCCAAACCCTACACAACTTTTCTTTATCCCGTTTTGGTTAGTCACCAAATCGCTTAAAACACCGATCTTCCTATAGACGTGCCGATCGTGAAGCTCGGCCCCGGCGGACAAGGAGGAGTCGCTGTTTTCAAGCTCCACCGAAATCATCAGAGACACACCGGTCGTGATGCTCGGCGGCGGCGAAGGAGCGGCGCACTTTTGGGGTTTTTTTCTTTCGGCAATTTCGCACCTACCAGAAACCGATCATGTTTCTTTCTTCTATCGGCGCTACCAAAGTCGTCTATGGGTATGCTATTGCCTAATAATCTCTTACAGTTTCGCTTATCGATTTTTAGTAACATTTTCTTTTAGCATTGATATGATTTTGCGTTCTATTTTTCATTTACTTTTTTTTCCTTTTAATTCATGGATTTAGATCGTTATTTTCCCGAGGTCGAGATCTAGGAGCGAGACACACGAATTCCTGCACTTTCGGCCGACGTCGGATTCCAAGTGAGAGGATGGAGAAGCTCTTTAGTCAACAAAAGCTAGGGTTGATAATCAAGGCTTCAAAAGAGGGAATTCCATTCGGATATTAAGCGAAAATGTCCTGCCATACATCTCTTAAGATCTCATCTTCCTCCCTACTGTGAGTTTTAGATTTAAATTTCCCAAATCCTGATGCCTTTTCCAATAGCTTTTATGTCTGTTTCCTATATATCGAGAAAATTGCAAATTTGGTCCCAAAACTTTTGTTGTTTTCCACATTTGGTCCCAAGCACGCCAATTATGGTTATTTTTGAATTTTCGTTGCCAAAATGGTCCCACTCCGTCAAGACTTAACGGTCAACGTTTATGGCTTGGGACCAAATGTGGGAAACAACAAAAGTTTTGGGACCAAATTTGCAATTTTCTCAAAGAGTAAGTGATAAAAATTATTTAAATTTATTTTTATTAGAAATATTTTTTTAAAAAGTTTTTAGTAAATGTTAAAAAGGTATATTACCATTATTTCCTAACAATACATTTAGTTTATTTTTTAATAAATTATAAAAGATAAATATAACTAATATACAATTCTTTCACATTTTTTTAACTTAAATTAAAGTTTAACTTGATTTTGTTACATAAAATGATTATTTAATTGGGTAACTTAACAAAAGGTGTATAAAATAATTTTATTAATTAGTTCATGATAAATGAGATGCAAAATATATATATATATATATATATATATATGATATATTTTACTATAAATTAGTGAGAGCAAATGTCTATTTTCACTTAATTTAATGCCAAATTTTATTTTATTATGCTTAAAATTTAAATATTTTATGTAAATGTAATTTGCATGAATAAATAGATTTTTCAATTTATAGTTGTCAAAATCAAATTGATAAATAAAAAATTATTAAAATAAAAATAGACAGTAATAAAAAAAATTGTTTAGATTGGGTTTTTTTTAATTCGTATTATTTAATAAAGTTTGTAAGGATATATATATAAATTATCACATTATACTAATATTTAAAAGTGTAGACGGATTAGTATTATTGTAAGCATACTCACATTTTTTCTTATTTTGATAAATTGAATTATGTCTTTTGGTTGGCTTTATTTAATTAAAATAATATAATTTCTAAATACTATTTAATTTAAATAATATTCAAATAATTGCTAATATTTTTTAAGTAATGACGGTAAAAATATTAAAAAATAAAATAAATACCACAGAATTAGCAATTATATCGTTTACTTTTCCACCCAAAATTAAAATTTATCAACGCCTTTACTTTTCCACCCGATATTTATTTTTATAAAATTATTTTTAATATTTATTTCTCATATTCATAATAAATTAATTTTATTATGTCATTTCGGCTTTGAGTGAATGAGAGAGACTTGAAAAACTTGAAGAACTCATTTTTTTTAAAAAAGAAAATTGCAAAATTGGTCCCAATATTGCAAAATTGGTCCAATCTAACGTCCTCACACGAGCTCCGTCAATATTGACGGACGTTTGACCATTTTGGCAACGAAAATTCAAAAAGGACCATAATTGACGTGCTTGGGACTAAATGTGGAAAACAGTAAAAGTTTTGGGACCAAATTTGCAATTTTCTCCCTATATATCCTTATGCATTCGTGTTTTTTCAATTTTCGCTTAATCGAGCTGATTTTTCTACTTCTTTTTTTTTTTTTTTNGGTCGTAAATGAATGTTTGGAAGCTTAATTTATTTTTTGTGGCTACTATTGTTACTATTTGTTAAGATTATTTGATATTCTTAAGTTTCAGTAGTTATGAACCCATTATCATTTTATTTATGGGATTGCACTGCATTTTGGATGGTAATTATTCAGCATGCAGATCCACTTGGGAATGGGCTAGGGAAAGTGGTTATCATTGAAGCTGCCGAGACCAACTGCATTGTGCCTGAAGTAGCTACGCCCATCAAATTACTTGGGCACTTGGGCTTAAGGTACATTCTTTTCTGTTTCTGGCCTTTTGTGAACAAGTTATGTGCATTCTGTTATCTGAAGGTTATTAAATTAACAGTAAGGAAAACAAAATATGATTCTTACTCTTCTAATTGTTAATTCTGACGTCTTGGTCACCTTAAGAGGATGACATGATTGGCATTAAGAAGAATAGAGAGAAATATCTTGAGAGTATGAAGACAATGAAACTGGATTTAGAGCATTTGGGGTCCTCGGAATTTGGTGAGGAGGTAAATTATGCTTCTGAGGAAATTGATTCAACTGGCAACGTAGAATTTGCTTTATATACGTACTTTTGCTTAATTCTTCATTTAGGAGTTTGTTTTGTGGATAAAATTTATTTTGCAACTTTACATAATGGAATTGGCTTGGGTTCTCCTTGTTTGCATTCTAGCTACATATATTTGGCACCAACTCAATCTGTTAAATTATCGTCAGTGTGTCCGATTTTATGTTTGTCATGCAAGATGAATTTGACTGGTGCGACTTATTTTTTGATGCTGCATATGATGTTTCTATGTTCACAGATCCTTATTTGAATACTGATGTTGGTACAATGTCTCCGTTTGAGCACGAGGAGTTTTTTGTTCTCGGTGATGGTGGAGAGGTGTTGTCATCCTTCTTTCTGTTGAGAATATATTTTGTACCATTAGGAATTAGCTATTATCTGAAACGATTTATTAACTTTTTAATAGGTGGATCTAGATTTAGGTAACTATGTGAGGTTTTTGGATGTGAGGCTAACAAGAGACAACAATATTACTACATGAAGATATATCAGGTACTTCACCATATTCCTATTGAACACATAATATTATATGTGCTTTAATTTCCGAGCTACTTATTTGGTGGTTTCTTTGTTAGTCTGTTCTTGAGAAGGAACGAAGATGGGATTAGCTTATAGAAAAGTGCCCTCCTTTGTAAGAACTACGGGGCATTTTTTTATTTTAGTTTTTTGTACTTTTGTTTATACTTTATACAGGTGGTCCCGCACATTACTGATGCTATTAAGAATTGGATTGAATTTGTGTCTGTAATTCTCGTGGATGGAAAGAATGTCTTGCAGATATTTGTGTTATTGAACTTGGAGTGACTGTAAGTTGTTCTTTGATTTTTGAATGAGAAGGTAAATGTTACTTCCGAGGGAATTGATTCAACTGTAAATGTAGAGGGAGACTATCTTTAAATCACAGAACAAGTGCCGGGGAACTTAGAAATGACTGGCCAATCACAAGAAAATGACAATGCGTTGAATGTGGATGATATGAGTAGTGAACAAAGCTGATCGGTTAGATCTTTGTCCAAGTCCAGTGTGGTTTGTGTGACTACTGACTTCGCCATGCAACATGTGCTTCTTCAGATTGGTTTACGACTCCTGGCTCCTGGTGGGATGCAGATTCGTGGCTCCACAGGTATTCATTGGTTGTCTCTAAATTCAATTGGCTAATGAATAATGAAGTTAAATAGGAATAGTAAGTCATGTACAAGATCTGTTAGAATTGATATCAAATTGTGTCACTAAAAAAACATGAAAAGGTTAAAGGAAAAAGAATGCAATAAAAGTAAACATATATGAACCAATACCATTTTTTTTAAAAAGGGACAGTGCCGACTTGAGGGGAGTGTCGTGGTTGCGTTTGGGCTTAATCATATCCTCCCCATATATAAAGTCGAAGTAGAACTGTGAACCAAAGCGGTAGAAGACGAGGAAGCAGCATCCTCTACTTCCTTTTGTTCATGTCTAAGGTTGTTTCAACCACTTTTAGAGTAAAAGTGGAGGAAGTAAATATGAACCTATACAAAATTACGATGCTCAGTTTGTCAACTAGATCAGTTAGTGTGTACTAGTGTGTATTGATACTTTTGTACCTGGATTACATAGTTGTGTGTTTATTATATCTTAAAGACAATTTATGATGGGAAAAGTGGTTGGTACAATCGAATCATGCTTTGTTCATTCTATCTTAACGAGTTAGTGAGTACGGGTTTTGGTAATGCTAATTTGTTCTATTGAAGTTTCTGAAATTCATTTGTCCAGGGATTGGGACAAATGAAGCAGTAAATTATTTCAATCGGAACGGATAAATATCATCTGCTGTTGGACAAGACTGCTTAGATTTTTTGCAACAAACACTATAATCTGCGAGGGTGGTACCGCCAAAGAGGCAGGTGAGGTTGGGGAGTTTTTATTTTATGTTGGTATTAAAAGTAAAAATCCGATTCTCTTAGTTATATTCGTTATTTCCATTTGTGGCAGGAAATGTTGTTTTGTGTTCATCTAAAGTTACACTATTATGGGGAGAAAATTTGCCTCTTCAGATGAAACTGATGGGTGATTTGATATCTTTGATACAGGGCAAAAGGATTCACATACCTCCCAGGGACATTATACAAAGAAATGTCAGAATAATATTATATATGCATGTTTTTGTGTGTGTTGTGTTTTGCTATTACAAAAAATAAGTAAGTTTGACATTGAATGTGAAATCAAAATTACCCTTTCAGATTCGTATAAAAAATATATAGGACTTTATTTTGTAGGAGGCTTTCCGTCCCATGTATAATACCTACTATGATACTTGGTAACATTCTTTTTTTATCATTTGATTTTGATAAGATGAAGTACTTGGATATCATTTCCATGTCACTGGCTGGCTGATGTTGGACAATTTTAGGCAACCTACAAAGGCTCTGATTCTGAGCCTAAAGATTTGCTTGAGCTGTATAAAAAATTGAAGGGCAACATGGAGAAGTATTTCTTGATGCAGTAGCACATCAATATAGAGAGAAATTAAGCCAGTGTACTAATTAAAGTATTTGCCTTTCAAAACAACGTATGTATATTTAACTTATGCCAAATTTTTACTTCATTGTCGACTAAACTCGGGCCGGCCGTGGAGAGCCCACTAGTATATATATATATATATATATATACTAGTTGGCTTCCGGCTATACACGCACAACCGGTTAAAATTTAGTTGATAATCAAGTTAAATTTATCGTCAATTAAACATACATTGTCAAACCAAGATCAATTTCTTATTTGTTTTTTATCATTAGATTTTAATTTTAAAACACGTCGACATAATTTAAAATAATCAGTTCAATTTATAATTTGTGTTTCTATTATTATTAAATTTAAGATGAATTAACAAAATTAGAAAAAACTATCTGAATAGGCTTGAAAATAATGCACAATCTAAATCAGTAACAACAAAGCATTCCATAATATAGAAAAACAAACTGACTACGCCAAAAATAAAAATATAAGGACTAAGAATCAAATCTTAAAAGAGGTTGATGGGTCGACATTTCATGTTTGAAAATACAATATTGAGTTGAAAATGAGGCTCGACGTAATAATCATACTAAAACAGTTCTAAAACAGTTCTACTGTTAAGATAATAAGAAGTGCATTCTAATTTCATCCAAGTATTTCCGTTGTTAATCATGTTATCGAAGTTGTCCAACCATGAAGATAAAAGAACAATCTCACATAAATTATGGAGAAACTACACGCATTCAGTTTAATGTTCTAATAATCACAATACTGTTTACAGACATCAACTGAATTGATTTCAATGGCTGGACAATACCAAAATAATGATCAACTGAATGGATTTAAAAGGTTGGACATTACCAAAGTAATTCAAAAACAGGCACAATATATTACATTACAAAGCATGACACAAAATACAATCAAAATCAATCTGAAGACAAATCCACAAACTACCGTCACATGCACCATGTTAACCTATCGTGGTCTAAATAATTACACATTACATTAACGAAACACCTAAAACTAGTAATAATATATCATAAAATGTTGCACCCAACAACACAGAAGAGTAAAGCATTAATTATTTATATCAATCTCGCTTCACCGTATTTTATAAGTATAATAAGAAGAATATAAACTATCAGTTTCTTCATGTTCTTCCCCATTTCCCCTCATTTTCCTAACCATCACCATTAACAATTTTCATCTTCTTTGCTTTCATCCTTCAATAGTTTTCCCTTCTATACTCAAACAATTCTTCAGATTTGACCTGTACAAATTCAACAATTCATTATTTAACAATAGGATCCAAGCAATCATTTTTTCTCAAACTGACCATGTCGAGTTTTTCAACTCACCATCTACCTTGATGTCCTCGACCCTTCTTTCGAGTTGTGGCTAAATGTGAGAATTTTGATTTTTTCAAAAGGAAAAAATTGGATAATATGTAATAAATAAACTTTTATTTGTGTTCAAAAATGGAGTATTGAACTTGACAAAACAAACCAAATGACCTGTTCGTACAAAAATACAACATCCTCTGAAAGCTGACCAAAAAGTTTAACACAATATAAATGCATAGATGGTGAGATGCTTGGTATTGGTAAGTTAATGTGCATTGCCCAATTTTGAGACTTGAAAACAAAATATTAAAAAATTAACAAAATAAACGTACATTAAAAATTAGAAGATTGCATCACTATATGCTCGAGTCAGATAACATTGTTATCCCACGACAACTTAAGCGCACATATCGTCAATATAGAAGTACCTGCACTAATTGATTTGGTACGCATTATTTTCATGGGGTTTCACTCTTCGTCATGGTTATGTTTCTGTGTCAATTGTGTTTTATGTAAGATACATAAAAAAAAATTAAGATACAATATATCTATATATATAGGACTGGTATTCACCTAATCACCTTAATGCGAGCTGAAAACTGAGTTTGCCACCCATCAAGAAAACCCAAAATTATTTGATTAGAAAAATGGGAAAGATTAAAGTACAGCGTGGTAAATATCGAATCTTTTAGCTTCATATCCATTTCCAGTGGCCATGTATCAATGCAAAATAATATGTGGAACACCCTTTTCCTCAACCAACAGTGAAATATAGTAATTCAAACAAGCATTTCATGTACAATAATCTTATTGTTCTGATTCTTAAAAGCTGAAACACTCAACATAAATCACCAAAGAACTATTGTTAATCAATAAAGGACTTGAAGCGAATATAAAATATATCTGATTCAACTTTAATCCAAGTTAAGTTAGAAACATTTCATTCTTGGACTGTATGGGAATAAGAGCATAGAAAGTATTTTTTTTTTTTTCTTCGTTAATGGAAACAATGCAGTAATATACCATCATACAACAGCAGTTGTCAATCACAACCTCATTTTATATCTGGTGCTTTTCTGCGACTCGCGACAACCCTTCAACATGAGATGAGAAATGAATAGCTGAAACAACAAAAACAAAAGAATAATTTTTGAATAATATTCAAACGAAAGACCTTCATTTGAGCTTCCATTTAACACTTTTATAAATAGTTAATAATGGTGGTGTACCATTTTTGAGCTAGAAAGAAGCTCGTGCTTTGATACCTTATTTTTAAAATGACTTGCATAAAAATTATTAGTAAGAGCCTAATTCTATTTTATCAATCTTCTTTGATATCAAAACATATTAAGCATTGGTGGGGACTTAAGTTGGGTGTGTTCCCTGTAGATGCTATGAGTAAAAATTAAATGTCATCTTATTATTATTTTGGTTGACCTAAAAATCCAAAGCATGTTCATAGGATAATAATAGACCCATATATTTTTGTTGACAAGTAGACCCAAAATCATAATCATATTTTCTAGCACATCATGTGACAAAGCCCTGGTGTCACGGCGCAATAACAACAAAAAACTTTCATACCTCTTCACACGGTTTGGGGAAGTTGATATGTCCATAAGACCTTGCAAATTGTGACCCTATATATATAGCTTATCAAAAGCTAATGTCAATATGTATATCCATAATGTTTTCCTTGTTCATTCTTCTTGATTCTCAATAATTGTTATTATTATTATTATTGTTGTTTATTATTATTCTACTATTTTATTTTTCTCCTTTCATAAAATAATGAATGGGAGAGTATTATGAATTGCTTGTTAATTCAGCCCGATCTGGCTCATTAAATTTCGTGCTTGGTTCAACTCGTTTCTCTTTTAGTTTAAAACTTGTAAACAAGATGTTTTTATGTAATTTTCTATCTCTCGACTCTTTAAAATTCCAGTTTGGCTCGTTAAGGTTCGAGTTCGATTTGTTAATATCGATAAGCGAGTCGAGCTCAAGTTCGTTCATCATCTCGTTTAGTTAAAGAATCAAGTTCGACTCGATAAAGGAGTCCAAGCTCGAGTATCAAGAGCTCAAGCTTGGCTTTTCTCGTTTAGTTTAAGGTTCGGAAATAGATTTTTATTTTTATTTTTTTTGTATAACTTTTTATAGTTTAGCTCATTAGGGCTCCATTCACTTCGTTAAGACTCGAGCTCGACTTGTTAAACTCATTAATTATTAATAAATCAGTACTCGAGTTCGAGCTCGTTCATCGACTCATTTAATTAACGATTCGAGCTTAGCTCGATAAAGACTTGAAACCCGAAAGTGAATATTAAGAGCTCGAGTTCGACTCGACTTGTTTACTCTACAGAGTAAGACATGAGTATTGTCAATTATTTAGAAATTGGGCCATAATTAGAGTTAAATGTGGCCAGCTTGGCAAAGGGGCCGTGGGCAACAAACAGTTCAATTATGAGGGATACATTTACTTCTCTTGTAATTAATTGGTTGCCAAATAAAGTAGTTGACCATACAAAAGTTGGTTTTTGCTTGCAAAATTGTGTGACTAATTTTGGCTTCATTGCCTTGGTCGGCCGGAAAATTTTGCGCCGCCGTTGAGATAATTGCAGTGCATGCGCATGAGTGTGTGCATAGTTGTAAATATAGTTGTGAGTAGTAAATGATTAAAAACCTAGTCGAAGGTTACATAATTCAAAAAGACGGTAAATTATCAGCCGAATTGAGCCGAATGTGTAATTGTTTGAGATTGTTTGAACTTAGCTGGATCTTTTTGACATTTCTTTTAAGTTTATGTTTGTAATAAATTGCGAAGTATAGAAATCGAACTATATATTAATCAGGGATTCTCTTAAAAATTTTTGAGAGACCGAGAA
>BKCP01008070.1:1940594-1957567 GCA_008636005.1 Striga asiatica | reverse complement strand
CAGGGATCCAACAAGAAACCCCCAAAAAACCAAAAACCGTAACACAAAATGATCTAACATTTATGTGAACTGAAGGCCCAAAGTCTTATCATCCTCAATTCCATACCCTCAACCCAAGAACAGTAACACAAAAGATCTAACATTTAATGTGAAGGCCAAATTCTTATCCTTAACCCAAAACCCTTGAAAATCGAACTAACATTCGGTCAACGAGCACTTGCCCCACTCCCGAGTGTGAGCTCGAGCTCGTCCATCCCCACCTCATGAATCCTCTCCCCTTCCCACGGCTTCACCTTATCCACCACCATCAAATCCTCCTTCACAAGATTAAAAGTCGGGCTCCTAGGTGGAATCCCGACACCCGTTTGGGCCCGAAAGCTGATCCAACGGCCCGATTCCACGTCCGACTCGTCGCACTCGGGTATTGTGGCCGAGGGCCCGAATCTTAGCCCTCTGCCCGGGCTTGCGGGCTCCGAGGCTGCTGCAAAAAAGGGGATGTTTAGGGCCGACATGGAATGCCTGGCGAGGGCTTCGAGGCTGAAAGGTGGGGGCTTTCGGGTTGGGGAGGAGAGGGGAGGAGTGACTGGAGCACTGTTTGATATACGGAGGAAAGGGAGCGGGTTGTGGGCCGGGTCGTGGCGGGTCGGGCTTGGGAAGGAGGATGAGTTTGGGCTGGGCTGGTAGGAAGGGATTGGGCTTGCAAAGTAGGAGGATGGTGGGCTCGGGTTTATTGAGGAGGAGCCTCCGATGTCCATTGAGATGGGGGGCTTGCATCCCTGTATTTTGTCAAAACATATTGCAATTTTTACATTCATTGAAAACACTTGAAATTGAGAGTAATTCTGTCAGGAGGTAGATGAATGCTAGATTGAAAAGATGATTCAATCAGCTGGATTTCCTCTCAGTTTCAATCAGCTGCCAATTTTTGTACCACAATTGGAAGGGGTAATGTAACTTTGTTGTTTTTGAAGAATTTGTAAATGAGTCCTTAAGTGAAGCTATACATGATATAATCAGAAGGTTATTATTATATTATCCAAAATTGATGGGTTCAATTGAAGAGGGGAAGATCTCATAAAAATAAAAGCTCTCCTATTATCTCAGAGGCAGGAAAACTTCAAGCTGTTAAAAAGTAGATTGAAGCTGATAGTGATAATAGCTTTTTTGTATGCAAAACATTCCCTTGTTGAAAATCATCCTAAATAAGAGAAATATTGGTACAAAAATAACAGAATTCATAANGCTTTCCCCATACAGAAAAAAAAGAACCAGAATAATCTCGTCAAGAGAAGAAGACGATCATAAATTCCAAATTAGAGAAATTCCTCCACTAAACACACAGATCCAAACAACATCAAAAAATTTAAAAAAAAATATAAAAAAAAAATCAAACAAATAAACCCAACTGTGCTTCAAAGATCCCCACGGCTAACAGCAAAGCAAATCCCAAATTAATAAGTAATTAAAAAATTGCTTGAGCAAAAAAAATCCCCAAATTCGAATATTCACCTTCCGATAAGTGGTGCCGTCGGGCTCGACCGTCCAGCCGGCCTCCACACAGAGGGCTTTGAGCACCTCGTTATTGTCGCAGTGTTTTGGGAGATTGTAATTCCCCTGCGCCCTAAGCCCTGCGTAAATCTTCGCCGCAATCGCCCTCCTCCGCCTCTCTCTCCTCCGATTGTTCTCTCTCTCACGCAACGACGGCTTCCTCCGCCCCGCCGCGGCGCCGCCGGCCGACTCCATCGTTTCGCCGGCTTCCCACATCATCATTATCCTTGCTCTCGATACTTCTGAATAAAAAGTTGTTGAATGAAATAACTCTATAAATAATAATGATAACAATAATGGAAGTGTTTATTGCGTTGTATATTCAGAAAGCACTCACGAGGAAGAAGCTGTGTGTGAGTGTGTGTAAGTTATATAGATGTGTGCATGTTTTTATTTTATTTTATTTTTTTGTTCGAATTTCTTATTTAATATTATTTAAATGTAATATATCTTTTTATTGTAAATTAGCTGAGTTGGAGTCCATTAAAACTTTTTGTGATTAATGAGTCGATATCGTTAATGCTCTAAAATAATTTTTTTTTGTAAATTTCTTACAATTCAATTTATTAATACTGATAAATGAGTTGAGTTTGAATTGGATCTAATTTATTTTTTAGTTTTCGGAGTTTGCTGGGTTACAACTCTTATATGAGAGATAATTAAGGGTTTGTTTGTTTACAAAATAACTCAAAAAAAAATAAAAAAAAATCAATATCTAACTTAAAATTTAACTCAACCTCACTGTAGTCAATATTATCAATATAATATCAATCAATCGTCCTTGTAATCAAATTATCTTTAATTCACTACTCATTTAGTCACATAATTTTAAATATTTATCACTTTCAATCATGTATCCCCTACTTGTACATCAAATCAATTTTTAATTATTTTATTTTAAATAATATTTAATATAAACTTAAAATCCCACCAAATACTAATCATACTTACTTTTACAAAATTAACCCTAAATAACAAAAGAAAAGACATCAAATCCGTCTATATATAATTTCCAAATGCGCTGAGCCAAAGTGGCAGACTCGCACGCTTTGAAATTCTATGTGGGAAATTTTCATGGTTCGTCATTTGACATGGATGAATTTTAATTTATTTTCAGTCCAAAAATAACTAGGCTTGGAATATTCATATATATACTGGATATTTATTATCATTTTTAAGAGGATTAATTATATTATAACATTATTTCCTATTTCTGGACGTAGTTTATAAGGAATAATTTTTTTCTCCAATCTTTCTATTTTCTTCATCTTTCTTTTCTAATTAAAAGAAAATTACTAACATAAATTATAAATATATTTTAAAGCTAATAACTTTTTTATTTATTATCAATTTTTTATATATAATATATCAAATTAATCATATCTTGATGATATTAGATTTTACATCTGTATTGTACATTAAAATAAATAATAATTATATTTAGCTTTATAACAAAAATTAAATTATATATAATACTAATTGGAAAAAAAAATTATTTAAATTAATTTAACTACAAATTAGTCATATCATATAAGTTAAAAATATATTAAAATATAAGATGTTAGGCTGTATATGCGACAGGTTCATTTTAAATATGGTTTTCTTCAATCTTTCTTTTTTCTTCATCTTTATTTTATAATTATAAAAAATTTACTAACATAATTCATAAATATATATAAAATCTAATAACTTTATTTATTATCCATTTTTTATATATAATATATCAAATGAATCATATCTTGATGATATTTTCCATCTGTATTGTACATAAAAAAAATAATTATATTTAACTTTATAATAACAATTAAATTATTTCTTAATATTAATTGAAAAAAATATTTAAATTAATTTAACTACAAATTAGTTATATTATATAAGTTAAAAAATTATTAAAATATAAAATGTTTAAGACATATGAACGACGGGTGTCATTTTAAAATAAAATATAGTTTAAAAAAATTATTTGAAAATTAAACTTTTTTTAATTTTAATTTTAAATATAAATTTCTTCACAAACATCCGTGCAATACACGTGTATTGTACTAGTACTAATATATTTATCAACAATCACACCCTAATTCTCTTTTAGGAAGACAATTTTTGGAGAAAAATGTTGGACGCAATTGAAAATAAGGAAAGAAGTAGTTGTTTTGCAACAATGACGAGCATGGCTAATATTAATACGTATTAAGTCTCGTTCAAGATAGAATTTGGATACTTGTTGACTGAAAAAATTGCATTTTTAGATTTAAAAAGTAATGTTTCGATTTTATATGTTACAATTGAGTCAATCAAAATGTTGATCTTGTGTGAAATGAATCAAATAAATGTAAGTTTATTGACTTTGTGAAATGCTTTGCAGCATTTAAAAATGGAAAGGTGAGTTGGAAATTGGAGTTCGTTAAACGAAATATAGATCTTTCTATGTGTTATAATAGTTTTTAATCAGAGATTTCTTCTTTAAACTACCTGTCACTCTTTTTTAATAACTACATATTTATATAAGTGTCATATTTTATTTATGTTGTTTTTTAGAATGACAATAAAATTTAAAAATTATAGTGTACGGTCTAATGTAATATGACAGTTAAATTTAAAACGATATTATACAACTGTCTAATCTAATGTTTGGTCTGCTTAGCAGTCATATTGTTTTAAAATTTAGGAAAAAATGGAAGTAAAAAAAAAAAATTGCAAAAAAAATATTAGAAACAAAAGTGAAAAATAGAAAGCTGCAGGGCAATCAGGTTGTTGTAGTGGAAATCTTATGCCATCGTCTTCTTACAAAAAGAAGTTTTTAGAACTTTTTTTTTTTTGTTTCTATCTTTTATTTTCCTTTTCTATTTTCATTTATCTATTTTCTTTCCCAACAAATACTTTATCAGAAAAAAAATGAACCAACGTTGTGGTCTCGAATATTTTTTAACTGGTCAACAGATCAAAAGCCATACTGACACGTCAGCCTTGGTGCTGCCATCTGGTGCGGTAATAAGCCTGCTTTTTTTAAATATTAATTTATTTCATGATTTTCTATTTTCTTTCACCCCAAGGACCCCAACTGATGTTTTTGAAATTGTAACTGGGTTTGTTTATAATAATATAATGATTTTGTACCACGGGTGAAAGAGTTGAGATGGTCCACACTTTCAGTTAGAAACACATCAAATGTTAAAATATATAAATAAATAAAAATGAACACTTGAGATGGTCCACTGTCCACACTTTCAGTTAGAAATCACATGTTAAAATATGTAAATAAATAAAAAAAAATATGAATTCGTAAAAACTAAAATCAAATAAAAAACCGGGAGAAATCCTTAAAAAGTCTACTAAAATTAAAATCCTAACTATATATTAAAAAATAAATGATAATTTCATTTATTTGATTTTTGTCAATAAAATGTTTTCCATCATGCATTTTGCCATAAATAAATATTTTAAAAGTAAGAATCTTTGGATATATGTTCTCCATTGGATGTGTGCTGTACTGAACCCATATTTTCATGCATTAAAGGGAGAATTTTATGCCAAAACACAAGGAGCAAATCCACTGTATAAAATCAAAAACTGAATTCTATACAAGGCAATAAATACCTAACTGCTACTGATAATCCATATGAAAATCTAGGAAGTTACTGCCACGGCAAAGTACATAATAACGTGCGGTCAAAATCAAAAGATCATAGAGGTCAAAGTCGAAGAAGAAGTGGGCATGCCGAGAATCGGCTGCTCACTTGTTAAAGAACAAGCTTCTCTTCTTCCTCTTCTTTTCACCGGCCTGCACAATTATTCATCGTAAAATTGATATTTACACTCCAAAAGAGATTTTTCACTAAATAATCGATTTTATTTTTTTGGAAATTAAAGGTATGTGCATCGACAAAGACAACAAGGACCAAGATACTGAGCATTGTAGCGGTTTAACAATATAATTTCAGCAAGTTCTTAAATCACTTATTCACTTGCTAAACAAATTATAAATTATTCATAGCAAGCTATCGATTTAATATGCTTTCTGGCGGAACAAAAACTGAGTAAGACTTGATACCTTCAAGATGAATAATCTCAAGGTGAGAACAATTGTATCTCTTGAGCTGCGAAGTCAAAAGAAAAGGATGAGGAAGGAATAAGAATCGTGTGCAACATAAAATCTTCCTCTAGCAATAACTAGTAACATCGATGACACTTAGAAAAATTTGACAAAGTCCACTGATTGTAGTTATAGAAAGGCATCACGTTGATGTCTTACCTCAGATTGAAAGAGTGAGTAGGTAGAAAGAAAGAAATGATTGCAACTTACCCACTTATATCCGTCAAGCTACTGTCCACTCTCAAAATGCGTTCAGTACCCAGAGAATCAACTATTGAGAATTCATCAGGACTTCCGTATGGAATAGAGACCTACAAGAAACATCTTCTACGGTAATTCATTTATTCAAAAAAAAAAAAAAANCTAGAAGCAAAAGTAAAGTATCTGGGATTTCACGAGCCACGGATAGAAATGCTGTTAGTAACAATCCACAAGATCATTATTATTTTCATACGAAAGCAAACTTACTGTGTTTTACATTGTAATATTGCCCACAAGCCAGTCAAGTGATTTCAATTTTCTATCTCCAGTTTCTTATCGGAACAACTTTCTAGTTAATATTGCACAAGACTTTGCTAAAGATGGTTACTTTCTTGCAGAGCTTCTTTGAGAAGCGCGTGAATTGAAGACATAGCATGACAAGTCAAACTTAGATAAAAGATACATACAGTTGTAGATGGCGAAAACTTCTCAGAAACTACAACACCACTAGGCCCGCTACACTTTATGCTGTAACCATCCCTTTTAATTGCCAATACAGCCGGCTCCCATATATCAAGATATCCGGTCTTCATGATGAAAGAAGGAAGCAAATACAAAATAAACAGTTTATAAAAAGCTGAGAAATGCTTCAGCAATTGAATGCCAAGTTGGAAGATAGAAACAAAGAAACTACGACCGACCCACTACACCACCAAACCCCCCACCAAAACCCACCCCTACCCTCAAATATATTAACTGAAAAAATACCAACTATTTGCAGATTACCAGCAAAGGGATGAATGCTCAAGGGGATAGGATATAGGACATTATGCGGAGGAGAAATGTTATGCTTTAAAATAAATCCGTTTGATTTTATATTTATATACTTTATATTCAGTAACTCTTGTGCTCAATGTTTGTTATTGCTTTCTATTTCAAAACTTGACACAATGCCAAAATGAGGTATGAACAAGTGTATGAACTTCCTCTGCTTTTAGTTGGGAGAACCTAACTGTGATTCAAAAAATTTTGATGAGTTTTTGGGTCTACAACAAATCTTGTGGAAGAGGAAGAGGTTTGTAATTCTATACCCACAAAAGAAAAAAAGGAAACAAACAAACAAATAATAGCTTATAGTAAAACAGATCAATAAGCATACCGAAAGAGAGAGCTTGAAAGAAACATGACCAGTGTAAAGAGTCTTCTCTATGCATTTATGCATTACCGGATCTGTAGAACAGATGAAAGTATCATCAAATAATTCAGTGATCAGCTTTGCATCAACTAACCAGAAACGAATACTGAGTGAATTGGAAAGGTTAAGGCAATATTTCCAAGACACATTATCCTTTTTGTTTCAGTTTTTCAATTATTTGGACAATATCAGAAACTTTTCCTTTCCTTTTGTCCTTACAGGGTGGTGGGTGTAATCTCAGTTTCAGCAATAGCAGACATTTACAAAGATAAATAAAGACTAAAACCTTGCCATATTTAAACCTCAACTGAAGAGATCAAAGTATATCAATAACAATTATCAAAGTTCCTATTACCGCAAGTAATTTTTCTATGCTCATTGGCGAAGACTTTCACAAGTTCACCCTGAAATAAAAATAAAAATAATAATAAAAAATAGTCAGGACCTGGCAGCAAGCAACTCATTATACAGGGTTTGCAGAATCATATACGACATTGAGGAAAAAATTAAATCATTTTCCAGCTAACTCTTACATACAGATAATACCTTACGCTTCCTATCATCAAGCGGCTGTACTTCAATGGCAAGGTATGTATCAACATCATCTGCAGTTACAAGATAATTTGGCTGCTTCGCTCCTGTAAAATAATAATGTCACATTTAAACAAAAGCATAAATAGATATAAATGAAGTGGTAACCAAAATCAGCAGTTAAATGGATACCTTCAACATAGTTAAAAGATCCATCCTCCAAGTGTCGTACCCACTGCAAACTCAGAAAAAATATAAGCTAAAACAGAAACAGGAAATAACATGTGTATAGAAATAAACCACTGTAGATCAGGAAGTAATACGGGTGAATTTATAAAAATGGACAGTTGAAGCACCTCAAAATTGCAACTGGTTGTCCCATTTATTGAATATCCACATGCTTGGAGTTGCTGACCAGGAAATGCTTCCCCTGAAATTTGGAGACCCTCAATTCCTGGTAGTGGATCATCCTCTGCAGCTGGTAATTGATTGCAAATTTAAAATTTTTGGTTACCAAACCAGACTAAGCAGTAAAAAAAAAAAAAAAGATTTTAAATTCAGACCCTCAGAGAAGGAAGACGAGGGTTCCTCAAGAACTGGTGGTAGAAGAGGAGAAAATGAGGACTCGGGATCATCAACAGTCGTCGTTGCTGATGCTTTGGAATTCCAGTTAACAGAAGGTTCTGTATCATTCATGGGTCCTCTGTTGTCAGGTTCATCAATCTCAGTATTCTTAACAAAGTCACCGAATGTGACTTTTTTACCGACTGCACCTTCGTTATTCCGAACATGATGTGGATCAGTCTGGTTGAATGAAAGCTCTGATGGACTTTGACTAACAGAAAGTGGACCCAAAAAAAATAAAAATAGTAAGTTACATAAATACATTAGTCAATCACTCGACGACCCCTTAAAGGTCAAGCCCAATGAGTTGCATCAGACAGGAAAAGTGTTCTGTACGACGCCATTGAGTACACATGCTTTCAAGAGTTTAACGTGTAAGACTTCTGAGAAGTCAAAATGAATTTAAAGCACTAAACTGTAAGTAATATTTTCTAAATAAGCATACGACTGAAACAGAAGACAATAAAATACTATAATAGAATTGCCCAATAGAGAGTTTCAGCTCTCCAAATGTTTATGTGTTTTGAGTAACACAAAAATGCATGCCAGTGTACAATCTCATAACCTCTTACATATGTATTCCTGACCACAAAATATGCATTATGAAGGAGAATTAACCAAAGTTCTCCCACAGTGTTCCGGAGAAATCTAAGCTAGTCAAGAACAAGTGTTCATCTTCAACATTGTCTCTTGGAGCGACATAAGGTGCTGCAAATTAGATAAACCAAGCTAAATGATCGCCACTGGTCGACATCTCGCATAGATTTATCCTTGATTGTAGGAATTTAAGATTGAAATTCAGAAGTTTCTTTAATCATACAACATAAAATAAATGCAACATTCATTTAGTTGAGAAGTTTGTTGTATCTTGAATTGATCACACTAGAAAACAAATAGGAAATTCCAAATTTTAAACCATAACCCACCCACCACCAAAAACAGAGGATCGAATTGCACATGCAGTTCAGTGTAAACAAGGTCCATTTACCAGCTCACCTGCTTGCAAAAGGTGGATGCCTCCCCAATTCGCCGTGTTCCGAATTCTTCAAATTTTCCAATCCACTTTGTGGAAGACCCACCATATCTCCAGCCATTGCTGTCTGGGGATCCAAAGATGGCATATTTCCATCAGAATATGTCGGTTGTGAAACCAGTTCCAGCCCATCTTTGATCTGGCAGGCAACTGAAGAGCTTGAGATATCAAGTTATCAACTACTATTTGAGAACTTAGAAAGAGAATATACTATTTAGCACCCAACACTTTGGACAAGTTAAGACTTAAGATTTGTTAGCAACACCATGAAAGCTTGAACCTGAACTCAAAGCCACCAAAACAAAAAGAGAAATCCGTAGTATAGGAATAGAAAAAAAAAATGCAAAAGATGAAAACAATCCCCATCTGTACTAAACTAAACCCTGAAGTGTAACAAATAAAAGCTTAAGGGTACATAAAACTCAAAGGACACGAACTGAAGAAAATGATAATAACAAGACATATTAAGACCCTGCTACATCAACATTCAGCCCACCTTCTAAATTTAATGCACATTCATAGTCATAATTGCTTAGGGTCAAATTGGATAGAAGTTATTTTGCATTTGATTGGATTTGTTGGATTAAGTGAGTTAATTTTGAAAAAAGTTGATTATGTTTGGTTTGAGTGGGATTTTGAGTTTGTACTTAAATAATATTTAAAATATAATAATTAAAGTTGATGTGGTGTAAAAGTAGGAGAAAGGTGTTTAGAAGTGATGGGTAGTTAAAATTATGTGAGTGTAAGTATAGTTAATTAAAGTTGATGTGATTTGTGGGGATGATTGATTGGTATTATTTAATTGAATTAATAATATCGAGGACGACAAGGAGAATTGAGTTGGACTTTGAGTTACAAAAATTATTTGGTTAGTCAAAACCGGATCTACATATCCAATCAGGCGCTTAAACCCCATATTCAATATAATTCAGTACCTATATGACAACTGCACAGTGCATCTCACGAACTTAGTTCACAGGAAAACAGGTTATATCCTTCCCTAACACTTCATGGTCCCATACCTTTCATTCTAGCCTCTAAATGAAGATGTGCTTGAAAACGTTATTTGCTACACATCTTGAGTGGTTTCACTAAAGATTCTCTACTTCTGACGTTAGTAAGATGTCAATAGCACACTTTATATGTATAAGGAATTGCATTTATTCTGTTAATAGCATTATGCAGCCATCTAAAGCCTCAAGGGACAACTCAACTATTTTTAAAATTCTTATAATAAATTGACATTCATGCAAAATTCAAAGCAACAAATATGATATCATTAGTCTATAGAATTGACTAGCATGTCGACCATACCTCAATAGGATAGATTGGAGACTGAGGAAAGTTGGAGAGATTCGCATCAGAACGCCAGGGTGCTAGCTGGTACTGTGATTCTTTGAGTTTTCCCTACAAGCAATAGGCAAAATGGTGATATGACAGACGTTGGCACAACATAGAGGCATGCCACAAGCAACATCAACTCGTCAAGTATGGCCGCCTGGATGTACATCCGCAAATAATTACATTTTGAATATTTGTTCACCTCAATAACATACATACCTCAGTCACAAGAAGCTGCTCCTGTAAATGTCTAAACAAAACCTGCAATTGCAGAACTCTGGTATAATTACATAGTCATGACAATCCCTCTTCACATCAAAAAAACTATAGATAATAACGAAGTCAAGAATAAAATATCGAGTATCAAATTTGGGCTTACGATACCCTTATGAGTAGGTTCGACTCTTTAAGCGACATAAAGGATAAAAGAAACGCAGCCAGCACATACATTTAAAAACTCCGAGAGCCATTTATAATTCAAAGGAAAATAAAAGAATTGTTTTTACTAAAGTGGCACTTCACGTTAGGGCATCCACATCCATACCCATTCATTTAATCACAAACTACTCACGTTATCATCCACATATTAAACATCTCTCCATTTAATACTCTTCCACATTTTTCATTCATGTAAATGTTGCGGGATCAACTAAAAAATTAAAATATAAAAACTAAATGAAAGAGGTAACCTGAGAGCCATGATATTTTTAAATTATTTTGACCCCACATTTTTGTGTTTAATGCCATTCAATTGAGTAAATGGCAAATGTGGAGCCCATTTATTTTGTCATCAAACGGATGATATACATTGGCTGAATGGAAGTTTATTACATTTAAATGGCAGAAAAATGAAACGATGGAGATGCCTTTAGTTTTACAATATCGAAAACAGCAGAAATATAACCAAAAGGCCATTGTGGGAAACCCCATAAAACTTGCTCTACCAGTTAGCAATATATTCATCTTCAGCTCTAACAACGGCGTAATTCACTGTACAAATTTAAATATTCAAACCATATAATAGTCATTTTATTCAAGGCATCACGAAAGAGACAGCATGCCTGCGATGACAATGGCTGACTTGCTAATAAAGAAGTTAGCAAATCCGAGCACACGGTTAAACCCATTAACAGAAATGACCACCTACTGCAAAATTCTTAAAATTCAAACTGATTCTTAAAGATTCTAATCCTCTATCCCAGTCATTTTAAGATTCTAATTCTTAAAATGACCACCTCCATGCAGTTTCACCTTATCAAATGGAGTTGATAATTCATCTTAACTGTTTATAGTGCTAAAAGGCAATGTTATCCATAATAATCACAAGAAACAACTGAAAGGATGTTGCATATCGACCTTAACATTACTGACAATGGATTGTGCATCGGCAGCAAGCGGCTGGAGAGAATACTCCGTAAGAAGGGGCATTAAAGAACTTACGTATGTTGTTCTTTCTTGTTGAGCAGCCTGAAAACCACAACCAAGGATGTTCATAACTAATTTATCTAACATATGTAAAATGGAGAGGACGTTACTGATTGATTATTCAACTAGATCTTGCTGTGTCAGTCATTCATTAAGAAATGATGTATGAGGAGACTGTCGTTACAGGATTTAATACCTGTAATGCATACTTTAGACGGACATTCTCCTCCATTATGTCTTGTCTGTAGGAAACTGCTTTTGAAGCAGCAAGAATGAGATCTTGTTGTTGCTGATCAAATGCCTTTGAACAAAATTACCCAGGAACTTCATCAGTATTCACAAGACACAAAAAAAATCCACATAAGGTTCTTTAGCCTACCAGACGCATGTATGATATTCGTTTCTCGAGGGCATATTTCTCATTGCTGATTTGAGCTTCCTAAAAGAAATAAATACAAAGTAAGTGGGAACATATAAGCATAGATACAAGTCCAGTCACCAAAAGAGAGTCTTCCCATTCTACCTTTATTGAGTATTCAGCAAGATGCCTTTTCAACTGTTGAATCTCCTCTTCATGGTCTCGAATCCTTGCAACAATATCCTACCCAGATGCATTCACACAAAAGATACTAGAGGATAGATGACAAATGACTTCTAGTGCAATTTAACTTTTAAAAAAATAAAGATCATCGTAAACCTTTCTCTTGTCAAGGCAA
Source organism: Striga asiatica (assembly GCA_008636005.1). Lineage (NCBI taxonomy): Eukaryota > Viridiplantae > Streptophyta > Magnoliopsida > Lamiales > Orobanchaceae > Striga > Striga asiatica. The sequence goes on along the minus strand of BKCP01008070.1, from coordinate 1,944,863 downwards.
AACCAAATGACAATTCATTGTCATTCTATATTACCTGCTTCGAACCACTGTCAGCCATTGAAATCAAATCCTTCCCCGAATATCCAAACTCCGAATCCAAATTGCTTTGCTGCGGGTACCTGTCAAAGCAGAGAAAGAAAAATTACATATAAGACAACCAGCAGTTTTCAGACTAATTATTTCCACCCGCTCTATTCATATAACATACCTTGTAGGCGTAAACAATGTGATAGATGGTGACGGAATCTGTGAGACTCCAGAATTATCTGATGCTCCAAGAGTCGAGCTCAATGATCCATTGAATGCATTGCCATCAGTTTGGTTTTCTATACGAGTTTCCATTGCATGATTCTTATTACTTCGGATCACATCTGATTCAAGTGTATGGGAATTTGGCGAATCATGTTCAGAAGTGATTCCCACAGTTCCCTCATTACCTATTTGATTTCCCATCTTTAAAATTACTTGATCAGTTCGACACAGCTCATGGCCACCCCATCTATCAGCATACTGAGATGTTTGATATTTGACATCACCTGATTTCTGCAACAAAAAATAATAGTAACCATTCTTTGAGATGAGAGTCTGCCTAAAATTACGCACCATAAATATCTGTAATTATATGATCAAGTAGGTCAACACCAATGAATAAATAAGAAGCTTTAGAAAGGAAGTTCATATAAAATTTCAACAGCAATGCGTACAGCCCTCAGTCGGCATTGTTTTAGTTCAACAAACTTTGTTCTATTACCATCATAGTTGCTGCTCTCAGTCTCCACTATATTATGCACATCTCACGCTTTATTTCTCTTTTCCACATCACTTTCTTGAGGCTGAAGTGTTGATGTGAGAAAAGTGGCAATTGGACATCACACAAGCCAGAAGAATATTCTAGAACTATCCTTGGAACATAAAGAAAATGGACATCATCAGAGATAGTCTCAGCACACACCATAGATGAGCACTAAGAGATGATTTCTGCAAGGATATATAATTTAGGTTTCCACATTCCATCAGTGGAGACGGCAAAAGGTTCAGGGATCAACCAAAATGGACAAGTCATGTGAACTTCAAAATAGAATTGGGATTTTCCGCATGGCATGTATATAATTCATATCCACAACTTCTGGATAAATGATAAATATGTCCTTCCTCGTGATCGGATATTAGGATTAATGTATGAGGCTGTATGTGGATCCAATTGAAAGCTGAAGACACACAAGTATGACTATGGATCTTCTGCCTCCCTCTCCCACTCCCTCTCCCTCTCCCTCCCTCCTATCATCAATTGTCACACAAAAGGAATAGTGGATCAAACACCTAGTGAAGGGACTCTTACATATTTTTCAAGTTCCTCATCTTTTTTCAGAATTTCGGATCTCAATCGATTGTTCTCTTCTACCTGTATGGCACAAAACAGAAAAATAGCATTGATCAACTCACAGTCACCGTTAATATGCCCATGAATGCAAAGAGCAAGTTATATATTAGAGGAGCATTATTAATAAGCTCACGGATGCAAATAGCAAGTTCATCGTGTAAAATTATATAGTGCTAAAGGAAAATGAAAATACAATGGCATTCAAGGTGTTCATAAAACTGGATGGCAATTTATAACACCATTGAGTGCAGAGATCAGTTCAAATATCACTTATGATTTTGTAACATAATTTTGCTTTAGAGAACTTCATAGAGATGATTGCATACTTGCATTGGGAGGATTTAATCTTCATGTTATTCATTTTCAAGTCCCTACTAGACGTTATCAGGTCAGAGAGATGAAAATCGGCTCCTTATCAACTACAAGTCCAGCAAAACCATGGACCAGTAGCACATACCAGAGAAAGACAAAAATACCTGCTGTTTGATGGTTGCCTCAGCAGCTTCAACAGCTTTCATAACCTGAAACAATCCATCGCTGCCATTGGCATTGTAAGAGTCGGTCACCTTCAATGCTGCAAATTCGCTCTCTAAGTTGCCTTCTCCATTCTCCATCTCTCTCTTTCACGTCTGTACACCATTTATTTACAAGTGAAATGTCACAAAGAAAGATACATACACGAAATTTTCCCCAAGGAAGATACAATAACAATGATAAACATGGTTTGCACGAAATTTTCCCCAAGGAAGATACAATAACAATGATAAACATGATTTGCACCTGGAAATCGCTTACAGATGGAGCTGCTGCTCAGCTCGTAAGTAGAGAAATTCATGTGCCCAAGCACCCACCGCCCATAATAATCGCAACCACATGTTCTCGTTCGCCCTCTGCACCTCCAATCTTGATTACTTGTACTTTCTGAAAATAGCCCACGAACTATGAGACTCATCTCAACAAAACAAAAAAAAAAGAAAAGAAAGAACAATAAGAAGAAACAAGAGGAGACAAAAGCACAAATAGCCAACCCCTCTCCTCTAAGAAGAAACAACACAAACAGCAAACACACCACAAATGACAAACCCAACTAGCAATTGTACCAAATTGATAAACTCACACGACAAAACAACATGATAACAGCTCCCCTAATCGCAATACTCACCTCACAGAAGATGGCCGGAGGTTTTCGGGGTCGCCGGTCGCCGGCGAAGCAGCGGCGTGGCGGTGACTGGAGCTCAAAGCGGGCGGGTGGCGATTTAGGGCTTAGGGTTCCAAGCGAAAAGGACTGTTTACGGGATGAAGACTAACTCGGGCTTTTTCTGCAGTGATTTAGTAAGAGACGCCGACGTACTGGATGGGGTTTGGTGGTGTGAGACGAGAAACACACTTCACGCCGGCAGCAGCTGATGACGACGACGACGGTCTTACAAAGGTGGCACCGGTGGACTTGTTCGCACTCAATAAAAGCCCGAATTTGATTTTTTTTTTCATTAGAAAAAGTGTAAGCGTAAAATAAAAGTTAATTAATTATTTTGATTGTTTTTTTTTATTCATTTAACATTGTTTTTTAAGAAAAGACGCAAGCGTAAAATAAAAGTTCTTGCGAGAGTATATGATGATGATGATGATGATGATGATGATGATGATGATGAGGTTGATATATGGACATATTATATACACAAAATCATTTATATGGACAGCATTAATTCATTATATGCATAAATAGAATTATGTATAAATTGAATATCTCATGTTCACACTCAAAAATTTTATGGAGTCATTCACCGTTTAATGTATTAACACCTGTCCAAAGTGTATTTAATGCAGGACACGTGTCAATACACTATTAGTGAATAATTGTGGATGGCTCCATAAGCCGAGTCATCCGATGGCTCCATAGCAAAACTGTATTCACATTTCCCAGCATCGAAAATGTTGGACCTTTAACAGGATGATGTTTATTTGAGTGAAAAATACAAATAAACCATAAATAAATAAATATTAATGGACTTGGGTCTATTTGCTATGAGCATTTTGTTATGTCAGTTTTGCTGTGAAACTAACAGTTAGCTCATAGTGGAGTCAACCTTCTATATACAACATGTAAATCATATCATATTAATAAAATTATTAGTATTATTAAAATAATCAAATAATATGGTATGGTTTACTTATTGTATATAGAAAGTTAGGCTCACTATGGAGCCAACTATTGATTTCACAGCAAAATTGTTTGTTAAGGTTTGAATGACTCTTACAAAATGGATTTATCTAAAAGTATCTATTTGGATTATCAACCTACTCATGAGTTAATTTTCAATTTATCAACAAAATGGTTTATTTATTCAAATAAACTCAAGCATCTTCCAACACAAATATCTTATTCAATGTATATTAATACAGATTGTTACGAATTAAAATTTCAAACTTAAATATCAACTTCTCAAGTTTAGATTGAACCATGGCTTTGAAAAATTTCGAAATTGTTCAAACTTAATATCAACTCTCGTGTTTCGATTGAAGCATGACTTCAAAAGATATCGAGCATGCTTTCTGTCAAGTATCAACAATTTGAAGCGTTAGAGTGACACTTGATCAACTTCTATTTCATCAACTATGCAAATGTGACAATTTCTATACATAACATTATATTTTCCATTATAATCTGTGATCGACTTCCATTTTTGCACAATCAGATTTCAAGAGCAACAAGTAGAACGAATGCTTTGCATCACAACCCTTGGTTTTCTTATCCACTCCTTAAAGGCCAAATCAATATTTAGCTTGTTTACCAGACCAAATGCTCATTTTTAAGAACCTAAAATTCAACTTATAAATCACAAAAGCAGAAACAAAAAACAGTAGAGTCCTTCACCAGCACATTGTCC
>BKCP01008070.1:1873690-1927848 GCA_008636005.1 Striga asiatica | reverse complement strand
CACGAACGCAAAAGGCTTCCCTACAATATACAGAATTGCACAATATCGAGCAACCGGTTTCACAACCATGACGTGAACTCACCCCAGCCCGTGCATTGTCCTTGTGCCTCGTCATCATTGCTAAACAGGGTTTGGTCAGAGCAATCAAGAGAGGCCCCACATGCTGAGTTGTACATTTGGCATGCCGAGTGGCACACTCGTATCCTGTTGTCCCAATCCTTGTCACACTTTTGGATTGATATCTGTTTTTTTTTTTTGGAAGTAATATACGAACCAATTAGTGAGTACAACACTTTTAACCCCATTTAGTAGTGAAAAAACAAAAAACTTCGATTTTCAGTCCTAAAGTATTCAAATGGCTCCAAAGATATTGTGAAAGTGTTAAAGAAGAAATCAACACTTACGCCATTCGTACAGTAGTGAAAATTTGAAAAAAATTGTCCACGTCTGTACTCTGTAGTGCAGTGTGATAAAATGAAAAAAACGACGATTTTCAGTCCTAAAAAGTATTCAAATGGCTGATATTGTGAAAGTGTTAAAAGTTTCGAACTTTATATCGAAGAAAGAAGCAACACTTTTAACGCCATCCGTGCAGTAGTGAAAAAAATGAAAAAATTGTCGATGTTTGTAGTGTGATAAAACCAAAAAACTTCAATTTCAGTCCTAAAAAGTATTCAAATGGCTCCAAAGATACTGTGAAAGCGGAGCATGATTGGATATAAATCCAACCCAAAAAAATCCAATTATTTTTAACTCAACCACTTTTTTTAACTCAACTTTAACTCAACCCCACTATCATCAATATTATCAATATAATTAAATAATATCAATCAATCATTCTTACACACAATATCAACCTTAATTCACTATTCATCAACTCACATAATTTTAACTAACCATCACATCACATCTTCTCTCTCCTACTTTTACATTAATTTAATTTTAATTATTTTATTTTAAATATTATTTAAATATATCCACTAACAATTAACCATACCAACTTTTTCAAATTTAACCAACCCAAACCAAAAATCCAATCAAAACAAAAACTTTTTATATCCAATCATGCTCTAAGTTTCGAACTTTATATGGAAGAAAGAAAAAAATAAACGAAAAGAAAAAACTGACCCAGCATGCGAGCCGCTTGGCGGCTCGATCGCAGTCCCGCCTGGCGGTGCCAGCAAGGAAATAGGTTAGAAACTTGCGGGGCCCAGCTGGGAATAGTCGGTGGTAATTGGGCATGACAACTACACGCTCGAGCTGCTGAAGAACACTGGGGTCCGCCGGAGCACAGTGTCTGCCGGAATCCGGCAAGAATTCCCGGCACACGGATAGGGCCGGGAGAACAGCTGAGGTGTTGAGGCAGCTGTATCCGGCGTAATCCGAGCACCGGAATTCACACACACCGTTATCACACACACCACCATGCAAGCTACACTGCTCGTCACATACGGCTAGAACCAAATATAGACAATATATCAGATCATTACTTGAATAATCGATAATTTTCGAGCTCATGTTCGACTAATTTTCCAACATGTTCGTGTTTGTTCGTTTAATATTCGAACAATTCGTGCTCGTTCGTTTATTGGATTGACAAGTTCGTGCTTATTCGTTTATACAGTCGAACTTGTTTGAATTGTTCGACAAGTTCGTGTTCGGAAAGTTCGGTTTTGATAACAGTCCTACTTATGATGATCATTATTTTAATAATCGATAATTTTATGGGGTATGGAGCTTTAGAAATAAAAATGTTACCTGTAGAGCAGTCGATGCCAGTGTATCCATTTTCGCAGCTACAAACACCCAATTCAAGACACTTGCCATGGCCACCACAATTGTTAGGACAAGAACCTACCAAACAAATTAATAAAAGGTGAGTCGGGCGAATTTTTGTGATATTGTGTTTATGGGTAAGAAAACGGGTTTGCTTATTAATTAATTAATTAAGGCACTCACGCTTGCTACAGTCTTTGCCCTCGAACCCTCTAAAGCAGTGGCATTTTCCGTTAATGCAATCGCCATTAAAACTGCACGAATTGAGGCATTCGCCAGATCCAGAAAGTGGCTTCACATTGCAAAGTTCATGGTAGGCAGGGCAGATCAGTTGACCTATAATCACCAAGAATATAAGTAACTAATCAGTTAATCATTAATATTCAATGCATAAGGTAACATATTATATCGATTTCGGTATATACCATTGAAACCAGGAAATTGAATGGGCCCACCGGCTTCAGGACAGACTTTCCAGATTCCATCTACAGCAACCTACGTAAAGCATCCAGAAAGTATAAATCATAAAATCGATCGAGCATTAACCGAGTTCATTAAAAATTTGAAGCTGAAATAACCTTTCTTTTAATTAATATGTGAAAACAAGTCATTTTAAAGTTACTAGTAAAAATACCTCGAGCGAGTTGTTTAGACACCTGTGCTGATAACAGCCATTTCCTTGCGTAGCAGATCCTCTTACAAACCCACTACGCACTAATGACGAGGCCATGCACCTGCAAAAACACCATCAACAAGAAAATTCGACTACTCAACTTCATATTGTTTTTTTAAGAAATAAATGTATAAGTAAAAACATAAATATAAACTTACCTTGAGTCACTTCCTCGAACTTCACCTAGCATTCTGTCAGGTGCCCTAGCACTACTAATGTCTGTGCATGAACCATCAGAGTAAGCCACAAAATACGTGCAGTAATCGGCCAATGATGACTGCCCACCTAAATAATAAAATAAAATAAAATTAGAAAAAAAAAAATACATTTACAGAACATACACACAAGGACAGACTTACCTTTGTTCGGCTGTGGAAAATATTGGGCCCACTGAGGAAGATCCCCACTGTAGCTCATTATAGGACAATATCCTTCAGCCTCCCGATTATAAGTACACCCGGAAAACTGAGTCGAGTTGCAATGGTAAGCCCCCTTCCATTGATTGCAAGGAGAAGTAACAAATTCGGTCCCTTGATGATGGCCCCACTCAAGATGGTCAGCCGAGCTGTAATTAGCTCGATACCAACCGCTATCTTCAAGCAGAGCAAGTGTCATTCTAGAAACTACCGATCTCGTGTCAACCGAGCCCGTCATAATCTCGTTCATCAACAGTCTTTTCTCCCAGTGGGACCCTTTAAGAGTGAAATTAAGAAATGAGTGAAAAATAAAAAAAGGTTAAAAGAAAAAACAAGAATATTATTTACCGGATGTGCCACGGCCACCGCCATCTTCGAGCTCCAAACCAGTGAAGTTCTCGGAGAAAGCCTGAACAAAATGACAATGCAAATAATTCTCAACAAAATAGCTGCTTAATAATCTTCGGGACAAAATAGAATATGCAGGGAGAGCAAGAAAAGAAAACTCACCCCATAGTGATAGCGTGAGTGCATAATAACTCGAGGAAGCACCACTCTTGTTACCACACGTCCGAGTTTTTCATCCATGAGCTGCTCCGTAACCTACAGAGAGAATTAACAGAAAGATTTTCATCATATTCAAGTGACTGTGTGAACTTTTTTTCTGATGAATAAGCCATTTCAGGTAAATATGAGGCATTGAGAAGTTGTATTCTTCATGCATGGCATAATATTTCACTCATTAACTCTGTTGGTAGAGAGTTATAAGCATTTGAGAGTAAAAATGAAAAGAACAGAAAAATAAACAGAAAAAGAAGTCATATTAAGCTATTGACCCATACTCGGCAATTGAAAATCGTTACACAATGTACCTGAGTACGCCTTCTTTTTCTCTCATCCCGAAAATGAGCAAAAGCGTGGGGGTCAAATCCAAGAACATGCATAACCTACACAATTTAGAAGCTTTTCACTACTTGTGATGAAAAACAAACATACAAACTTTTTTAAAAACAGTGTAAGAAAATTAATTCCACCCCACCTCATGAATCAGTGTGGCAGAAAGTAAAGTTTCTGCTTCGGCAGTCAAGTGGCGAGGCGCAACATTAACATGCCCTGCACGAAAAAAGTGGTCGCATATACAATCAAGCGTACACTTTTCAAAATCCCATCTCATTCAAAAATTATCCAAAAAAATAATAAATAATAAATATACCGGCAATAGCACGACCCCATTGGTCCCGTTCACAGGCCACAGCCCATGCCAGAGTGTTTCCTGTAGTTGGTCTTGTGGTGACCAAAAGAACTAAATCCGCATCAGCAACACCCTCTACAAAATAAACAGATAATTAATATATCAATCACAGACTTCAGGATAAAATCAACAAATAAAATATACTAAACAGATAACCTTCAACATATCCCCTAGGAAGCTGTACACCTCCATCTTGACCACAGGCAGAATATCCACTCAACCGCAAATTGCCCTTCACCGGCTCAACTGATAAGGCTCGCTTAAACCATTCTGCTGTCTGCCCCAGAGCCTGGAAAAACTCTCTAAATGTTAGTATATTCATAGTACACCTTTTGAATTGTGCCAAAAATTCAAATATTTGGGCCTAAAGTAATAATAATCATAATAATGATAAAACACATATGACTAAATGAAGCATCCCCATTTTTCTCCAGTAACAATAATATGTATGTTGTTAAGAGAACCACAGTGGAATCTCTCTCAATCTTTGTTTAGGTTAATCAAGAACACTGTAGAAGGAAAATGGGGAAAAAAAAAAGGTAGGAACCGAACCTTACGAAGACGGTACTTTTTGTCCTCCCCAGCTACATCATCTAGTGTACAATTATACCAGCAATCGCCATAAATTGGAGGACTTCCGTGTGGGTCACAAGAAGGACCACCAGAAAAAGAAGCACCGTTTGGCTCCCCCAGCTGGCCCAAGTAAACATAGAAATANTTTATAATTAACTTCAGAACAAAAATTTTCCTTTATTTTTTTTTTCCCCCATATTTGTTGCACTCACTCACCTTCACTATGTCACCCACACTCCTGCAGTCCCTATCAGATGAGTGGCCAACAGCATCATAATTTAAATAAATCCTAATGGGGGCTTTGGAGTCGAGTTCATTCCTTGATAATTCAGGTGCACTTAGCAAAGCCCTTCCTTTTCTTTGGAGAGGCTTCTGAACATTAGGCTCAATATAGACCTGAGCAGACACAGTGTACACCTTTCGGCCAGGTCTTTTTCTTTGTTCGATAATTTGATCGTGAATGCAAGAATGTTTCTCTATAATGTCTTTGTTCTGTTCAGCATCTGAACTTTGCAATCTATAATCTTTGGCAGTTGCAAATGCAGCTTCCAAAAGCAGCAAAAATAATAGAACCTGAAAAATCAGATAGCAAATTGGATCTAAATATTTAAAAACCATACGTTCAGGAGATTTAGAATGATCGAAACTGAGTATATTTTGAATCCGGCTTTTATATTAAAGCTTAGTGATTGGCTTCCAAGGATAAATTGTAAAATGGTTATAACAACATGCACAAGGGTTCTCCAATTTGCCCCCAATGGGATCAAATTGTACATAGATAGCAAGTTGGGTCAATGTGCAGCTAGTTCCAACAAATTAGTCATAAGGAAACCAATTTTACCCACAATTTTTCCCACAATTATTGCAAATGGAGTTGGAAGAGTCATTGTTGACAATTCTCCTGGCATAGTGCTAATAATGGACTAGATCAAAATGGCTCAATTAAATTCTAGTGCTTCTTCTATTAGTGAAGTTTCTAGAAAAAAAAAAAAAATATATCAAACGGCGCAATGCACTTTGGGTCGCTACGGAAACAGCCTCCTTGTATAATTACAAGGGTAAGGTCTGCGTACAACTGACCCACCAGACCCCAACCTGTTGGGAATATACTGGGTATGTTGTTGTTGTTGTTGTATTAGCTGAAGGATATGGCAAGCAAAGGCACAAGCCTTGAAAGAATGTTGAGCTTTCAGAAGGAAAAGATTAATGACAACAAGTTTTGACTATAAAAATGGTGAAAGCAGGAGTAAAATAACTTCTTGTAAACAAGAAGCTAAAACGTAAAAACTACCCAGAAAGGAAACTATCAAAGACATGGAAGTGTGCTATCAGCCCATCTTGCAGGAAAAAGAGGTGAAAATATCCTAGTTCAGAACATCAAAATTCACCAAAAATAGGAACGAAGAACAAAAAATTACAAGCTCTTAATTTGAGTTGAAATGGGAGCTGGGAAGCAATAACAGGTCAGAAAATCTGAGATTTTTTTTTTTTTACATTTTCATCCTCATCATTCTTTTCTTCAGCTTCCAAACAAGTCCCAAACCTCCACTTTCTTATGCTTACATCTAATTTACAAAAAAAAACACAATCTTTTACGTCACATTTTCAACATTTTCAGATGGAAAAAATAATGAAGAAAAAATGGAAAAAAACATAAGAACGAAACCAACAAGACAGTAGAGTTCACCTTGACAACAATGACAGCAAAATTCAGCCTATATCCTCGGAGTGAATAAACCTCGGTACATCGATTGCACCGAATCTTAAACTCCATGAAACGACGCCGTTTAGAGTGAAAAACAACTCCGTTCCCATCAAATCGCCGGCACTTTTCCGATCGGCTCCAACCCATAAAACAACCTCAAAATTCCCAACATTGTGTGACCTATCCACACAAGCCCAGATACTGAAAATCCTCAAAGTCCCACAAAATGATAAAAAGATTGCAGCTTTCGAATAATTAATTCAACCCAATAACTTTCTTTCTCCAGTGTGAGAGCTCGGTACACTGTTTTCTCAAATTTCACGCCAAGAAAGCTCTCAACAAATGCCCAGTTGCAAGAAATTATATAGCAAACACTAGCGATAACTCAGTTAATGAGAAATTAACTACGATGATATATATAAGTATATAAAAAGAAAAAGAAGAAGAAGATTTATGTCTGTTTTCTTTTTGGTGGGTGGGTAAGGTTAGATTGGAAAAGCTCTTGGTTCAGTATATTTTGCTTTTTTAATTGTGTGATTTATTTTTCTATTTTCAATTTTTTTGGGGGTTTTTGTAATATTTATTTGTGAGGGAGAGTGTATACGCATGTATGTATATGTCTGGACAATTCAAGGGGGTTTAGATAAAGCTTTTATAGAATTAAAAAAAAGGTTACCTGTTTTATGAAGAAATATCATGGGAATGAGTTGTTTACNATGGGCTTCATTAGGGCATTTTTATTGGTTAGTAGTTCAAGATTTAATGCTTGCTTCTAAAATTTTTTGGCTGTTAAATGATTACTAGTACCAATTTATTGGTAAAAAGTATTAATTAGTATTTATAAATAAAAAATTTTTTTTTTTTTTCCGAAACGATAGAAGAATTATATAAAAGGCGCACAAAAGTGCGGAATTACAAACTGGGAGGCTAGACCGAAGTCCGCCTAGAATCGCTGGCAACGCCAGAAGAAAACCTAACTCAAACAACGAACAACTAGAAACTGGCTCCTCACGGGAGAAAAACACAACTAAAGCACAATCACAAAACTAAAAGCTCCCCTCAGAGAGAATGCCTAGGTGTTGGCTCCCCACAGGAGAATAAAGGTAACACCCAGGTTAACAGGGGCCAACGGCCCAAACCAAAAATACTAAAACACAAAGACAAACACAAGACGAGCACACGCCTACAACACATAACAAAACAAAAAAAACTATAAAAAAACATAATCAACCCTTCCCACAGCAATAATACCAATCCCAACACGAGGCACCAGCAGAATCACGGACAAACACCCACAGAGATGAACCACAACCTAGAAATCAGCTCCCGAAACTGCCGAAACGCCTAGCTGAAGCCAAAATCCGAGGCCCCGGACAACTCCAAGAAGTGAAAACCGACCCACAGCCGGAGGAAAGTCGACCAGCCCCCCCACACTCCGGCTTCCCTAGATCCGGCCAACACCACTAGCCTAGATCCGGTAAACCGGACACCCCACGTCACAACAGCAGTAGCGAGGAATACAGGGGGCTCGAATCGACCTGCCTTAGCCCTAGCTCACTCAACTCCGGCGAGCCGAGCATCCAGAGCCACCCCCAAAACCCGACCAAACACCGAACTCCCACATCCCACTGCAAGACGAGCCCTCCACCGGAAGCTCCGAAATCGAGCTCGCCACTAGCGAACCAAACCAGAGCGAAACCAAAAGGCGAGCCAACCCTCGACAACGCGGCCCAAAATCCACACCACCGAGACAACCATCGGTGTTTGAGACCTCAGATCCGCCATCGACGCAGGGGAGAAGAGATGTAGATGAGAAGAAAATAGGGTTGAGGGTGCAGCGGCGAGCCATCCGCCGGCAAAGGGACCGGCGAATCGCCGGGGAAGGCACACGGCGAGCTTGAATTTATGGGATTAGGTTTCAGGAATTTTTGGCCAACGAGGGGGTTTCTTGGTTTTTTCAAAATTTATTTTACATAGCGTTAATACCATTTTCCGATCATGACTTGTTAAAACTAGAAAATAATAGTTTTAATGTGAATTAATGTGGTTCAACTCGTTAAGACTAGAACACGCTTATTATAGACTAGTTGAGTTAACGAGCTCAGCTCGACTTGTATACACCCCTAATTATGGTATAAGTGTTTTTATGTATTGATAAAGGGAATAACCGAATAAGTATATGTCATATTACAGACAAGTATTAGTAGTATTTTTTTTCACTCGTTTAAAGGGGAACAATAAGTTGTATATTTTTCGATTTATTATATTTGTCCTTTATATCATTATTTTCCACATATAGCATGTCAAATTAAAGTTTGCTCTAATGATATGTGATTTGCACACGCATATTGCATGACTTGAGAAAAATGCATATCCATGTATGATATTAATTAAATAAGCGAGAAATTCATAAACATATATTATTATGTAAGGTAGCTAACAGTTAAGGAGGGTTAATCCACCATACTGTTTAAATAAAAATTAATAATTATACTATAAAATTTCATACTTTTATTTATATTACTTTTCAAACTATGATATTTGTTAAAAAAATATGTTGGTCTAATAGTTAGACCGGTCTAAAATACTATAAAAGAAGATGACCCACCAAACCCTAATATGCAAAATTAGTAACTTAACTTACTCGTCATAATATTACATAAAAAATATAGTTTTACTATGAAATCGACAGTTGGCTCAATAATGAAGCCAACCTCCTTTATATAGTAAATAAAAAGTACCATATTTTTTAATTAGATAAAAATACATCTGACAACTACTGGATAAAAAAAATTACAATATTGAAAATGTAAAAGAACTTACATTTTCTAATTTTAATTTAAAAAAATAATATTACATGTTTGTAATATTATTTAAATTTATGCAAAACTTCTTTCATTTTTTAACTAAACAATAGAATTAATAATAATCTGTACAACTAAGTAGTTTATATAAGTTGAAAAATAGTACAAACTTTTGCAATATTTTTTTTTCTCAAAGTTAAATTTGAAAATATAAAGTGCTGTTATTTTCATTGTGATTGAGTATTTGTACAAACTTTTTGTAGTATTATTTAATTTATAAATATTGGTGCTTTTATTTTCATTGTGGTTGATTAGTTATTAATTAAATTTACTTATTAAGTAGTTGTTAATAATTAGAATAATATTTTTATTAATAAGTAATCACTAATGGTATTTTTATCTTATTATAAAATATGTTAGTTTGTACTTTTTATGTATAATAAGTTGGCTCCAATATGAAGTCACGTGGATAAAAAGTATTATAGGCTTCATTTAATTATAGGTAATCATATTAAAGTACAAGTCAACAATGCAGCCGTAGCCCCTTTTCAATGAGGCATGGCTGTTTCGAGCCTTCAAATGCCTATTATGTTGGTATTTGACCTATTAGTATCATTATTACCTTGTGTTAATTTTACAACTATTGCAATTAAATACTCAAATATCAATCATATTTTATGAACACATGTTATACACGAACTTTTGTGTGAGACAAATTAATGACTAGAAATGTCAATTGATATACTTATTTTTAATAAAATGCATTTTTTTTTTTGGGTGAAAACCATATTTTGTTTATATTTATTTTTGAAATACATTACTTGTGTATGGTAAGTATGCATAATGGATAGAAATTATTAATGTGTAACGGTTATGCTTAGGATTGTATCGGTCGATTCGGTTGAATCAACCGACCAAAATATCAAAACTAAATAAGCACGTTGAACTTTTGGAAAAAATCAAACAGACCGAATTTTTGTCCCAATTCTAACTAAATTAAACTGAATCGAAATACTCAGTTTATTCAGTCGGTTAACCGAAATATAAAAAATAATCAAAATAAGTTATATTCATAATATAAACAAATATATTTATTTTAATATCTTATTTAATATTTTATAATATTTTTGCAGACAATAAATGTGTATATATAAAACAGGCACAAAAAATAATAATTGTATGCAGTTCAGTCGCTTTGGGTATTTCGCTTATTTCAAAATAAAATTGAAACCGACCTGAAATTAACAAAATTATAAAAGTAAATAATAAATAACCCAACCGACATATACAAACGAATCGAAATTTTTATTATGGTCTTTTTTTCGGTTTTGATTGAATTTTGCACACTCCACGTGTACTTGTCTTATTTCAATCGTAATAGTAGTTGTATGGGTCTCTCGATCATAGTTTAGACTGTTGGACCGAGAATCGGTCAGTTAACCAGTCTGGTTCGCTGGAATGAACAGACTGTCAGTGAATTGGTCAAAACTGGTCAACGACCGATTGAACTGGTCATAACCGATCAGAACCGACAAAAAACAGGTCGGCTGGACTGATTTGAACCGTTCTAGCTTTTTTAAATAAAATTTAATATATTTAGAACTATTTAATACATATTTAAATATATTGAATATATATAAGTTAGTTATTAGTTAGTTTAAATATTTGAATGTTTTAAATTATCTAAAAAATCAATTAACAGAGTTTTTATATATAACTTTTATTATATATTTGAAACATCGATAAATTAAATAAAGGTCTAACCGGTTTAACATTTATCGGACTAATGAAATATTGAACTATTAGGTTGACCAATTCTCCGGTTTTCTTAAAAAAATTATTTAAGTCACACTAACTAAGAGAAAGGGGCAAAATATTGTAGGAATTTAAGTAATAAACTCATACAAAAATCTATATCTATACATATATTAAAGGGGGTACTATTTACCAAATTAAGTAGCCAGAAAAGTCAACAACATTTATTGCATTACTATTTCCGTATTACACTATATAAAAAGATATTCTATTTACTACATTTACAATCCAGGAAAGTCAACTGCATTAAATGTCATTACTATTTTGGTATTGCATCTTACAATATAATATTCTCCAAATAAATATATCTCGTGCTTTGCACGGGTCACGTACTATATATATTCCGTACATTTTTCTTTATTCATGTATATAATTATAAGTCTGGATAAATAGCCTTAAAATTGTGCACCCCGTGCATCGCACGGGCTCTGTACTAGTAAGTGGTTATACACCAATGCTATATTGTTTAGGCAATCATACATTTATATTTAAAAAAAACGCAAAATATCATACTTGCATTTATGAAGTATGATATTTGAGTGCAAAAATATGTGTATAATCTCATTAATCTATTGGAAGAGTATGTATCATGTCTAATCGTTTGATATTTAACAAAAGAAGTACCTGAGTTAATGTATAAAAATAAGAACATGACATCCTATATACACCACTCGTATATATCCACAATTTTAAACTCAGGTGTCACATTCTAAAAAATATAAAAATAAGAATATAACATCCTATATTACAAAATACAAATATATATTGTTTATTAAGGAAATAGTGTAGAATAGTATTATTATTATTATTATTATTAGGATTAATCATTATTATTAATTATTTTTATTTATTTGGCTTGGTGGACAAGTTAATATTTAGGGTTAGGAGCCTTATATAAAAGATTCCATCTAGTTTATTTTCCTTAGTTGATTATTGAATAGAAAAATGAATTGATTGTGAGTTTTATCGAGAGAGTATCCAGTTTATCTTTCTCACTCGTACACTTCCCTACATCAGTTGGTATCAGAAGTTAGCACGATTCACGATGCTGTCGCGAAGTCAAGATGCTGCAAACGACAGGCGTGTCGCCGCCATCTACAACCTGAGCTGCCGGACCAAGTGGTTTGGCCACGAGCTCGAGATGATGGGTCGTCAGATTGCAGATTTGTCCGCGGAGATCGGGGGCATACGTCTAACTATTCGTACCATGGTTCGGGACAAGCAAACGTACTATGACGCCAGCAACCGGGGCGTGTGCGGGGGAATTCGGGGAGGACGTGGAGGCCGTGGTCTTGGCGGGGCGTCCCGTTGGGGATCTCCACAACCACCGTCCGGCGACGAAGATGGCGAGGAGACAGTCTCGGAGGTGAATTCCTTCGACGATTTTCTACCCCCACACGTCGAGGCTGACCCCTTTGCTGCATACGGCAGTCGTGACATGCGGCGACGGGGCCCGGTCTTCGTGGACGGCGACGATCAACGCGACGACATAGGCAGGCGCGAGGAGGCTGCCTTCGCCCGCGGATATCGTGCCCGACACGATTGGGGATTTGATCGTGAATATGGTCAATGGGAGGGCCTGTTTCGCGTTGGCATCCCCACATTCGACAATGAGCAAGTTGATGGGCCATTGTACGACGGTCCGCCGATCTTTGATGAGGAGCCTCTGGTAACGGAGAAAAATCTTTGCGGGGACATTGGAATCAATGAGAATGCAGTTGTCGGCATGGATGGAGATGACTGCAAAATTCGTAGTGGATCGATATCAATTGATGTATATTTAGATATTGATGCATCCGTTGTTTGTGATTCATGTGATATGTGGTACCACGTTTTTTGTGTGGGATCTGATCCTAAAGGCAGATTTGCTCGCTCGTGGTTGTGCCCAAGAGTCTTGGTATTTGTTGATGATGGTGGTGAGACAGTTGTAGTCGTCTCCCTGTTTCATGAAAATCAAGAGAGTGTTGCATTGATTGGGCGACGTTCAACTTTCGTGTTTGATCGGGGAAAACGACGAAGGTTTGTTATCATAGATTCGACACCACACGCCAGCCATGGGAGCGCATCGGCTTCGAGGGCTAAGCCTTTCGAACCGGGGGAGAATGGTGTAGAATAGTATTATTATTATTATTATTATAATAATAATAATAATTATTATTATTATTATTATTATTATTATTATTATTATTATTATTATTATTTATTTGGCTTGGTGAACAAGTTAATATCTAGGGTTATGAGCTTTATATAAAGAACTCCATCTAGTTTATTTTCCTTAGTTGATTATTGAATAGAAAAATGAATTAATTGTGAGTTTTATCGAGAGAGTATCTCGTTTATCTTTCTCACTCGTACGCTTCCCTACATCAGGAAATATGACCGAGTATGGGTCATCCGTGTAATTGTTAGTGGACTGACTAAATAATACTACCTCCTATTCTTTTTAATGTCATTTTAGCTTTATTAACTATTATCCAAATAAATACTCGTTTTGGATCTTTTGTACATATTTTTCCATTATCCAAATAAAATTCACCTACGGGTTTAAGACTAAACAATATTTTAATCATAAAAAATTCCGAAAAAATAAAACAGAATAAAAAGGGAACAATAAAGGAAAAAGGAGCAAACGTCAAAAACCAATGATATTTTAGGCTTTTTAGTTGGATACTGGACCAGATAGCCTTGGTTTTGCTGACCTAAATATTAATTGAATTATTGTACATTATTAATTTATTTCTCCGAGCTTTGACCAAACAAACCCTTAACTAAAATTGACAAATAATAATTGAGATTGATTGGTGTGCTTTGCTTAACAGCGATGCTTAGGATATAAATGTAGCTCAACAATCTACACACATCGTTTTACTAAATCTGAACCACAATTCAAGTGGTTACTCGTCAATTAATGGAACTGTCACTAATGATGAGCATCATTTTATATTTTAATTTAACTTAGAAAAATAATTAATGGCGCGTATATAGATTATGTAAAAGTGTTTTGAAAGTACTAAATAGCATTCATTCGAAGTAAAATATTGGCGTATTATTTTGGACTTTATAAAACTTTTAAAAAATTGACATGTTCATTTGAGATTTCACATGCTCTTAAAAAGATCACGCATGGATTTGTCTATATTTTAAGACTTACTAAAATTTAAAAAAAAAATCATAAATAGAATCTCACTCTAAATCTCATATTCAGTATAAAATTTTCAGTGATTTCTTTTAAATTTAAAAATCTTCAATTTGAAAAAATCTTAAAATATCACTCAACTCAAACGAATACAAGTTATTTTTTTTTTTTTGGAATAATGAATACAAGTTTGTGTAGCACAATTAATTGTGTAAATGATTTGAGCCGAGCTTGAGGGCTCAAGTCTTTATCTAGTCAAGTTGAGCTCAGCTCGTTTAATTGTCAACTACATAAATCGATAAAACGATATTAAACTCAACTTATTTATCAATATGAGTCGAAATTAAACTATAACGAGATGAACTATAAAATATTTATTTTCGAGACTTAACAAGTCAAGTCAAATCAGACTTACGAGCACTCGTTTCTCTTAACAGCTCTAAGCACAATCAGAATTTCTAATATATATTTGTACCCAAAAAAAAGAATTTCTAATATATTTCCAACTACATATTTAGACGAGCATACTAAATTTTTTAAGCACATGTATTATTTCACCTTCAACACTTCCAATAATGGGGATCCATGCCATGGTACAACTTGTGCAGACAACAATTAGAGTCTAGGCCATAAATTAAATATGGACCGACTAAAGAAAACTAAAATGACGAATTGGACAAGTTGATATATAGCAACAAGGTAACTAAAATTAAAATATATATACAAACACAACATGAACTCAAATTAATTTTTTTTTAAATATAATAAAAGTTAAAATAAAAACATATATAACTACAAATAAAAACATAAACTGTAAAACAAAGAACTCGAGTAACAACAAATCTTATAGAAATAAAACACAAACCAAAATTAAACACTATTTTTTTTTTTATCTAAGTTACCAATAAATCTTACAAAACAAAACATAAACTAAAACTAAATACTATTATTTATAATGTGAAAAATCACAAGTAACCATTTGAAGTGAAACCAACCTCAGAGTTGTCTTTGTGCTTAGTATCGATTACATGTTTAACCAATCCACCTTTCACGCAGTTCCAATAAATTCATACCATCACATACATATAGGCTCAAATACAACCTCAACATCATAGTTAATTGCCTAAAAGCATGATAAATCTCATGTCGTTAATTTGGCATCCAATAAAAAATTTTGGGATGTTTCCCATAGTTGGATAGATGTCGCCGTCAAGCTTCGTCCAACGCCATTAATTTCTCGATTTCCTTTGATCCGATAACTAAATCTTTCGCAAGTTGCAATCACTGAAACCTAACAGTAGAGTTGCGTTGGATTTGATGCATCAAGCTCGAAGGGATAAGAGAAAGGAACACATGAAGAGATTTGCACAAAAAAGAGGAGAGAGTAAATTTGAGATAAACATAAATTATGGAGGATGATTCTACATGTGCAATTTAGCAATTAACCATAATTAAAAGTGCAGGATGATATATAGTGCTATTTTTAATCAGGATGTATTTTATTAAAAATAGCAACTTAGCATTTGTAAAAATGATAGCACCATGTAAGATTAAAAATAGCATCATACACAATTAAAAATAGCATCAAATATGGTTCTCACGGTTCTCACACCAGTAAAGGTTTTTATTTGAACCACTCCCTATATATATATATATATATATATATATATAAATGTTTGTATTTACTTGAAATAGTAGTTGTTTCTCGACAAATTTTTTTTTTACCAAATCTAGAAATAAATTAACCGAAAACTTGAATCTACTCTGATTATGTGCTTGTTTGGAAACACTTATTGAGAAGTCTATTTTAAGATGAACTTTTTGTAAAGTGACTTCTCAAGAAGTGTTCAATATAAGCGTCTTTGGAAAAAGCTACTCTACCAGATAATTGTTACAAAACATTTACAGGCATTTATACAAAATAAATAAAAGAAAAATAGAAAAAGAAAAAGAGGGAAATCCAAAAGACGTATTTCATTTGCCCCCAAATACTACCAGTTCCCACTCCTCTTTCATCTATTGAAAATCAGTTCCACAAAACTACACCTCCAAAAATTTTACAGAAGACTCTTCTTTCATCTATTAAAAATCAGTTCCACAACACCTCACAAGAAACATGTATCGTTGACAAATTTATTGTAGGTTTAAATCACTAAGTTTTTGTTCCCGTTGAGAACTTTGAATACGACAATCTAAAGTGAGTTTTTTTATATGAACTTGTATTGTTTTGTTGATTAACTTGATTCTACTACTTTTTCATGGTCGGATTAGGCAAATATTTTTTTTTTTTTATTCATACTTATGTCAGATGAATAATTGGGGAAATATCATACTTATAATTTGTAACATATTATTTTCATATGTTTTTGCAGACTATACTATGGAACCCGTGGATTTGGATGATTTTGTAGAACTCAACAGTGACAGTGTGATTGAGAATAAGAATACGAGTGATCTAGCTGAAGATGCCTCAACTGTGCCTGAAATTGGCATGATATTTAGCAGCGAAGACGCCATGTGGGATTCCTATAAGCGCTATGCATATGGTGTAGGCTTTCCAGTTCGGAAGAGAAATTCTAAAAAGAAAAACGGGGCTTTGAGATATGTGACCTTTACTTGTAGCCGAGAGGAAAAATGTAAGACTACGCAAAATCATCTTTTCAAGAGGCAACCAACTATTCAGTCAAATTGCAAGGCTAGGATATCAACTTCTTCTGATACTAATGGACAATGGAGAATTAACAACGTCATCCTGGAACATAATCATAAAACAAGTCCATCTAAGTCGAGGTTATTTCTTTGCAATCGGGAGCTGAGTGCATATGTTAAACGAAAGCTTGAAGTAAATGATATGGCGGGAATCTCATTGCATAAAAGCTACAACTCTACTGTTGTAGAAGTAGGTGGCTATGAAAACTTGACTTTCAATGAAAAGGATTGCCGAAACTATATTGAACAAGTTAGGTATTTAAGACTTGGAGAAGGAGATGCTGCGGCAATACAATCTTACTTCTCAAATATGCAAGCCCGTTGCCCAGGATTTTTCTTTAGTATGGACTTGGATGATGAATCTCGGCTAAAAAATATATTTTGGGCGGACAATAGGTGCAGAAAAGCATATCAAGAGTTTGGTGACGTGGTTACGTTCGACGCGACATACCTCACTAATAAATATGATATGCAGTTTGCACCGTTTGTCGGTGTTAATCACCATGGACAGTCAATATTACTTGGTTGTGGGTTATTGTCCAATGAAGATACCAATATTTTTGTGTGGTTGTTCAGCACTTGGCTTAAGTGCATGAATGATAAAGCTCCTATCAGAATAATAACAGACCACGACAGAGCTATGCAAAATGCAATTGGAGTTGTTTTTCCTAATACGCGACATAGATGGTGTCTTTGGCACATTTTGAAAAAGTTGCCTGAAAAATTTGGCTACCATATTGATAAGGGAATGATTTTTGCTTCTATACATGACTAGTATATGGTTCACAACATGTTGAAGAACTTGAGGCAGGATGGGACGT
Organism: Striga asiatica; assembly: GCA_008636005.1. Classification (NCBI taxonomy): domain Eukaryota; kingdom Viridiplantae; phylum Streptophyta; class Magnoliopsida; order Lamiales; family Orobanchaceae; genus Striga; species Striga asiatica. The sequence continues at coordinate 1,910,168 of BKCP01008070.1, read as the reverse complement.
GATGATTAATAAATATGAATTGCACGAAAATGAATGGTTATCAGGATTATACGAGAATCAAATGCGTTGGGTTCCTTGCTTCTTGAATACTTGTATGTGGGCTGGGATGTCCACAACTCAAAGGAGTGAAAGTATGAATGCGTTTTTTGATGGGTATGTACATTCCAAGACGTCTTTAAAACAGTTCGTTGAACAGTACGAACAAGCACTAAGAAGTAAAGTTGAAAAGGAGATCCAAGCTGATTTTAGGTCATATTCAAATGTTGCTGTGCATGACAACATTTGAAATAGAGAAACAATTCTAATCCGTCTACACCATCTCAAAATTCAGGGAGGTTCAAAGTGAATTCACAAGAAAAATGTATTGTGATATCATATCTGCCGCTATGACAAACATCGGTACAACATACGAGGTACAAGAGATTATTATTCTTGGAGAGGGACGAAAGAAAAAAATATTTGCCGTCTCATTGCAAAAGGAGAATAAAGAATTTTCATGTAGCTGTCACTTGTTTGAGTTCCGAGGAGTCATTTGTAAGCATGCTATTACGGTTCTGATTCGATGTGATATCACTGTATTGCCCGAGAGGTATATATTGAGACGATGGAGAAGAGATGTGATCAGAGCATATACTAGGATTAGTGTGGACTATGACGGGATGATGAGTACCGCTGGACAAACTAGGTACGAAAGTATGTGTCAATCTTTCGCTGAGTTGGCATACTTTGCCTCCGAAAATGAAGAAAAATGTTGCTTTATATTAGATTGGATCGAAGAACAACGTGGTGAAATGTCGTCGATGTATTTGAGTAGTGTAAAGAATTTAATGCCGCAACACACTGCACCAAATCCATCTGAAAATAAAAATATTGGGGCTATTCGTGATCCTGTTTTATCCAAAAGAAAAGATGCTCCGAGAAAACTGAGACGAAAAAATCCGTTGGAGTCACGATCACATAAAGTGAAGGTAATCCTTTTTTTAAAAAAAAAATAAAATAAAAATATATGTGCAATTACATGATCATATTTTGCCTTACTATTGGTACAGTTATTAGAAAAAATTACTATTGGTTAAATGATTTTCACTCTTTGTAGGCTACATCTGCATCAAGTAAAGGAAAAAGCCAGAGAAAAATTTATTCCGACTTGCAAACTGATGATACTAGTGTGCAGGATGCCATTCTTAGAGATTTTTCTGTACCGGCAACATTTTCATACTCTAAACTCTTAATGGTTAGTAGCTTCTATATGATTGTTTTTCTTTTTGCAACTGTTACTAATTATTGATTTGAAATAGGATGGTAATGGATACCAAGAAGGATTAACTCAACAATCACTAGCTTCAAATTCTACCCCATCACCAGCTTCTTTCACATTCAATGTGAAAAACAAACAGATAATACTACAAGCTACTATCATCCACAAGTTGATCAAGACATTGGCAAGGCATTGTGAACAAGTTCTCAATCAAGAGAAACACCTCCTATTCTTCAATCTCAAGAGAAATATATTTTGTTGCTTGTTTTAATTAACTTATGGGAACAAATTTTATTTTCATCAAAAGTTGGATATCTATGTTTATGTAATAATTATTGGTTGTTGATGGTGTCTTTCCATTCATATTTGATGTTTTTTTTTGGTAGTTTTTCACCTTGAAAATACCTGTTTTTTCATTCATATTTTATGTTGTGTATTTTGGAGTTTTTTTTTTTCCTAAATAAATTTGCTTGTTCAATGACAATGAGTTTTTTAATGAAGAATTTGGTTTGGTGGAAATATTGCTTCCAGTGCTAATGTGATTTTTGTTTTAATTTCTATGTCATTTATTTATTTTCTAGAGCCTTTATTTTCCTCAAGTTCATGTTATTGTTGTTAAGTGGACACCAACTCTATATTTTAAATTATCTGAAAGCAATCTGTAAATTTTAGCCTGGTAATATAGTGGGACCGAACATCTTTTTATATATGAAATGAATTTTTATAGTCAAACTTCTTTAAAATGGACTTTTTGTAGGAGTTATTTTTTTACAAGTCTATTTTGTTAATTACACCAAACATCTTTTTATTTAGGAAATGAACTTTTATAGTCAGAAGTCCATTACAAAAGTGCTTCCAAACCCTCTCTCCTGCGATTTTCTCCCCCAGATTTACCCTAACTCTCGCCGCTTAAATCTCGATCGCTTCACCTCCTCCGGCGTCGGCGAGGCCGGGCCGGCGGCCGCCGCGACTGCCTGGCTTGTCCCTGATGCCGGTTTCTTTCTTCTCTGGCTGTGTTTGGTGGATTTGGCGGATTGGCTCAAGACGGTTGGTGAGTGGGATTCCCGTTCTTTCTCCCTCGAGTGGAGCCCGGTGGCTTGCAGGTTCCTGGTGTAGGTGGCGGACTCTGGTTGGGGGAGGTGGTCTCTCGCCCTCGGCGGTTGGTGCCTTGATGCCTCCCCTCGGTCTTTTGCAGGGAGCGTCTCTGCCGAAGTCCTGGTGTGGGGATATCCTCCGATGCGGTGGCATTGGGATGGCGGTGGTCAATGGATGGGGTGGGGCTCCGGTGACCTGTGATGGTGCTGCAGGAGTAGGGTATGTGGCTGCGAGCTGCCCCTTTTCTCCGGCTCTGCTGCGGCTTGGTCGGAGTCCGACGCCCCCGAGTAGCCTAGTGGTGTTAGGTGCGCTTGGGGTGTGCCGGTTAGGGGTGGCTCAACTGCCTGTACCCTCGGTTGGCGGCAGATCGCCTCGTGGTTTGGTTCGGGGGCGGGGGTTCGGTTTCTGTATAGGCTTAATTGCAGTTTCGGGAGCTGTTCCTTGGCTAGGGGCCGAGCTGTGATCCGGTTGGTGCTTGTTCGGGATCGTCTTTCTTCGGGGGAGGGTGTAGTAATTAGGTGTCTGTGTTTGTCTTGTTTGTGTTTGTTTTGTATTTGTGTTTGTGTTTTAGGTTTGGGCCGTTGGCCTCGGTGCATCCGGGTGTCAAATTTATTAACTGTGGGGGTCCAACACTCGGATATTACCCTGTGGGGTCGTGTGTTGTTGTTTTGTTGTTTGAGTTGTTTTGTTGTATTACCCATTGGGGGTCGTGTCTAGTTGTTTTAGTTTTGAGTTTCTGTTCTAGCACTTGCTAGCCGGGTTTCTAGGCGGTCTCATGACCTGTCCTCCCACTTTTCAGCCTTGGGCTGCTTGTATTTGCACATTTGTGCACTTTTGTTATATAATATCCTCTATCGTTTTGGCAAAAAAAAAAAAAGTGCTTCCAAACATACACTATATATCTTTTTGAAAATTTTTAATTGATATGAAAACAAATTTATGTTTTAATTTCGATATAGATGAAGTTCATTCCTTATTTAAAATAATTAACTGGACAAAATCTGAATATACTATGATTTCGGCTTTTGAAAATTTTGAATTATTATGGAAATAGAATTCTGTTCTGATTCCAATATAAATGAACTTAGTTCCTTAATTAAAAAAATTAGCATTCCAGTTTACATAATATCCAAATAATTCCTTTTTCAATTTTAATATGAATAGTTTGTGTGTTCTTTTTGGAATAGTGAATTTACAATATGGAATTAAATTTGTGGTAATGTCTACAAAAGAATCAAACAATAATTAAAATAAGAAGACTTTGAATCTACATGATATTCTAATATTCCCTCCAATGATATCCGAATTTTCCTTCCATATTAAATAATATGTTTTTTTTTCAAACGATAATTATATTAAAACTAAAAAACTCAAAAGAGTACAATCGAGGTGTCAACTGACACTACTGGAAACAGAACAAAGTCTGAACCAACCCCTTAAAATTACACATGTGACCAAGGGGTATAAACTCCACAAAAGAGACACAAACACCAGCAAAACTTAAACTCTATAAAGGAGACTAAAGCTCCATTACGGAGACTAAAAGTCAGACGTAGCTGGACTAAACAAAACGAACACTAAAAAAAACAAAACAACGCACACTAACAAATAGAGTAAGACCTCCCCTATACCTATCCGGCAAACCGCTCGACCAACCAACTCGGTCCACGAGCCACCACCCACAATAGAGAATCCTAACAAAACTGCAACTTTAGACACCAGACCCAAAAACTACGGCCAAGCTCAAACCGCCTAGACAGATCTGGCAAGAAGGCGATTCTCAATCCAGATCTGAGCTCCATCAACCTTCAACGCTGGGGGAGAGCCGCCTCGAAAGACGACATCAAAGGAGTCACGTCGGACGAGCACGACGAGCCACACTGAAAGAGCCCACAACCGAGGACCCAAATGGGTTCGCCCAAACTGACCCGCGGCTGTTCGGTTGCCTCCAAATGAGGATACAAAGCTGACGATTGGAAGGCCAAAAGACTCCGACGGACCGGCCCGAGGCTGGCGGCGCACACTGCGAGACTCAATAAAAAACATAATTGAGAAAAAGTTTGTCCAATTTACATAATATTCTAACTTCCCCTCCATATGTCAACTTATGGATAATCCTTTGTAAATTCACCAATTATTGAAATTGAAGAATCTGAACCAAATCTACAAATATTATGTACCCAATTAATTAAAAGTTTAATTTAGACACGACAAATAAAAAACGTGTGATTTCAATGTGTGCTTTAAATAAAGCCATTTTTTATATAAAACAAATGTGCAGATTTAATTAATATTGATTACCATATTCAATCAAATATATGATAATAAGTACCATGCGATATTTAAAGATTTTTTTGCCAAATATGCCATGATTACAAAATTGAGAACAAATGTGTCATTTATTTGATATAAACATCAGTTTGACCGAACATAAAATAAAACGTGTGGATTACAAAAGAAACATATATAAAATATGATAATAAGTACCATGCAATATTTAAAGATTTTTTTGCCAAATATGCCATGATTACAAAATTGAGAACAAATGTGTCATTTATTTGATATAAACATCAGTTTGACCGAACATAAAATAAAACGTGTGGATTACAAAAGAAACATATATAAAAAAATTGGATTACCATATTTCAATCAAATATGAGATAAATATAACCATGCATTACTTAAAGATCTTTTTTGATATGTATATCATGATTACAAACTTGAGAGCATCTCTAATGCTCAAATGTTGTTGTTGTAAATTACATTCTACATCAACATATTTAATAATGTCAGAACTTTTCATCCACCAATGCACAGTGTGATAACAAATGTTGTGATGATGTGGACATAATTAATGTCTACAATGTGGAGAAGAACGTGGTCCATCTACATTTCCCATCTACATTTCCCTCCACACTCTAACTAACCAATGGAAGAAGAGAGAGAATTATTCTTCCCATTTTCAAACTTTTTAATTATTTGATTAGTATTCTAACTACACATTATAAAATATTAATATTTGGTAAGTAGATAATATTATAGTTAGACTACATTGTGCATTGAAGATAATTTTTTATTTTCATATTTGTAAACTTAACATTTTTCCTACATAGTTCACAATCCATTTAATTTATTGACATTTGTCAAAATTTATTCTATAACAACATTAGAGCCTTGAAGATGCTCTGAGAACAAGCGTGTGGATTTGATTGATATAGATATCAATTTTCCAAACATAAATAAAACTTGTGAATTAAAAAAGAAACACATATAAAAAATTTGATCGCCGAATTAACAATATCCTCAGACATTTTCGGCTCAAACAACTATAATATACTATTTTTAAAAAATAAATCATAGCTAAAAAAACCAAATCACTAATTTAAAAACTTATAGCAACACAATTTATATTAACATTTGTGAAACTGATAACACCATGTAATATGACAAATAACATTATACATAATTAATAATAACATCAAATATGGTTCTCACGGTTCTCACACCATAACTAATTTTTATATGTATGTAGGATGTGGTTCAAATGAGAACCAAGTCCTGGCGTGAGAACCATGAGAACCTCTATTTTTAATTGTACGTAGCACTATGGTTGATTGTATTTTAGTGTTATTTTTAACATGAATGTATTTTATCAAAAATAGTTTTATATTAGCATATGTGAAAATGATAGCACAATGTGATATTACAAATAACATCATACACATCTAAAAATAGCGTCAAATATGGTTCTCACAGTTCTCTCACCAAGACTAGTTTTTATTTGAACCAACCCCTATGTATGTATGTATTTATGTGTATATATATATATATATATATATATATATATATTTGACCTAACATAACTAAAATTTGACATAAATCAAAGGCATACTAAAATATTTTCATATAAAATGTTTATGGAATTGAACTATAATGTACTTTAGTCTTCTTCCCTATAAATTCATTGTAGATCGATATTGTCTTGTCTACTCATCTTTTAGTACACAAATACACGATTTATATTTATTTAATTTAATCGAATTCAAAATAAAGTGTGAATTCGGTTTGATCAAAGATGTACTAGGACTAAGAAGCTATCCATGAAGCTGGGTACGATTCAAATAATAGAACACAAATTTGAGATTGAATACAAGAACTTTGTGGAAATCCTGAGGTTGAATACAATAACTTTGTGGAAATCCTATTGCACGATGAGGAGGTGAAGTTTTATTTAATTCGGCCTTTTCTTTATATAAATACAAATTATTATTTTCAATTAAATATTTATGTACTTGTGTTAAATTTACTTTTTTTATTATAAGGATTTCATATTATTGGAATCATACGGGTTGCCCATGTGAAGAAATAGACGGATAAAATCAAATAAGGAGAAATTTATGGAATTCACAAATACCAAATAGAGAACAACTTTGGTCCATTTCGGCTCACAATTGTTGAGTTTAAAATTTTGATACACGGTATGACAAGTTTTGTTAGGTTCAAAGGTAACTTCCCAAATTTTCGGTTTGATTTGAAAAGCTCTGTTACTCTCCGCTTTGGTGTCCATCAAAATCAAATTATGTTCTTTGGTAATCTTTTTTTTTTTTTTTTTTTCAAAATGATAGAGATTTTATATAAACGCACAAATGTGCAAACAAAGAAATTTTATATATATCTTTCTGAAAATTTTTAATTGATATGGAAACAAATTTATGTTTTAATTTCGATATAGATGAAGTTCATTCCTTATTTAAAATAATTAACTGGACAAAATCTGAATATACTATGATTTCGGCTTTTGAAAATTTTGAATTATTATGGAAATAGAATTCTGTTTTGATTCCAATATAAATGAACTTAGTTCCTTAATTAAAAAAATTAGCATTCCAGTTTACATAATATCCAAATAATTCCTTTTTCAATTTTAATATGAATAGTTTGTGTGTTCTTTTTGGAATAGTGAATTTACAATATGGAATTAAATTAGTGGTAATGTCTACAAAAGAGATCAAACAATAATTAAAATAAGAAGACTATGAATCTACATGATATTCTAATATTCCCTCCATTGATATCCGAATTTTCCTTCCATATTAAATAATATGTTTTTTTTTTCAAACGATAATTATATTAAAACTAAAAAACTCAAAAGAGTACAATCGAGGTGTCAACTGACACTACTGGAAACAGAACAAAGTCTGAACCAACCCCTTAAAATTACACATGTGACCAAGGGGTATAAACTCCACAAAAGAGACACAAACACCCGCAAAACTTAAACTCTATAAAGGAGACTAAAGCTCCATTATGGAGACTAAAAGTCAGACGCAGCTGGACTAAACAAAACGAACACTAAAAAAAACAAAACAACGCACACTAACAAATAGAGTAAGACCTCCCCTATACCTATCCGGCAAACCGCTCGACCAACCAACTCGGTCCACGAGCCACCACCCACACCAGAGAATCCTAACAAAACTGCAAATTTAGACACCAGACCCAAAAACTACGGCCAAGCTCGAACCGCCTAGACAGATCTGGCAAGAAGGCGATTCTCAGTCCAGATCTGAGCTCCATCAACCTTCAACGCTGGGGGAGAGCCGCCTCGAAAGACGACATCAAAGGAGTCACGTCGGACGAGCACGACGAGCCACACTGAAAGAGCCCACAACCGAGGACCCAAATGGGTTCGCCCAAACTGACCCGTGGCTGTTCGGTTGCCTCCAAATGAGGATACAAAGCTGACGATTGGGAGGCCAAAAGACTCCGACGGACCGGCCCGAGGCTGGCGGCGCACACTGCGAGACTCAATAAAAAACATAATTGAGAAAAAGTTTGTCCAATTTACATATTCTAACTTCCCCTCCATATGTCAACTTATGGATAATCCTTTGTAAATTCACCAATTATTGAAATTGAAGAATCTGAACCAAATCTACAAATATTATGTACCCAATTAATTAAAAGTTTAATGTAGACACGACAAATAAAAAACGTGTGATTTCAATGTGTGCTTTAAATAAAGCCATTTTTTATATAAAACAAATGTGCAAATTTAATTAATATTGATTACCATATTCAATCAAATCTATATCTATATATATATAAAAAGGTTGTTGTTAAAATACCTTTTTAGAAAGTTTTGACCAAAAAAAATAAAGTTTGACATTCTAAATATAGATACCATTTTTAGACCAATTATATTACACACGAAAATTTCAAAAACCATGGTTACACGAAATTGATTTGAAATTTGAAAAGAGTTTTGAAATTTAAAAAGAGTTCTGTGGATAAGTCACAAAGAATCCACAATTATCATGTTGTTTGGTATAAAATAATAAAATAATAAGAAATAGGATAAGTTACAAGATCCATAATTATCATGTTGTTTGGTATAAAATAATAGAATTGAGGAACAATTAACGCCATTCACATTACATACAAATCACGTCACACATTACATTTCGGAGAAATAAAAAAAAAAGTCCGATCATTCTCAAGTTCACAGAAAAAAAAAGGATAAAAATTTTACAGATAAAAAAAAAGAGATGCCAGCAGTCTGGGATACACTCGATTCCGTGAGTAGGAGAAACAAGCCTTTTCTGCATTTGAAATTAGTCATAATAGTTAAAACGCATCACCGACAAGAGAGCTAGAACGCAGTCCATATGTTGTTTCATGATGAAAAGGTAAATATATCTATTTGCAATTTCAAATATATACAATTTTAAAAAACATTTTAATTCATATTTATAAATTTATATTGCAGGGTACATTCATTAAAGGCATAATACGCTCCAAACATATGAGAGCATTTCGAGGTGTATTGAATGAAGGCGAGGTGTATGCTATCAGCAACTATGTCGTTGAATTTAATCATGGGAAGAAGGATATCATAACCAACAAATGGAAACTTGTGCTCCATGGAAGAACGCATGTTATCAAGTATGATGGATTTTTTCCTCAAAATGAAGATATTTTCCCTCAGCAATAGCAAGGAGGAGCTGGAGATATTTATGATATGTTAATTTGATTATTATGAATTTCAATTTCATTCAATGTCGTTGAATTCGAAATTCTATAATGAATTTTAGTGTTATTATATAATAAATTCCCTTATTTGAATATTTTTATTTTTTATATTAAATGTCGCACGAGTTAAAATTATAACATTCTATTTTTGCCTTCTATTGTAGATTAGTTTATAATTGATAGAATTCCATGATATAAGATATAAAATAATACAAATTTTACCAAATATTTCAAACATAGGATTATATAAGAAAAAAATTACGAAACTAACAATTAAGTAAATTATATACATTATATGGATTATATTTCGTGATTTTTCAAAAATTTATGGATTTAATTGTGGATTATCATAAATATGAATACGAATTTTCATAATAATATTTACATTAATTTGTGTTATGCTATCACACAAAAATTAATCAAGAACTACTTTGTCATAATCTTATCACACAAGAATCTCCACATCTTAACTACCTTGCACTAATCTTATCATCATAAAAAATTTATACCAACGTGAACTAAATAAAGTACATTAAATCAATTATATTGCATGATTTTACAATAATTTATGATAATGGATTATCATAACCATAAATATGAATACGAATTTAGATTTTAATATTTATATTAATTTGCGTTATTATATAGATTATTATTATTAAATTTCGGACGTAACAAACGGAATGATTTATTCACCGTATTACTATGGAATGGGTTATCAAATTTATAACAATCCCATAAACTACTATTACTAATCTTATTAAGACATTAGAGTTTAGAGTTTAATTTACTGAAACTCTTAAATTAAAATCAAGTGATTCTATCACACAAAATTCTCCAATTTGATAATATCGGTTGCACTAATCTTATCATGATAAAATTTGGGTCCATACGTTTTTGGATTAACCAAAAATTAAGTTGAATTAAACGTCATTCATTCAAAAAACAAAACACATCGAGAGTCCTACGGTGGATAAATAACTAAAGAGTTAACAATTTGATAAACTACTATTACTAATCTTATCATGTAATGGTTGTTAAAATTAAAATCACGTGTATCTTATTAAGAGATAAAAGTGATTAACATGAATCTCTAAAATTAAAATCACATGTATCGTATTAAGAGATAAAAGTGATTAACATGAGTAACTAATCTTATCATGTAATGGTTGTTAAAATCTTATCAAGTGATTCATTATCAAGTGGGAATCTATATTCTATATATATATAAAAAGGTTGTTGTTAAAATACTTTTTTATAAATTTATGGAAGAACTCATGTTATCAAATATGGTGAGATTTTCCCTCAAAATGTTGATATTTTCCCTCAACATTAGCAAAGAGCAGGAGATATTTATGATATTTAGAGTTTGATTATTATGAATTTTAATTTCATTCCATGTCGTTGAATTCCGAATTCTATAATAAATTTTAGTGTTATTATATTTGTTATCGTTATAAAATGTCGTTGGATATTTTTTTTTATTAAATGTCGCATGAATGTGAAAATTTGAACATTTTATTTATGAGTTCTACTGTATATTAGTTAAAATTGGTAGAAATCCATGATACAAGATATAAATTAATACATATTTTAACAAATATTTCGAATATAAGATTATATTATGAAAATTTTACAGAATTAACAATAACTGAATTAAATACATTTAATAGATTATATTGCGTGATTTTTCAATAATATATCATAATGAATTATATTCATAAATATGAATGTAAATTTTGATTATAATATTTATATTAATTGGTATTATATATAAATTATTATTATTAAAATTTTTACGTAAAAAGATGGAAAGATTTGTTTGACGTAAAATATTATAATATTTGTTTGACGTAAAAATTTTTTCAACAATTTTTTTTGTATCACATTGGTATGGACCGAAATTTAATGGAAAGATGTTAATTATGTAACGATGCTATCACACAAAAATCTCCAATTCTTAACTACTTTGCACTTATCTTATCATCATACATGATAAGGTTGAAAATTACAATTTGATTTCAAAATTGTTTTAGGTTTTATTGATCGAGTATCACTCTTTGAATTCCATTTGAATTCAAAATTGGTGTATTTTTTATTTGAACAAAAAAATTTACGGAATTAACAATAACTAAATCAAGTACATTTAATGGATTATATTGCGTGATTTTTCAATAATTTATCATAATGAATTATATTCATAAATATGAATTTGATTATAATATTATTTTAATTTGTGTTATATATAAATTATTATTATTAAAATCTTGACGTAAAAAGATGGAAAGATTTGTTTGAATTAAAATTTTGACGTACAAAATTTTTGACGTAATTATATTATTTGTTTGACGTAAAAAAATTTTCAAATTTTTTTTTTATCATGTTGGTATGGACCGAAATTTAATGGAAAGATTGATGGTGATGGTAATTATGTAATGATGCTATCACACAAAAATCTCCACTTCTTAACTACTTTCCACTTATCTTATCATCATAACAATTTCGGTCCATACCAACGTGATAATCATTTGTGTTTGGATTGACCGAAATATATTTCATTTGAATTCAATGTCATTCATTTAAAATACATAACAAATGCAGAGTCTTACGGTGGATAAATCTAGAGTTAACAATCTGATAAATCACGTTTTACTAATCTTATCATGATATTAGAGTTTAAATTTATTGGAACTCTGAAATTAAAATCACGTGCAATGAGTCTTATCAAGAGAGATTAACGTGAGTCTAACTAATCTTATCATCTAATGGTTATCTACTTTCATCTCATGGCTATAAAATAAACGTCGAAGCCTATATCACGTATCACAAAAATCTCACAGTACAATTTCAAATACAAACAGAAAAATGGCGTGAGCATGGGGAAACATCAAGAAAGTAACAAGGATCAACAGGTCAATGCTCAAGTTGAGGGTGGTTCGAGTTTTCCAAAGGACTAATCAATACTCATCTTACAAGAACATCCTTGAAATTGTCTTTCATGATATTGAGGTTTAATTCATAATAAAAAATAATGATTATCTATTTTTCTCATCATGTTATTTATAATATTTAATATCTAATATTTTTTTTTTTTCAAGGAGGTCGAATTACTGGAATAGTAAAGCAATCAACATCCCAACTTTCATCAATGAATTCGAAGAAGGTGCTGTCTATGCATTTCGAAACTATCAAGTCGAGAGTAATATCGGAATGTATAGATCCACCATTGATAATTCGTGCTTCTCTAATAATATGGGAAGAAGCACCAATGATGCACAAGCATTATTTCGAAGCTGTACAGACATCGCTGCAGGGTATTATGGGAGCAATTGATCCTTTGAACTTGAATAAACCGTTTGGTCCTTCCTGTCATTCTAAATGGTAGCCATCAGGACATAGTCAATGCTGCCATTAATTCTTCTGACATATGGAGGAGTTGTACTGTGCTTAGGCTTACGAAAAAATGCTTCTTCAGAGACTTGCTAATTCGGATGAACGTGATGAGCTTGCACGGTTTGCAGATTGGATAGCCAACATCGGAGATGAAACTATCGGAGGGTTGAATGATGGATGTGCACCTATAGACATACCCGAGGACATTTTGCTTCAATCTTCTGAGATCCTATTGCTCAGATAGTTGAAAGCACATATCCAATGTATAAAGAGGAACCCGACAATCCAAGTTATTTGAAGGATAGGGCTATATTAGCGCCGACGTTGGATGTGGTCGAGTCTATCAATCAGTACATGACATCATTGAATTTGTTGGATGGTCGTATGTACTTGAGCTCTGACAGTACGTGCAAATCGGATTCTAATAATGATTTTTTGTCTGATCTCCATACGCCTGAGTTTTTGAATAGTATCAAGTGTTCTGGAATACCGAACCATGAGTTGTATTTGAAGATTGGAACTCCAGTCATGTTGTTGCGGAACATGGATCATTCTATGGGTTTGTGTAATGGGACACGATTGGTAGTGACAAAGCTATCGACTCACGTTCTTGAGTGTAAGATACTCACAGGAGATCATGCTGGTGATAAGGTGTTGATTCAAAGAATGGCCATAACTCCTTCTGATGTTAGAATTCCTTTCAAGTTCCAGCGGCGACAGTTTCCCATTATGGTTTCTTACATCATGACTATAAACAAGAGCCATGGACAATCCTTATCTCATGTTGGCTTATTTCTTAAGAAACCAGTGTTCAGTCATGGCCAGTTATATATTGCTCTTTCGTGTCACTAACCGAAAAGGTTTGAAAATCTTAATTTGTGGCGAAGATGACGTGCCAAAGAATCAAACCAATAATGTTGTATATAGGGAAGTGTTCAATAATATATGATTTTTTCAATTTAATGATATGTTTATATGTCTATTATTATGATCACGATCATTGTCTGCATAACACAATTTATATACAAAATTGTTTTTTAAAAACATTCTAGATAATAATATCCCCGTGCATCGCACGGGTGACTACTAGTATATGATAATACCATGCAATATTTAAAGATTTTTTTGCCAAATATGTCATGATTACAAAATTGAGAACAAATGTGTCATTTATTTGATATAAACATCAGTTTGACCGAACATAAAATAAAACGTGTGGATTACAAAAGAAACATATATAAAATATGATAATAAGTACCATGCAATATTTAAAGATTTTTTTGCCAAATATGCCATGATTACAAAATTGAGAACAAATGTGTCATTTATTTGATATAAACATCAGTTTGACCGAACATAAAATAAAACGTGTGGATTACAAAAGAAACATATATAAAAAAGTTGGATTACCATATTTCAATCAAATATGAGATAAAAATAACCATGCATTACTTAAAGATCTTTTTTGATATGTATATCATGATTACAAACTTGAGAGCATCTCTAATGCTCAAATGTTGTTGTTGTAAATTACATTCTACATCAACATATTTAATAATGTCAGAACTTTTCATCCACCAATGCACAGTGTGATAACAAATGTTGTGATGATGTGGACATAATTAATGTCTACAATGTGGAGAAGAACGTGGTCCATCTACATTTCCCATCTACATTTCCCTCCACACTCTAACTAACCAATGGAAGAAGAGAGAGAATTATTCTTCCCATTTTCAAACTTTTTAATTATTTGATTAATATTCTAACTACACATTATAAAATATTAATATTTGGTAAGTAGATAATATTATAGTTAGACTACATTGTGCATTGAAGATAATTTTTTATTTTCATATTTGTAAACTTAACATTTTTCCTACATAGTTCACAATCCATTTAATTTATTGACATTTGTCAAAATTTATTCTATAACAACATTAGAGCCTTGAAGATGCTCTGAGAACAAGCGTGTGGATTTGATTGATATAGATATCAATTTTCCAAACATAAATAAAACTTGTGAATTAAAAAAGAAACACATATAAAAAATTTGATCGCCGAATTAACAATATCCTCAGACATTTTCGGCTCAAACAACTATAATATACTATTTTAAAAAAATAAATCATAGCTAAAAATAACCAAATCACTAATTTAAAAACTTATAACAACACAATTTATATTAACATTTGTGAAACTGATAACACCATGTAATATGACAAATAACATTATACATAATTAATAATAACATCAAATATGGTTCTCACGGTTCTCACACCATAACTAGTTTTTATATGTATGTAGGATGTAGTTCAAATGAGAACCAAGTCCTGGCGTGAGAACCGTGAGAACCGCTATTTTTAATTGTACGTAGCACTATGGTTGATTATATTTTAGTGCTATTTTTAACATGAATGTATTTTATCAAAAATAGTTTTATATTAGCATATGTGAAAATGATAGCACAATGTGATATTACAAATAACATCATACACAACTAAAAATAGCGTCAAATATGGTTCTCACAGTTCTCTCACCAAGACTAGTTTTTAGTTGAACCAACCCCTATGTATGTATGTATTTATGTATGTATATATATATATATATATATATATTTGACCTAACATAACTAAAATTTGACATAAATCATAGGCATACTAAAATATTTTCATATAAAATATTTATTGAATTGAACTATAATATACTTTAGTCTTCTTCCCTATAAATTCATTGTAGATCGATATTGTCTTGTCTACTCATCTTTTAGTACACAAATACAAGATTTATATTTATTTAATTTAATCGAATTCAAAATAAAGTGTGAATTCGGTTTGATCAAAGATGTAACTAGGACTAAGAAGCTATCCATGAAGCTGGGTACTATTCATATAATAGAACACAAATTTGTGATTGAATACAAGAACTTTGTGGAAACCCTGAGGTTGAATACAATAACTTTGTGGAAATCCTATTGCACGATGAGGAGGTGAAGTTTTATTTAATTCGGCCTTTTCTTTATATAAATACAAATTATTATTTTCAATTAAATATTTATGTACTTGTGTTACTTTTTTTATTATAAGGATTTCATATAATTGGAATCATACGGGTTGCCCATATGAAGAAATAGACGGATACAATCAAATAAGGAGAAATTTATGGAATTCACAAATACCAAATAGAGAACAACTTTGGTCCATTTCGGCTCACAATTGTTGAGTTTTAAATTGTGATACATGGTATGACAAGTTTTGTTAGGTTCAAAGGTAACTTCCCAAATTTTCGGTTTGATTTGAAAAGCTCTGTTACTCTCCGCTTTGGTGTCCATCAAAATCAAATTATGTTCTTTGGTAATCTTTTTTTTTTTTTTTTTTTTTTTCAAAACGATAGAGATTTTATATAAACGCACAAATGTGCAAACAAAGAAACAATAATAGTTGAATGAAACAACTAAAAACCGAATAAAACTGGGAGGACAGATCCGATCATCCAAAGATCGCCGAGAGCTAGCAATGCTAGAAACCCACAACGCAACAAAGAAAGCTACTACGCTCCAAAAAAGGAGAATTACTGATCCCATCAGGATAATACACAAGTTCCAATTAGGAGAAAAAACAAAAACCAAAAAACCCAACCCAAATAACACAACACCTAGCACATAAAACACAGACAAACAAATTATTGTTTTTAGTATAAATTAGTCTTGTGGTTGAAATTGGAGTTGTTCAAATCAAAGAGATTGATGGCGTCCCAAAAATGATCGTGGTGGGATGGTTTGCTTACAAAGCAAACAAAAAATATTGTGTACAAAGGGGTGTTTAATAATATATAATGCTCTCATTTTCTATTTTGTTTAATACTTTTTTTACAAAAAGAATAAAAAAAAAAGGTTGAGCAAATTGGCTTAAAACAATTCACCCCCACGAATCTCCTACTAGTAAAAAAGTAAGAACAATGCTACATGTACAATTATAGTTGACAACATTAATTAAAGTTATCATTGAGTCAAATTTTAGTCATACATTTATTTGCATTTCAACCATCACATCATGTTGTCATGAAATGATGTACAAAAAAATTAAAAAATTGTACAAGTAGCTTTTTCCAAAAAGAAAATCTAGCATTTTTTGCAATAACTAGTTCGGATCCCGTGCGATGCACGAGGTGAACATTTTTAAGCCTATTTGCCAAGCCTTTTTTATATTTACATGGATAAAAAATAATTAATCAAAATATAATAATAAGAACACTATAACAATTTTTGTTTGCCTTATAGGCTGACCATCATCCCTGCAAATTAATGTTTTCAAGCACTTTTAATTAGTGACTATGTACACATATGTGTGTGTGTGTGATTTTAATATTTTATACATCTATATATATATATGTATATATAATTACTAGCTAATATTATTTAATAAAAACATTTTCATTTTCCCTTCAAAAGGAGTTATATTTTTTTTAATTAATTCCTCACTAATCCCAAGAAGGTTTCTTTTAGTTAAACTTAATTAGTTAATGTCTAAATTAAAAATATTTCTATTAGTTAATCTCACATTTATGTTTCTTATTCTCATTTATATATATAAATGTAGCAGTCATTATTGTTGTGCAGAAACTATATATCTATCATTATATTAAAAGATTAACCATTTAACAAATTTAGTAAGAAGAAAAGTCAAACAATAATTATTACATTCTATTTTTGGCAATTTTTCAATTTTCTTTTTATTTTATTGCAAAAAAAGCGAACTATCATGAATGCATTCTAAATTCGTCTTTGATTAATTTTCTTTTTAATTAATTACTAGAAAATCGGTAAACCATAACTGCATCCTATATGAGTTTTGTGAATGAGGTACTTTCGGGTATTGTTCACGATTTTGTAGATTTCAAAAGTTCCTATCNAAAATCGGGTTGAATACAAAATTTGAATTAGGCAAAATGAAATTACATATTTTTACATAAATTTAATTTAAAGTAGACCAAATTCGAATTGAAAATTTAAATTATAAAATCCCCTAGGATTTGGTTGCAACAAAATCGGATATAATGAAAAAATTCTACTGGACAATCAAATCAACAATTTTTTTGTTAAAAATCGCAACAAATCTTGAATCTAACATAAAACAATTTCATTACTTTTAAAAAGTTATTAATTTTCAAAGGTTGGGACTGTTTCAATTTAATAATACCAAAATTTCATATTTCAAATGCTATGAGTTCGAAATTTATGTTTTTTCGAAACCGATAATCCTATTTTGGAAATAGATACAATCTTTATTTTGGAAACCGCTAATATTATATTTTTCAATTTGACATGTATTTCATAAATTACACTTTTTTAAAATTTTGACTTATTTTGTTTAAATTTCGTGATTTCGAATTTGAAATCTTCTGTTGGAGTAATTTGTAATTACTAATATTTTTTATACTTTTAAACATATTTCTCGAGTATTTTTAATGCATTCTATAGATTAAATTATATGTATATGTTAAATTTAAATATCCTTAGACATGTTTTGGTTACAAAATAATTTAGAAAAATTTTAGGTGAATTCAAATTTTTTTAAGAATAATATGTAATATTTTACATAATCTTATATATGTTATATAATATTTTAGGTATTTTTAATATTTTAAACATGCATGTTTTATGTTATCTTAGACAAGATAATTTTTTATATTGTAAATGGTATCCCATGTTAGCTCCATTTAATTATTTATAATTACTATTCGATATTGTTTACTCACTCATTAATTTATAATTATTATGTTATATAGTTTACCCGTGCATCACACGGGCTATGCACTAGTTATTATTATTTTCTATTCCATTATGAATTGAATAAGAAATTAAAGTTATAAAAATATTAATAAATGTATTAAATACAAACATTATAATACAGAGTGAATAATGAGAGAAGCGCCGACATTAAACAAAAAAAATGGCTTACATCACTCTCAAGGAGTTTATCTCTATTTATAGTCATGTTATCATGACCTGTTTTATATTTGATTTTGGTTACTCTAAAAAATTAAGTGGACTTCTAATTTGGGCTTTTTTTATCATTCAATCAATATATTTCTTTATGGCCCAAAAATTGCCATTTTGTTCAAATTTCTTAAATATTTGGCACATATCATTATTTATCAACCAAATACAATTATTTATTTTGTAATATTTTGCTGGTATTTTTCTAGTATTTTTTTTTTAAATTTCCTATATGATCTATAGTACAAAATACAATAATTATTTGAACAAATAAAACCATTATATGTCTTAATTTGAAGATAGTGATTTGTAGTGATGAAATTCTGTTGATAAAAAAACCACAAACGTGGTATATAAAGAACTGTTTAACAATATTTAATTATTCTTTCTTAGAATATTTTTCCAATAATTATATTATGATTTTTACTATTGTTTATATCTTTTTATTATTTTTTGTTCTATTATATTGCTTTCCGTGCAAATGCACGGGTTAAAAACTAGTTAATGAAAATACCTCCTATGGCTTAGTTCCTCAAAGATGAAGAATCAACACTGGTGGGTGACGCTCATTCCTGTTCACTTTCAATTTCCAAAAGTCAGTCAATGTAATACTCTAAAGTGTGGAATCAATCTTGTTCCTTCTAAATAATTGTTTAAATGAATAATTTGTACAATTCTTACACAAAAATATAATAAAGTTAAATAAAAAAAAGTGCTTTCTTTAGATCCATAGATTAACACAATCATTTGTGTTGGACGCCATTAGCCTCTTTCATTAGGATGGATCCAATTTAAACCACATGTTACATCTACAAATAAATTGTAAACTTATTACAATTTTAAAATAAAATGATAAACTATACGGAAAAAAAATAAATAGATAAAAGTATACCAAATAGCACAGTTTGACCTTAACGAACAACATAGTGGAGTGTAATAAAGTTTCGCAAATCAAACTCAAAATTTTCACTCAAAATTTCATTCAATCCAAAATCTAACTCAACTTTAACTCAACTCCAATATCCTCAATATTATCAATATAATTATATAATACCATCTAATTATTCTTACACATCACATCTACTTTATTTCACTATTCATCCACTCACATAATTTTAACTAACCATCACTTTCATATCATATCTATCCTACTTTTACACCAAATCAACTTTAAATATTATTTTAATATAAATCCAAAATCACACTAACAACTAACCATACCATCTTTTTTTCAAATTAACTCTTGTTAACCACAAAAATCCACTTTGAATGAATTTTTTTGTATACAACATGCTCTAAATGTAGCATTTTTCGTAGTAATTTTTAAATTTACGATGATAGAGTAATTTATTCGAAAAAAAATGTTAGGAGAGCATGGTTAGATCACCCACAATGCTTTGGGTCTCTTTAAAAAAATCACATGCCATGTAGGAAATAGCCCTAGTCTATAAAAAAGTGTTTCACAATGCAATTAAAAGTAGACCTAGTCTATCTTATGTGGCAATAAAAAAATGAGACCAAGTCCACTCTTGGGTCTATTTTGGACCCAAGTGTCAACCTTACAATGACAATCATTTACTCTTATTATATTTTTATTGGCTGTTAGGTATTCTAGACGCATTGGATAGATTTTAGATTTTTTAGCTTGAGTTTGTCTATGTTATTATAGACTTAAGTCTATTTATTTGCCACATATACAAAAAGAGACCCAAAACATTATGGGTGCTCTTAGGAAGACGCGGTCTAAAAGAGTTAGATTCATAAATATGTAGACTTGTTCTGAAGATCTAATTAGAAGAGTTTATTGAGAAATACGTAAACATAAATATGTTGACCTGTTATGAAGAGTTAATTTTGAAGAGTTTATTCATAAATATGTAACCTTGTTTTATGATGATCCGTTTAAAAAAGTTGGTTCATAAATATGCCAACCTAATTCAGAATGCCTAGTCCAAAGATATACTGACCTTAATCGAAAGAACTGGTCCAAAGGCCTAATTTGGAACACATGCTGACCGAGTTGTTATTATGTTATTTCCATGATTCGAAAAATCGATCTTTTTCAGGCGGTTCGACTTAGAAGTGGCTAGAACATTGGTCCGGTTTGAGATATTGAGTCGTTGAGGTCCAAACTTGGCCGTGAACCATTTGAACTGGTTAAAACCGGAAAACCGACCACTGTTCATTCGGCTCGACGGTTAACAATTTTGGACTTTGGACTTTCAACTTTATGACAAAATATTTAATTGCATTTAACATACAACAATTGGGCATTTGGTCTAGGTATGAATCTTGCTTGCTTTAGATGGTAGAGGTCGTGTTTTCAATTCTTGGAATGCCCCTACATTTTTTTTTTTTCTTCTCATTTCATTTTCTTAATGCACCAATCCAACATGGGTTGGAATGACTTTGGACTTTGGAATGCACCAGCCCAACATGTTAGCCCATGAAATTTTAAATTTATTCAAAACCAAAGCCCAAAATTGATTTTTAGTTTTTCAATCTTTATATAATGAAAACTGAAAAGAAAGAAAAAAAATCTGATTTAAAAATTAAAATACAAATTACAAAGCTATAGTTATAGGCCGTACCTAAATTAGTATTGCTTATTGTAAACTATAAATAGAATACTGCTTATTAAACTCTTATTTAGAGAAATGACATTATACACTATAAAATTAAGAATCAAAATATATATTATACTATAAAATAAATAAAAAATTAAATATTAATAAAATTTATTTGACCACTAATCCGACTAGTAAACCATTGAACCGTTAACTTAACCGGTTCGATTTTCAGAACATTGGCTATTTCATGGTTTATGTAATACTAATAACAATACAAGCATTGGATACCTAATTATTATGTAATACTACCCATCATTTAACACATTATGCAACTCATACTTGAATTTTTAAAAATTTATAGAATGAAACTAGTTTTTCTTTTCTAAAAAAATGTGACGGATATAGCAAAACATTCAAGTTAAAAATTGAAGCCAAATGTTGAAGTTGTAATCAAGACATCTTCATTGCCCAAGTAAAACAAGGGGACTCTTTCATCTCTACACAAACATTAATTTTTGGCCCCTAAAGTTAAGTCTCAAGTACTAATTTAGTCCCAAATCTCAAATAACAACAAAAATAAAAACAAAAGTAAATCCAATGAACAACCAAATATGTAAGAAAATAATAGATATATATTATCTTAAAATGTTCCATGCATACAAGAACCACCGAAAATCAATCCTATTTTACTTACAATCTCAAAACCCGAACTCCATATTTCATTTTTTTTTTCCGACGTAAAAGTCATCATTTATATCTTTACTATACTGACATTTTTCTACTCGTATCGATTCATATGATTCGGATAAAACATTTCGCAAAGCTCATTATACCTCTCCACATCAAATTTGTTGCTTTTCATAAGCTTCATTTGCTTCACTTTGAATCTTCGCTGAGAATAGCCCTCAAAGGAGGGCTCTTTAGATGTTCTCAAAAAGAAGGCATAGGCTAATGCAAAGTGGAGTGAGGTCACAAAGAAGCAAATGGGCTCCATCACGTCCCAGCTGAGCTCCCAAAATGTTAGCCTCATGAAGCCCAATGTTTGCAGGACCATTAGGCCCAGCCCACAATAGAGTTCTGCATGCACCATGAACCGGGCCTTTTGATCAATTGCGGCCTTTTGGGTTTCTAGATTTTCCAGCTCTTTGATCCTTGGGTCGTTTGGCATTGAGATTGATTGGGAAATTAGTGTCTCAATTGATTTTGCCACCTATAAAGCAGAAAAATTACCTAAATCATTAAGGCACGAAAAATTTTGGCTCTAATTTGCGAATTTTGACCAGTAATAAATTGTATTAAATAACGTTAAAAAAAAATCATCCTAGTTCCCAAAAAAAAAAATATTTTGAAATTATAATTGAAATTTGATGATTCCAAAAATCATTGTCCAACGATTCATTTTTGGTTGAATGCTTTTGGATCAATATTTTATATGGTTGGAAAAATTGTAGTTGTAATCATTAAATTTTAATACAAAATGAGTTTGAAAAAAATATTGATGTTGAAACTTCTGTTGTAATTTTACAACTAAAAATATAGGTCATGCTTGGATAATAACACATTGGTGTAAAATTAATGAATAGAGCCTGAGATTTGACACATAAAATCCTTTGATTAGCTTGTTTGATAAAGAGTTTATTTGATTAGTTTCTTGAGCTCAAAACGCTAATTTTGAAAAGGTTCATTATAAGAGCGTTTTGAAAAGAAAAAATTCGGAAAATAACATATGAACATAAATTTTTTAAAATAACTATAAAATCTGCTATTTACCAAATGTTTTTATTACAAATATTTACAATCTACTAGTCAAACAACTATTACAATCCGTTGTCAACTTACCAGCTATCATTTAAAAGCTAAACAGAGCCATATAGTAAATAGTAATATCTAATGGTATTACCATTCAAATTCTATTGAAATATATCTGAGATACCATCATTATATTGTACACTACATAAACATTGTACTCTTGAATTACTCATCACTATTTACAACTATCACAAGGTGGGACTTTATTGATTATATTAATTAGAATTACATCAATTTAATTTTAATTTACATAAATTCAAATTAAATAGCAATAAATTGTTTGTTGAATCCATCAAAGTAGTTAGTCTAGGCCTTGCGTGGACGGCATTTACGGAGATTTTCACAACTTTTCTACATAGCTGATTTCCTGATTATAGGGAAAGGAACGAACAAAATATGGCCAACTTCTATCCTAAGTCCTAACAATGGGGCATATGCAATCATTACATAAGTGTTTTGCCATTGATTTAATTATATAATTTCATTAAACTTATTGACTATATTATTCAAAAATCTCAAATTTTAACCAACAATTAAACTAGTAATTTGAACAAAAAAATTTCCCCAACAATAAACTAACAAATATAATCAAACACAGTTCAAAATATTCAATCTCAGCTCGTTGGGTGTAATTACACCTCACTACATGTTACAATTAGATTTATGCGAGACAATTCTCTCAACACTTTAATTTTGCGTTTTATATATTTTTTCAATAAGTAATTCAAAATAATAAGAAAAAATATAAAATTTTGTAAATGACTAATACAGCCTACACATGCTTGATAAATTTGAATTCTTAAATGACATGATATGAAACCAAAGGGATACTTTAGCATATCCCCAATTAATTTAAGTACAGCCAATCAAATCCATATAAACCCAATTAATTCCATTAAAATCTTTCTTTAAAAAAACCCATATGCATGGAACCAAAAGATACTTTAGCATATCCGCGATTAATTTAATTATTACAACAGCCAATCAAATACACCTAAACCCAATTAATTCCATTATATTCAAAACCGAACTAAAATATACTTTTAAGATATTCCCGATTAAAGAGATTGTAATAAAATACACATAAACCCAATTAAATTCCATTAAACTGCTAATTAATGTCTTAAAACAATAATTAAAGTGAGATCACATACCTGATCCGGATGGAGAAAAACGACCCCACCCAAAACGATGACGTTTCCACACTCGTCCAGCGTCCTGGCCAACTCCGCCGCCGCCGCCCTGTCCCCGCCGCACACCTCGCCGCAAACCCGCTCGAACTCGCCGTACGCCACCGTGCTCGCCGGAATACCCCTCAGCCTCTCCCGGACCTGCTCCGCCCGTACCAGCCTCAGCAGCCTCCTCGCCTCCGCCGCCCCCACGCGGAGAACGTCCCCGGCCTCCGGCGCCGGTGGGCCCAGCCCGTCCAGGCGGATCCGCGGCGGCGGCTGAAGCCTCTCCCGGAGAATCTCGCCGGTGGGTAGCCCGAGGAAGGAGGGGAAGGCGCCGGAGACGGTCCGCCGCTGGAGGAAGCGGCGGAGGAAGCCGGAGGCGGCGGCGGCGGTGGCGGGTTCACGGTGGATCCGGGGCTTCTCCGGCGGGTGGGCGAGGGTGGTGATCGGAGAAGAGGAGTCGGGGTTGGCGGCGGAGAACAGGCGCTTTGAGAGTGCTCTGCGGAGGGCCATTTGAGGGGTGTGGGGTAGAGAGAGAATCTCGGGTGGTGGTGGTGGAAGGGGGAAGAATCTCCGGCGGTGGGAAGGGGCTGTGGAATGAGAGAGGCGTATATATAGTGGCCCAGGGAGAATCTTTGAGAATTTGTAATAAAAATGGTATTAATTAATTTCATGCGAAATCAATGTATTAATAATTAAGATTCCAATTGGGGGTCTTTGGTTCATATTTTTTTCCAATGTTAACTAATATTAAGTTCTTGTGTGAGTTGATACGTCAATGTACTGGTAATTAAGATTCTATTTGGGGGTCTTGGTTCATATTTTTTTCCATAGTTAATTAAAAGTTCTTCTATGAGTTACGTCATGTTGCATAAGATTATCAAATGTCGTATTTTTATTTAAATTATTTAAAAAATAATATTTTTTTAATATCTCCAATATATAATTGCATAATGCACTGAATCTAAGTGCACTACAACAAAATAATCAAATTCCAACGGAAAGTTCCAATACAAATATATTTGAATGGAATTACAACGGAAATTCCAACAAAAATATTCATTTGGAATGAGTTTTCCATTGGAATTTTCGTTGGATTTTGAAGATTTCAACGGTAGATTTTTCAACGGAGGTAAAAATAAAAATTCCAACGGAAATTGCATAGTCCAACAGAAATTCCTACGGTAAAAAACCGTTGGAAAAATAGCCGTTGAAATCATCAAATTTCATCTAAAATTCCAATGAAAAATTCATTCCAACGGAATATTTTCGTTAGAATTTCCGTTGGAATCATTCCAACGGAAGCTATACCATTGGAATATTCGTTGGAATTTTTGTTGGAATATATTATCGTAGGATTTTCCGTTGGAATATGACATTTTTTTGTAGTGGTGGCAGTCTCGCACGCTTCGGAATTCTACTTGGAGAAAAAACATTCTCCGTAGTTTGGTTTGGATAAAAAATAATATTATTCTAAATCAATAATTTTAGATTCAGACACTCCAAAAATATTGAAAAACTAACTTGACAATTCCAAAATAGTTTGACTAATATTGTACTGGAACCTTTGATAATAGTATTGATTGACTAATATAACATTGATTTCTTTTGGAAGCTCTCAATCGGCTCATTAATTTCTAGGAAAACTTCATATTAGCCTAATATATACATACTAGTACAGAGCCCGTGCGATGCACGGAGTGCACAATTTAAGGCTATTTATCCAGACTTATAATTATATACATGAATAAAGAAAAATGTACGGAATATATATATAATACGTGACCCGCGAGATATATTTATTTATAAAATATTATATTATAAGATGCAATATTCAATAAAAGTTTTTAATACGCAAGAAATTGTACGATGTTCAATAAAAATTTTATAATATTCAAGTGGAGTCTTAAAATCTCTTGTACATTAAGACTACTGACAAAATAATATTTTAATCAATGAGTTTCATTTCCTTGTAGTCAAATTGTGAATGTGATTTGAGGAGTACAACAAATCGATATATAGCTGACTTGTTTTTTTCATTGTAGTTTTTTTTTTCTTTTTTTTTTATAATGAATTTAAAGATATTCTAAAATATAGCAAAAATTAATTTTTTTATTACAATTAGGAATTTTACTAAATATAAACTCTCAATCTATGGTGTTAATCAACGTTTAAGTCTAAAAAATTAGGAATTTTTACCTCTTTTAATCAACGTTTAAGTCTAAAAAACAATAGAGTTATTATAAGTTTTTTTTCTACATCTTTTAAAACATTAAATATGAGCATGTTAGGGCTAGCTTGTAAAATAATTAATATATTATCTCACTAAAACATTTATACTAATAAAAATTTAATTTTAGCATATAAATTTATCCCTTGATATAAGAGAAAGTAACAGTTTTACTTATTGTTGTTCACCATATAATATTTAATTATTATTTTATTATATAATAAAAAAGAAATATTGTTAAATAGTGTAGTAGAATTGTTATAAAATTATATGAATTTTTTTTTTTACAATATGGATTTAATATTTTTTATGATTTGATAATATAAACAAATCTATACTTAACTTTGACAAATAAAACAAATAAATACTTTAGTAAGTATTTAATGTATATACTAAATAGGAATATATTTGGTATAATCAAATACCAAATATAATCAAATAAGTCAAAGTGTACATTTTTATTTGGTATTTAATTTTTTTATTATTAAAATCTTTTTATTATACTTACCTTTTTAAAATAAAATAAATAAATAAATTAATTAAATAAATAAAATATATATAACTAAAATAGTAATGACATTTAATGCAGTTGACTTTTCTGGATAATAAATGTAGTAAATAGAATATCCTTTTATATAATACTAGTACAGAGCCCGTGCGATGCACGGGATCCACAATTTTAAGGCTATTTATCCAGGCTTATAATTATATACATGAATAAAAAAAATGTACAAGATATCTATAGTACGTGACCCGTGCAAAACACGAGATATATTTATTTGGAGAATATTATATTATAAGATGCAATATTCAATAAAAGTTTATAATACGCAAAAAAAATTGTACAATGTTCAATAAAAGTTTTATAATATTCAAGTGGAGTCTTAAAGTCTCTTGTACATTAAGACTCTGACAAAATAATATTTTAATCAATGAGTTCCTTTCCTTGTAGCCAAATTGTGAATGTGATTTGAGGAGTACAACAAATCGATATATAGCTGACTTGTTTTTTTCATTGTAGTTTTTTTTTATAATGAATTTAAAAATATTCTAAAATATAGCAAAAATTAATTTTTTATTTATAATTAGGAATTTTACTAAATATAAACTCTCAATCTATGGTGTTAATCAACGTTTAAGTCTAAATTAGAAATTTTTACCTCTTTTAATCAACGTTCAAGTCTAAAAAACAATAGAGTTATTATAATTTTTTTCTACATCTTTTAAAACATTAAATATGAGCATGTTAGGGCTAGCTTGTAAAATAATTAATATATTATCTCACTAACACATTTATACTAATAAAAATTTAATTTTAGCAAATAAATTTATCCCTTGATACAAGAGAAAGTAACAGTTTTACTTATTTTTGTTCACCATATAATATTTAATTGTTATTTTATTATATAATAAAAAAAATATTGTTAATAGTGTAGTAGAATTGTTATAAAATTATATGATTTTTTTTTAGAATATGGATTTAATATTTTTTTATGATTTGATAATATAAACAAATCTATACTTAACTTTGACAAATAAAACAAATAAATACTTTAGTAAGTATTTAATGTATATACTAAATAGGAATATATTTGGTATAATTAAATACCAAATATAATTAAATAAGTCAAAGTGTACATTTTTATTTGATATTTGATTTTTTATTATTAAAATATTTTTATTCTACTTACCTTTTTAAAATAAAACAAATAAAC
Source organism: Striga asiatica (assembly GCA_008636005.1). Classification (NCBI taxonomy): domain Eukaryota; kingdom Viridiplantae; phylum Streptophyta; class Magnoliopsida; order Lamiales; family Orobanchaceae; genus Striga; species Striga asiatica. The sequence goes on along the minus strand of BKCP01008070.1, from coordinate 1,881,899 downwards.
AAATTGTTGACGGACGTTTCCGGTCAACGGTTAAAAAGTTGGGTAATGAAAAGATAGTAGGAAAAAGACAAGAAATTATGGATTAATCACGATTTTATTAATAGATCACGAGGTCGGCCTCTCGTACGAGGTCGGCACTTGCGATATACTTACAGTTTCTTACACGAGTTTCTTACAAGTCTAGAGAGAGAAAATATAGAAAGAGCTTTTACAGTTGGGATTCAACAACCCAAAATAAATGAAGTAGGCTGCTATTTATAGTGGCCTTAAATGTGACACTGTTCAGACACTGTTCACCAGTCTTGTCGTACAGTGTTCTTTGCAGAGCAGTTCGACGCCTCCCTGACAGAATTTAATGCGATTTGAGGTTTTCCTCATCATTACCTGTCAGGCATTTAATGTGTTCATGTGGGTCATTTAATGTTGGCAGACTTTATGTCTGGGCTAGGGGAAGTAGGTCAGCAGGCTAGGATATCCCATCCAATCACCAATGATTACTCTCCAAGTGGCATTATTATACTACTATCTAGACCGGTGTTCCTCATTGTGGAGACCCGTTCCGAGGCCCTAGGTCGGCACCTTTTCCCGGTTTGTTCCTCCAGTCACGGGGAGCCTTCTTCCAGGTCGTCATCAGTCAGGCCGGCACCGGAAGTTTTACTGTCTCAAACGCCGGGCTAACGGACGGACTCATGGGAACGCTGAGGTCAAAAAGGTTTCGCGGTCCAGCTCGGCACTTACTCACTGGACCGGGTCTCCGGTTCGGTTCTCGAACTCGGGTGTCAACATAAATCAATTAAATAAATAAAATATTATAATACCAAAATAGTAATGGTATTTAATGCAGTTGACTTTTCTGGATAGTAAATGTAGTAAATAAAATCTCCTTTTATATAAGTATAGATTGTATAATACGGAAATAGTAATGCAATAAATGTTGTTGACTTTTCTTTATACTAAATCTGGTAAACGGTATACCTTTTAATATAAGTATAGATATTTAATTTTAAACAATTGTTGTTGTTATTATTTTTAAAAATAATATTCTTATCAAGTTCTCATTTAATACACGAGTATTGTACTAGTAAGTATACATATTTATTAAAAGAGAATGTCGGTTTAATGGTTAGACTGACCTACAATAATCTACATGTTTCTTTTATTTATTGTGTGAATTGTTAACGGTTGATTGTCTACTATTATTAATTTCGTTTGAAAAAAGTAATAAATTTTATTTCATAGAAAGTTACAGTGTTGTATTTACTGACCTTCTAGGATCTCATTCAACTCTTAGGTTTCTTTCTTTAATAGGAGTATATTTTTTCTTTCTGACATTTCTTTCCATGTTATTTACTGACTTTCTCCAATGGTATAAGGTGGAAACTAATCGAGTTGTATTTATCCTATGTCAGCTCGTAACCTTGACCTGAATTTTATCAACTATCTTCAAGACCGATGTGAGCGTCTGAGTCGTTTAGCTCGATTGTCTCAAACTAATAAAGCTTGTTCGGTCGAGCTACCGCTATATCAATCAACTTCAAAAAAACGGATACTAAATTTTATATCAAAGATCTGAGGTTATATTATTATTATTATTATTATTATTATTATTATTATTATTATTATTATTATTATTATTTTTATTATTATTATTATTTGGCAAAGCAATTGTTAGGTATGAGTAATTACTAGTATTTGATTCTGTACATTTGCACAGATGTAAATAAAGTATTATAAGTTATTTGTATGTATATAATATTAAAATTATAAGTTAGATAATGATATTATATTTTAAACATAGGGTATTATAAGTTATATTTATGTATATGATATATTGATCATTGGTTAAAAATAAATAGTACATAACGATTTTATTGTATATGAATCACTATATTGATTGCATAAAATAAAACAAATAATATTTTTTTTTTTTTTGAAATTTTAAGGGACTATGACTAATTAATTAGCTAAAAAATATTAAATTTATTATAACAATTTCTTATGCGATTTTAAAGAATTTTACTATGCCATTAAAAAAATTAATTTATTTAAAAAATAATCGCTTAAGCAGATAAAGAAATATTATATTGATTTTATAATAAATTACTCGAACAAAAAATTTTTACAATATAGTTTCTTATGTTTATGTAACTTTCACATATCATTTAGTGTAAAATATAATTATTAATTGTAATAATAACTATTATATGATTCAATTTCCAGAGGTGGTGAAATTATTTTGTATTGTTGTTAGTGTATTTCTCCATGTTGTACATGTGCTGTATTTTTCATTTTCACCATGATTAATTATTGTTAGTGATATCATAAAAAACAATAGATCCAAATAAACATTTATAAAAAAAATTTAAAAAATTTATATTCTGAATACATGCTTATGTAATCATGAGTTTCTATATTAAATAATTCGTAATTAAGTTAGCATAGTAATGATTATATAAGAAATTAACAAAGTAAGCATTTTTAGCTAATTAACCTAAATTGATATACTTAGATAAAATAGTGGTCATTAGTTAGATTTTGTAACTGTCCAAAATTGATGTATTTTGTAAAAGTAACGGTTTTTGTATTTGGAAAGTTTGTATTATTTATTAGGTAAAATTTATTAAATTTTATTTATAAGGTAAAATTAAATGAAAAGCTAGCTATTATATATATATAGATAGGCAACCGTGTAGTTTTAATAAACATATATATTTTTATATTGATATATTGGATTTTAAAAAACATATAAAATGTATGACGTTTCATAATTTAAATCTATCTCCATATATATGCAGAGTTTTTAAGTATATGTGTCAATTTTCGGTGTTTCGTAATTCTATGTGTCAATTTATGTGTCAGTTTCTAGTAGTCAATGCACTTATGCATACCTAGACTTATATTCATACTTCTAAAACTATATAACAACCAACTAATTTATATTACATATATTTCAAAAGATAATAATATGATATATTAAATTAATTTTGTTTTGACGAGTTTCCATTTCACATTCGTATTACATATATAAAATAAATAATTTTATTTATATTTATTATAAAAGTTAAATTATCTATTAAGACTAATGTAAAATTAGTGAAATAATCTATAATATAAGACGGGTAAATTGTACAAGTGAAATTGTCATTTTAAATATAAATTGTAATGAAATATTTGTTAAAAATATTTATAAATATAAATAAAGAAATCTCCTTTACATGTTTTTTTTCTTTAAATTTAAGTATAATTTTTTTTAACTAACATACATACATTCGTATGATCCACCAATATTATACTAGTATATATTTATTTAAAATATATAACAAATAGCTTCAACTTTAGATGTCTCGTGATAAAAATCCCAACTGTTGAAAGATCAAATCCAAGGATAAAATCTATGGTGGGGGAATTATAGAATCCCCACCGATTTGGAAATTGGAAGTGGAAACATACGTATGTTGTTGGATTCCATTAATATAAATATTATATTCTTTAGGCACTTAGTGGGATATCTAATATACCCACATTTGTTGGATTAATTCTCAATCGATCTCTTTCGATCTCTTGTATTAGTATGATGGAATCATGGATTATGTATTTTTTTCCGGTAAAATATATTTTAGTCCCTTAAATTTAAGAAAATTATTTATGTGTGTTTTTGAGTTATTTGAAGAATTTGTAGAAAATAACTACAAACATCTTTTGGACTTTTTCACTTTTATCTAAAAATGGTGGAAAAAAAATTAAATTCTAAGTGATTAATTCAAGACTTTTCAACACCGATGATACCTTTTGAGAGAAGCGGTGCAAGTTAATTCTGTAATATCAATTGTTGGATAAGTAGGACTGTATGAATTAAAGAAATTAATTATATAAAATATATGAACCACTTTAAAATTATCATATTTCTATATAATAGAAGATAATTAAGAAATTAAAATATCATATTTCTATGTATAGAAGATAAATGAGATAATAAAATAATNAAAAAAACATTCGTTAATTACCAACGACATAATAGAATTTACAATAGGCTAGCGTCACCAGAAGATGATGATTCCACTCATGAATTTGTGATTGTGAATTTCTGATCTCATCAATCAAAATTTTATTTTCCCATTAGGATTGCACTAACACTTTGATTGGTCCCATGTTAGGTACCTATATATATTGTCTTTCACATGTATATGATTTATTTAAAACATCATGATTTTAAAATAAATATATAATTTTGTTTACAAAATATGATGAATCAATTTACGTAACAATTAAGGCTACGTTTGTTAAAACTAACTTATGTTAATAATTTATGAATGAATTTCGAACATAACTAATTAATAGTTTAGGACATATAACTGACAAGCTAGCCAATAAGATAGAAGTATTGTAAAATAAAAATAAATTTAATTGTATATGGTATGTTAATGTTGTGACACATCCATATCATTCCATGAAGTTGAATCTGAGAATGCTAATTGCAATTCGTGTCAACCAGCCACGTTAAATTTTGTCCTCATATAATTAATCTATATATTCAGATTCTTAAGAGAATTGATGTTGAGATCATGTCCTTGTTTATGGATAAGACGTGCCAAACTTGGGGAAAGTATCATCAGCAATATCAGCATATGGAATATAAAAGGAGATTAATATATTTGCCTAACTATGCCTCGACTATATCATCTCTTTTTTAGATGTATATACTTTTATATATTTTTTATTCATAGATCTCATTAAAATGTAGTCTATACTTATATAATAAGAATTAACATTTATCCAAAATAGTTGGTCAAATTATGGTCAATGTCGGATTTGCATTAAATATTTTCCAAAACCAGTAAGTTTTTGTCATTTTCACACTTCTCATTAATTATGTCATTTTCACATTTCTCATTAGTTATGTCATTTTCACACTTCTCATTAATTATGTCTTTTTCACACATCTAATTAATTCATTAATTACGACATAATTATCATAAATTATTCCATCTGAGCTTTTATCGTTAAAATGTATAGCGATTTGTTATGACCTTATCCCATTGATATTTACATGAAGCGTCCTTATCGCGTTCTATTTTTTGGTAACCACTCTATATCAATAACCGAATATTTGGTTAATGATAGCACACGTCTTTATTTCAAGGAGCGGATATTTTTTGACCTTTAATTAATCTGAACTTATTGCCTTGACTTTTCAATTTTTAAAAACTCTTTTTTTAAATATTTCGACTTAAGATTCAGATTTCATTATACAAGTCATCGGATTGTTTGAATGAAAATGAATGAAAAGAACACCAAAAACAGGTAGCCTTATTCATATAACCAATCCTAAAATATTAGTTTGTTCACCAAAAATATTAGTTTGATTTTTAGGATTTGTCTCTTTTAAAAATATTAGTTTGTGATAATGAGGAGTTACCAAATAATCAAACTCATAATATTGTGTACAATGAAGTTTTTAACAATATATGATTGTTACCGAACTTTTTATGATTCAACAATATTCCTATGTATTTTAATGATTTCAATTTCGATCCTAATGCACGCACTAGTTAATGATAATTAAAAATAATTAATATTGATTTAACACTACTTAATTATGATATTTGTGAGTGTTAATTGAAGCACAATCAACTACCTGAGACACCCGTGAAATTGTCTGGAATGAGTTTGAATTAGTAAATTGGTAAACATAAATTTTATGGAGCTATCCATGAATTGATATATTTTTATAAGTCTCGAGTGTATTTATTCTAAAATAAGTGTGAATAAACCATTGGTTTTATTTATACGATGCTAATTTGTACATTATTTCTTATGCTTAGCGAAACTCACGTACTGACCCCCAAATAAAGGAGAAAAAGTTTAGCCCTTTTCCAAGAACAAAGGAAAAGGTTAATGAAATGCATGACTGCTCTTTTGTCCCATAGCTACATGGATGAACCAATCAAAACAAAAAAAATGAAAGAAAAGAAAGGAAAACTTTGCTTTATTGATTAAATTGAGCAACTATTAACCAATTGGACCAACCTTTTCGAATTTTATTTAGGATAAAGATTTCAATTTGCAAATTAGACTATTCTTTTCTTATTTTTCATTGACCATCCAAATTTTATTGCTGGTTGTAGTCAATATATATACGTCTGGGCAAAAACAATGCCTCAATGAAGCATGAAAACAAATGAATAAGTGATGACTTAAAAGGAAAATAAATATAGCTGGATTAGCATATTGAAATGGTTGCTCAATAACCTGAAGTTTTAGCTGATTTTACATGCAACAACATTGTTAATTGATTTTGTAGCCAAAAATTGGAGTTAGATGCTTTTAATTATTCATCTGAATCAATGGATGTTCTAAAGGGATACTTTTGACACTGAAATTCATCATATTTTGCTGAAACTTTTGTCTGATATTGATAAATATGGTGAAATTATTTGGGTCTCTTTATGGATGTGTTAGTAAGAAAATCTTACAGAATTTGTTGGTTGAAGTTAGGTCCTTAAAACAGAGGAAAAATCTAACATTATCTGCTATCTTCAAACTATTTCAAAATCTGGTTATTGAGTTTCAATGGTTTTTAAGGCATTGATTTAATGTTACAGAGAAATGCTTATGTTTACAAATGATTTTAGACAAAAAGAGCTCACAGGAAAATATGGAAATTCAAGACTGCAAATTCCTCCAGGTGATGGTGCTTAATTACCTTGCGTTGTACAAAAATGCATACTTGCGCTGTGAAATATATTAGTTTTCTAAAGGTTGACATTTTAGTTTGAATATATGTATGTCTATTGAAAAAGTATAACTTCACGTTATTATAAACGTTACAATTATAGTAGAAATACTTTCTGCATTTTGGTCTGCAAGCTCGATTTTTCAAGAGCACAATTATATATTTAACTTTTTTCTTTTCATTTATGTCCTCACAGCTATTGAAAAAATGACCTTTCTTCTCATCAGTCTCTTGCCTTTTTCACTTTTGCCCATAGGCACTTTAGCTGAGTTTTAGTATCTTCTTCTTCCCTATTCTATTGCTATCAAAATAATTTCTTTTATTGTTTCTTTTTCCTTTTTTTCTACATGCTTTGTGGGAGTATGATACAAAAGATAATCACGCGTACTATTATAAAATTAACAATTTGCCACCTAATTATTGATGTTTCCATTTGTTGAATTGTTTCGTTTTGGAATGAGTCTAAAAGATATGTTACATTTTATGCCTAAATTTTGACATTTCTCCAATTGAATTTTCATTTACTGGTAATTAAACCCATTTTCTTGCAACAACTTCATTAGTTTTCACTGAATTTTCTATGAAAATATGCAATGACCAAAGTACTTTATCTTCAAGGTACAACTGTGAGTACAATACTACAAGCTAGATATAGTTGTACCCTCGCCAGTAGGATCGAACTTCTCACAAAAAACAATTTATGTTAAATAGCAAAAAATGCAACATAACATTTGGAAGATAAATAGTTAAATACAGTTACATAAACTCATCGAACTTGCATCAGCATTTAGGCCCAGCCCATACATACAACTTTAACGAGAGTCAAACACCGAGTCAGCTCATACATTCAACCAAACAAAGATGGTCATTTTACTGGTTTTACATAATATATATACATTCACTACAATTACAGCTATGCAACTAAAATGACAGATCTCCAAGGTTTTTTCATTTACATTCAGGAAAAATCATAGTTGGTTTTTGTTAAAGAGTCAGTCGGCAGTAAACAAACATATCATTTGCAAACCGTTTTCAGCCTTTTGGCAGCCTGCACGAAACCCGTGATGACTTGGAGCTCATCCATTTGCTGCACGAACAAACAAAAGTTCAAATTTCTTCACGATCAAGAAAGGGCACGTTCAAAAGTTAACTTGATTACAAAATTAGTATACCTGCGACACAAAATGCTTTTGGACAACATCGATAAGTTGCTCTTTCGAAGGGTTATGGATTGCATCCACCTAATAGACAGAAAATTATTTTGAAGTATAAAAAGAAAGAAATATTCTGCCAAGTACACGTGAAAGATGAATCATTTTTTGTTGTACGAATCCGAAAAACTCACAAGGTTAAAGTGCCGCAAATATCTCCACAATGCGCCCTTTTCGAGTTTGCTGAGGTCAACCTTCTGGTGCAAGAACTTATCAAGTTCCAGCCTTTTTTTCACTCTAAATACTACAAGACTTGAAAAGAAAA